>JBANSL010000009.1:27402974-27405474 GCA_037127255.1 Persicaria tinctoria
TTCCACAGATTGTCTTGAGTCTTTTTGCAGGCTAAAACAAGCATTAGTGTCAGCTCCCATCATGCAATCACCGGATTGGGATATTCCTTTCGAAATTATGTGTGATGCAAGTGACTTTGCCGTGGGTGTTGTACTTGGGCAAGGAAGGGATAAGAAGCTTCATGCTATTTACTATGCTAGCAAGACACTTGATGAGGAGGCTCAGATGAACTACACCACAACGGAAAAGGAGTTGCTTGCAGTGGTGTTTGCCTTTGAGAAGTTTCGGTCATACCTTGTGGGTTCTAAGGTAATTGTTTTTATTGACCATGCTGTTGTGCGATACTTGATGCAGAAAAAGGATGCGAAACCACACCTCATCCGCTGGATTCTGTTGCTACAAGAGTTTGACTTGGAAATTAGGGACAAGAAAGGGGCGGAGAATGTTGTTGCTGATCACCTTTCTAGGCTTCCTCCCGAGCAGATTGAGAAGGGAAAAGATGGATTGCCTATTGACGATTCTTTCCCAGATGACCACTTGTTCCAAGCCACAACCTCTGCCGTCTCTCGTGTCACCGAAGAGCTCCTAAACTTCTCCATTAAGGGGCTCCCTTGGTATGCTGATTTTGTGAACTACCTAGCTTGCAAAGAGTTGCCACCTGGACTGTCATTCCACCAGAGGAAGAAATTCCTCCATGATGTTCAACAATATTATTGGGATGAACCGCTGCTCTTCAAGCTAGGCAGTGATGGGATTTATAGACGGTGTGTTCCGGATGATGAGATTGAAGGTGTGATTAAGCATTGTCATAACTTGCCTGCTGGAGGACATGCTAAAGCTTTCAAGACCACCGCCAAGATCTTCCAATCCGGTTTCTTTTGGCCCACCATGTTTAAGGATGTGCAGAGGTATGTAACTTCTTGTGATGAATGTCAACGTTCAGGGAACATATCTTGGAGGAATGAAATGTCACTCACCAAATTCCAAGAGGTGGAACTTTTTGACATGTGGGGGATCGATTTCATGGGTCCTTTTCCGAGTTTTGGGGTCTACAAGTACATTTTGGTCGCTGTAGATTATGTGGCGAAGTGGGTGGAAGCAATCGCCACACCTACTAACGACTCTAAAGTGGTAGCAAAGTTCTTAAAGTCTACCATATTTCCAAGGTTTGGAGTTCCGCGAGTGCTTATTAGTGATGGAGGATCACACTTTATTGAGCGGAAGTTTGAAGCACTTTTGAAGAAGTATGAGGTGAACCACCGAATTGCTGCTCCATATCACCCCCAAACAAGTGGTCAAGTCGAGGTCTCCAATAGAGAAATCAAGAGTATTTTGGAGAAAACTGTTTCTTGAACAAGGAAAGATTGGGCACAGAAGCTTGATGATGCTTTGTGGGCATATAAGACGGCATACAAGACTCCATTAGGCACTACACCATAACGGCTTGTATATGAGAAATCTTGTCATTTACCGGTTGAGTTGGAGCATAAGGCATTTTGGGCTATCAAGGCGCTGAATTATGACTTGAAAGAAGCCGGTGAGAATAGAATGCTACAACTTCATGAGCTTGAAGAGTTGAGACTTGAGGCATATGAGAATGCCCGGATTTACAAGGAGAGAACAAAGCGATGGCATGACAAGAGGATTGTCCCTAAGAATCTTTTTGAAGGTGATTTGGTTTTGCTATATAATTCTCGCCTAAAGCTATTTCCGGGTAAGTTGAAGTCTCGATGGAGCGGTCCTTTTGAAGTCCGAAAAGTTCACCCACATGGTGCAATAACAATTTGGAACGAAAAGTGGGGTGAATTCAAGGTGAATGGACATCGTTTGAAGAGGTACTATAGTGGAAATCCGATTGATAAGGTGAGTCCTACTCACCTCAAGGATCCAAGTGTTTAGGAAGAGATGGAAGTCCGACTCAAGACTCTAAAGAAGCGCTTCTCGGGAGGCAACCCGAGGTAAGTTTTCTTTACATGCTTAATAGAATAGACTTGTAAATATTTTTGTTAAACTTCCCCTTAAAAAAAAAACGCACCTAACCTGCTCATTCTCAGGGGCAATGTGAGCGGGTGTGCGCATAAGGCGCGCGGCCGCGCAAATCCATTCCTGGCAGAAAAAAAAAAAAAAAAAAAAAAAGCCTTTAGTTAGTCTCCTCTCCTCCAGCCTGTTTCTTTCTTCTTCTCCCCGTCATTCACGATTTCACACACACCACGCACCAAACCGCCTTCCCTCCCTTACCTCGCACCAGGCCATCGCCCCACCACCAGCCGGCCACCGCTGCACCACCACGCCGCCGAGCCGCCACCGGACCCACCGTCAGCGCCACCCGCCAGCCAACAGCCATCGGCCTCCCTCTCCTCACTCCCCGTTTGCTTTCCTTGTCTTATTCCTCCTTCTCCCCCTTAAACTTGAAGAAAATTGGTATGTTTCATCACTTCTCATCTCTTTTACTTCAATTTTCTTTATCAATTGATAATTTTGTTGGTTGATTTAGAGATTTTGAAATTCTAGGGTTAAGTT
>JBANSL010000009.1:29210474-29670474 GCA_037127255.1 Persicaria tinctoria
TCTCTTTTGGCCCTGCAAAGGAGGAAATTTCATGGCTGGAAGTGAAAAGCATCAGCAACGATGGGATCAAGCAAACAACGGAGGAAGACACCAGAAGCCAACTCGAGATCGACAAGGACTACTCGATCTCGACAAGACTTCATCGACATCGACTTCCTCTGTTGAGCCACAAACTTGCCAAGAGCCTATGTATGGGGTCCCTGTACTCGATATCGACCAGCCGTACTCGATGTCGACTAACCCCAAGCCCGAAGATTTCTGTTTTGGGCCCGAAAAGGTAAGTTCAGGTATGAATCCTACTCCTCCTCAGTCCATTAAGAAATTCATCAATAATTCAAGGGGAGGTAAGGCCCCGTGGCGAGAGAATCTGCGGAAACTGAGAGCTGGGAAGAAAAAGAAGAAAGAAAAGGAGGATTATGCAAGCAACCACATGTCCGCTGAACTTGCATACTACAATCAGGACCTAGATGATCCAGGAAGAGGGTCAAGCACAAGCGGGCCCCACATTAATGGTCCTTGAGCATAAAAGAAGAAGTCGGCCTATCGACTCTAAAATCTAGAGCATGTATATAAAACTTTATGAATTTTTGGACTTTGGAACTTTTTATTTTTGGTTTTGTTTAGAATACTTCATGTGGAAAGTCTAGTCTTTTTGTGCAATCTAGCACTTTTAGGTCGGCAAGCATAAAAGGATCGCGAAAGGTGGAATAAGAAGTCCCTGAAAAAGAGTCGGAATCGACGAAGGCCAAGTCGACAATGACCAAGAGGAGCAGCCCAGAAGTTCGTCGATATCGAGTAGGCCAACTCGATATCGACCAAGCCCAGAAGCTCCTCGACTTCATAATCCACTGGACGCAGAAAGCCTCCTCGATATCGAGTACAGTACTCGATATCGACAAGAAATTTTCCTCGACATGCACTGATCTGCCTTCCTCGTTGCGTTATTCAGTGAGTTCCTTCCTTTACACTTGTTTTGATTTGATTTTATACAGTGGGGACACTGTATATTTTAAGTATGGGGTGGGGAAGGGCTCGTTATCATTATTATATATTTTAGTCTTGCTTTTGGTTTTACATGGTGAATTTTTAAATTTTAAATTTTATGTTATGCATTCATGTTTAAGTTTTATGCATTTTTGTCATACTTTAGTCTTGTCTTTTTAGTTACAAAAAAAAAATAAAAAATAAAAAATGTCGAAAAAGAAAAAAAAATGCATGTTTAATTTTTTGCATTATCTTAAGTTTTTAAACCCTAACTTAGATGTCCTATGATGATAAATAATAACTGACTTGATCATGTAAATCCTATGGCATGATTGGAAGGTTTAGCCCGAGTCCCCAAAATTGTTTTTATGTGGATTGTGAACTTGTGATGAAATTGAGCACATATGATCCTAAGCTAAAGGCTAAAATCCAACAAAAATTATCCCAGTGAGAATTTTGGCCTTATAGGGAGAACATTAACAATCCCTCTGCTTTCTTGAGTGTATTTACTCTTCCTATGCATCTATAAATGTTGTGATAGTTATTCAAAGGCAATGCATTTATATGTTTCTGTGAATGAGAATTAAATGATGGAGGCACCTTTTAAGCCAATTTTATCCTCTCTTTACCTACCCTGCATTATCCCTGCTTTAAGCCAGAACATTAGCCTGAGAATTTTTATAAACTCCGCAAAATTATCCTTAGCCAAATTGAGCCCGACCCCCATTTGGGAATTAAGACTTAGAATTGGTTGGAATGATGATTTATGGAAAGAATGAGCTTGTGTTTCATTTCAAATGAGGAGGATTTTTGAATTTATTGATATGGGTTGGTTTTATATTTTTATCTTGCTATGCATACTATGTAAAATGATTTTTGGCTCACCCTATAAATGCACTAGTTATTTTCGTTTAAAAAAAATATATATGTTTATGAATAAAGTGTATGAGCCAAATTTACCTCATTTCTTTCATTTTCGCAAGATTCATACTTTGGAGCGGTTAATTGAGTTTGAAAGGTTACACACTTCATTGAGATAAAGTTGGAGAGTTTGGTTGATACTTATGATTGAAAGTTATGGTTTGGTTGAGTTGTGTTGGAGGTTTAGGAGTCTTGATTCCCGAGTTTTATTAAGCACCACATGGCCAAATAATTCCATACCCTTTTATTTCTTACCAAGCCCCATTAGAACCCCGCCGAATGGAATCTTCTTTGAAGACTTCTATTGAGCGAAGTCCTCCTGATAATTCTTGTTGCATTTACATAATTGGTTGCGAAGTGGATTTATATTTAAATTGCAATGTTTATGAGATTGTATATGGAATTGAGTTGAGAGTTGATCTACATAGCCTAAACACATTGAGAGTTGAGTGTAAACACATTATCCCTGTGAGGTTGGATTCATATTGCCTATGCCCATGGATCGCTCATATATGTGTGATGACGTTAAAATCACTTGTCTTACATTGCTACTACTTGATATGTTGCTTTTGACAAAAGGCGAAGACTTGAAGGATGTGTTGTAGGTCTTGGTTATTGTTTGGTTATTTCTTGAGGACAAGCAAGTCTAAGTATGGGGTGATTTGATGTCTCTAAAGTAGCCATGTTTTTATGCACATTTTAGTTCCATATTTTATACACTTTGCATATTTCGGGTTGGGAATATGTCAAATTTATGTAGTATATGCTTATTCGCCAGAAATGGAGATCTGCATAAGTTTCTGTTTAATATTGCAAAATATGGAGCCATTTCGGGAGAAAACCAAGAAGAAATGACGGGAGCCCAAAGCTACTCGATATCGACAAGTTTTAGTCGATATCGACAAACCATGTCTAGGCATATCACTGATCGAAGAGCACCAAGTCGAGAAGCCGGGGAACGAAGCAACCCGACTCCGAAGCTTTACTCGAGATCGAGTAAGGTTCTCGAGATCGACAAGAGTTGAGAGTCAGCCCGGAATCGAGAAGGAGAGCTTGATCGAGGAGACGAGTAGAACTACCCGACCTGACCAGAGCAGCCGAAGACGAAGACAGACCGGGCAACACTTGCTCGATATCGAAGACACTCCTCGATCTCGTCAAGCCTAGAAGCAAATCCCCGAGCCATGTCGAAGACAAGCTGCTCGACATCACCAGGCCAAGCCATGATCCATACCACTACTCGAGATCGAGTAAAATACTCGAGATCGAGGACACCTGAGAGCCCTAGTCGAGATCGACTAACACTTGTGACTGTTGCTGCACTGCTCAACTTGTCAGATCTTCTATCGACTAACCCAGTTCAGGAGATCGAGGACATCTGTGGTCGACTTCTGTCTGTGACATTTCTCCGCTTCCTAGGATCCGCTGACACGCTTCCTCGTGGATCGATCATGACTTCCCATTGCTGCATCGGGAGGAAGTCTTGTAATTATTTGCAAGGGACGGAATCTGGTTTGCTGTACTTTATTTATATTTCAATTTTGCATTGTCGATTTCCTCTCACAACACATAACAACCCTAATATTGACTTAATGTTTATTATGTTGCATTTCCTATCCTTATTTAGTTTTTTTTTGCTAAATCATATATTTCATTTTTTTTATTTTAACAGAAAAAATAGTGTTTTATCATATAAATCGATGACATTTTATCCTAAAATAATATTATTTATGTAATGGCCCGGGATTATGATTCCCGAGTTACGTTTCGAGGGATGAAACCCCTCGTTGGGATCTTGCGCCCCGAGTACAGGTTGAAGGTTTTAAATCGAAGATGTGTAGTTTAAAGTGGGATTTCACATCCAAATCTGGAAGGTCCGTTGGAGACCCCGGGGTAAACCCCTATACTTGTCCTAAGTCTACAACGCGGGAAATCCTTTATCATGCAAAGGGCATAATTTCTGAAAGTGATACAACCAGTGCCACGGCAGAGCCGGGTCAAAACAGAGTATAATTAGGGAGAAATCCCAAAAGCGTGAATCTGGTGAAGTCAGGTTTCAAACACTCACTCTCCGCCATATGAATAGACCCCGTCATAACAGCACAAAATCAAGCAGTGTATCGGGTACCTGAAACTATACCACCAAGTCAGGCCAAGAGTCCGCCCGCGGGTCCTCTGACCGCGCTGAGGACATATAATACGCCTATACCTAGAATAAAGGATGCCTTCATGCAGTACTGAAATATTAACCACACTATCATGTTCCTAATTCATATGTGCAGAATATTAAGTAAGGCCTTAACAAAGAATACCAAGTGGTATATCCCTCTTCTACCACTACCCCCCTTACAGATAGGGTGGAGACTGGCCAGTTCGATGCTATAATCATATCAAATCTCATCATCATATCATATCTCATGCCCATCTCGTATCTCGTGATATATATAAATGACTCGAGGAGGACAACACCCGATGAAGCTGGGCTGCCCTATGACCCTAGCAAGGACTCTAGGGCTCACAGATAACGGTCGTTTTGTATTCAAACGCATACAGAATAAGGATGCTCATTCGTAAATGCAATTCCTAAGCATGATACTACATGACATGATCTTATGCATATGCAACACCTACATACTATATGACACATCAGGCAGGAGGTACTGGTTACTGAGTAAGCCCCGGAGGACTTACCTGAAGAAGCGCAGAATCCAAATAATGATCAGCAATGGCAAGCAATCCAACAGATCAGAGATCACCTAGTAATCCCATAAATAACAATAACATAATAAGTCTAAGTCTAATTTACACAAAGCACACAAGTCACACACACCAATCAATAGAACAAGTAACATATCGTAAATGTCATCGTATCGCACGTTCCATAAAGCCACATCGCTCATCATAAATCATCAACTAAATTTGCATGCTCGTACTCATCATATCCGCATATATCCCAACAGTTCATCACAATCATAAAGCATAATTTGTTCGATAATATCCTACTAACTCGTCACAATTATATAACCTTTTAACCTCTTATAATAAATCACCGCAAGTCATGCTATTAGTCGCACATATCATGCCGTTAATCAACTGATCATATCATCATGCTAGTTATTCATGGAATAAGTCATATCCCCAAGTTAGTCCCAAGCCATTTCAAAATCTGAGTCAAACGGTTAAAAATCCCAATTAAATAGTTAAGTATTTCGACCCTTGAAAATACTCACTAAATTGGTTTTTAAATTTATTTATTAGATGACTTTCCAACCTTGAAATTCTTTTTCAAATTCTCTTTTTAATCGACGAGTCTTAATAATTTATTTTAAGTCTCAATAATATATAATATTTTAAACACCGCTTAATAGAACACTTTTATAAAATATTTTCGAAACCCCTAAAATCCAAACCATTTTTATTTCATAAAACCAACCCTTTATGAATCTTCCCACAATAATATTTTATCTTTTAATTTCATAAATACTATTATAATACATTTTAATTACCGCTAATTAGTTAAATAATAAACGGATAACCCGAACCGTACCGAACCGAAACTGTTAATTAATCCCAAACCGGTTGATAAGTAAATACTATATATATGAAACATAACAAGAGGGGCCCCACACCCACGCTGGCCTTCTTCCTCCAGATTCAACCAGTGAAGTCCCACGCCATGGCTTCGCCCGACAGCTCCCGCCGGCAAGGATCGACGCCGAGATACACCGGCTCCCTGCGCTCACGGCTTCACGCTCTTGCTCGCTGCTCCATGAACTCACTCTCGCCTGGACGTCCTCAACGCTCGCATCATACTCTCGTTCGGACACTCGCTCACAGCCTCATCCTCGCACAGCCTCGCCGGAGCTCGCCTCGCCGCCCTCGAGCTCGGCGGAGCTCTTGGGCTCGCCCACCTCCCCGCACTCAACTCTCAAACAACCCCCGCCTAGCCTAAGCAAACAAGGATTCAAGAATCGAACGAGGAAGGAAAGAAAAGATCGGGAGCTCATCGAGGATGTTCGCGACTTCGGAGCTCTCGATCGGAGTTTTGGGCGTCGTCGGTGGCTCGCGATGGCTCGTCGGATCTGCGTCGGGTATGGGTGAGCGTGATGGTGAAGCTCGGGGACGATTTGGATCGAAAACGAAGGAGAACGACTCACCGAAAGTTTGGTTCGCGATCGACTCGGGCGGCGACCTTGAATGTGGAAACAGGGGAAAAGGGAGATCGTCGGAGATGCGGTGGCTTGTGTCGTGGCTCCTGGTGGCTCCGCTGCTACTGGAGGTGTCGAGGGAGGTGATCGAAGCTGCTGCTGCTGCTGTGGTCTTGAAAAGGAACGTCGAAGAAGCAAGGGTGGGCGTTGCTTGGTGTCTCCAGGCTCACGGCAAGGCTGGGGAAAGAGGACCGGTGCTGCTGCTGCGCTCACGAGGACGGCGGAGGACAGCTTAGCTGTTGCTTCCCATCAGAACGAGGAGGTAGGAGGATGAAGAGAGATTGGTGATGGAGAGCGGAGTGGTGATGGTGAGTGATGGTGAAACTGAAGCGGGAATGGCGATAGAGTTGGTGAAAGTGATGGTGAGTGATGAATGACGGGGAGAGGGGTGTAGATCTGAAGAGGTATGGTGAGGGTGGAGTGTTAATTTGGTTAAAATCTTAGTCAAATAAATATCTGAAAGTAATCCCGAATACGCGAATTTTGAATCACGAAATTAGTTTATGAATGTTAGTTTCCCCGACTCTCGCTTACTCGATCAATTAGATTTTTTTAAAATAGACAAGGATATCGCCATCCAATAATTATTTTGAATTTTTTTTGTCAAAGGACGGAAATTGTTCGTCGAATTTTACATTCTGGTCGGAATCCGCTATACGATTTTTAAGTCCGATTTAAATTCATTTTTAATTCTCATTTTCCTACAAAAATTATGATCTTGAAAATCCGAGCCTTTACAATTTATTGCTGTATTATATAAATTTTTTATACCGATTTAATCCAAAACGATATTGTACATGCACTACTAGAAACAAAGCTATTTCCAACATAAGTATTCCAACCATTATATTTATTGGAAAATATTCAAACGCTAAAAAGTATTGGAAATGAGTTTTCAGCTATTATAATTGCTGGAAATAATTTTACATAATTTTCCAACACTAAAAATTATTGGAAAAAATTCCAACAATTGAATATGTTGGAAACTGATTCTAATATTTTTAACTGGTTAAAAGTTTATTGGAATCCATATCTTAAAAAATAAGAAAAATAAAAAGAAAATTATATTGAGAAAATCTTTATTGTACAGTTTTTATAAAGAGATTTAATAAAAACTACACCACCATATGTGGGCTGCCCTAAAACACTCTCTTTTGAGAGTTGTTTTTTGGCCGCCGCTTGCTAGCTGCTACACAAAGGTCACAGCCACCTTGCCGCCTTGGCTTGTCGCCGACCTAGCCACCGACTCCGCAACCTCCCACCGGTGCCTGCCTCCATAGCCTCCACTTGGCTCACCAGCCATCTCCTCCACAGCCCGGCCTCGATCCCGCCTCCAAGCCTCACAACCATCTCGCCGATCATCTCCTCCGCTTTAGTATCGCCGCTGCCGTCACCCTTCGATGGCTCTCTCACCGAGCTTGGGGTGCTTCCACCGCCATCCCCCACCTCCGCTGGTTCCCACCTCGGTCGCCGCCCTCCCGCGATTGCTGTTTCGAGCCCTTCGGTTTCCCCCAGTCGTCGGTTCAACTTCGCTCCGACGCTTCCCCAACAAGCTCTCGTCCTGCAACACTCAACCACCTAGGCCTCCGCGACCTCAGCCTTCCGCGGCTCCACTCTTGCCTCCCTCGGATCCGCCTTCCAGCCACCGTTGTTGTTCCTTCGACTCCGCCTTCGCGTGTGGGGTGTGGCTCTGCCATCGACAGCTTCTTCGGCTCCCCTTAGCGACCCTCGTTCAGGCTTTGTAATTACGCCTTTTTAGGGTTTCTCCTTTCCAGTCTGTCCTTCCTTTCCCGTCCTTTTGGATTGTTGTTTTCAATTTCTTACTTTGTCCCGTCTCAATCGCCTCTATTTAGACTACCTAGTAGTCGCTTACGATCTCGTTATCGTCCTTGAGGGTTTGAGACGGTGTGGGGTTTTTTATTGAGCAATGGTTTGGCTTGGGTTTTGTTTTGCGGCCTGGTGTGCTGTGCTGTTCTTGTTGTGATGCAGGCCTCATGTGAACGGTGTTTGATTTGCTGTATCCTGAAGATGTCGTGGATTTGCGATCGATATCTGATGGCTCTTCAGAGTCCATAATCTGAGATGTCCGCTTGTGTCCCCATCCGTTAGCTGATTGATTCGTTTGTCATGTTGCTTTTGTTTTACGGTGTAGGATAGCTAGCACTTTTATTTTTTTGCACTTTCATTTCTGTCATTTGTTTCATGTTATTTCATTTCTGTCATTTGCTTCAGTTATTTACTTTGGTTGTACTTGATGATTAGTCCATCTACCGGCTTGTCCGGTCTCTCGGTTTCTCTAGGCTTGTCTAGAGAACCGAATTCTTATATTGCTTCAAAAAAAAAAAGATTTAATAATAATCATTTATTTATTATTAACAAATCAAGAAATTATTATCTTGCATTTGACAAATAATATGATTAGAGAAAAAAAAAAGAGATTGGATGTAAGACCATTATATTATATATCTAATAAAAGGGGCTATATTCCACATTTGAAGCGAAAAAAAGAGAAAAAAAGGGTATATGAGAGAAAATTGAATTTAAAATTTAAATAGAGAGAGATTGTATCTCAGAAATCTAGGGTTTATATGCAGTTGATTACCGGCTGATGCGGTTTTACAGTTTCATCTTCTCATCTTTAAAATCCTCGTTTATCTCTCTAGCTAGTTCTATCGTCCTTTCTCCATCTCTGGTTATGTCACCATAACTTCATCTTTACTCCAAAATTTTTAAGCTACTTACAACGCTTGCGGGGTGATGTACAAATCTGGTAGGCTTATGCTCGAGTACATGCCGACATCAAACCCAAAGTGTATGCAAACGACAAACTCATGCTTGAACACAAGAGGTTGGATGTAAGGCGGTAGGAGGAAGGCATGGATATATAGCAAGTGCAAAGCAACCCTCAGCACACCGCCCATTTTTGCATGAATTTATTTACAATGGGACGATTTTGAAGTTATTGATGGATAGTGTCTGGCATTCACACACTCTTCTTGTGTTCCATCTTCGGAGCAGAACAATAAGATCAACCATTGTGTTTGCTGATTAGTTTGGTTTCCTTTTTTTCAATGATCTTACACAAATTTGTAGATCCAGAAATTTCATATTTGCTTTGATTTTGGTCTCATGCTTATGATGACCGAAAAAGCTTTTTGATGATTATAGCTTACTCTGAGTATATCATGCATTCTTATCCATTTGATTAATTTCTTTAAGATATTTTATAATGTTTAGAACATCTAAAATTTGTGATATATGAGTCGATTTTCATATGTTGGATAAATAAAGTTTATATTTATGATTTTTTACATTATTTATTTCGTACGTTATGTGTATTCGTTATTTATTATAATTATAGGTATGGTAAAAAATTGAATAACCGTCGTAAGTTCAAATTATCTTTTTTTTTAACAATAACTGTGAATTCCAACTGTTTGAGTAGTTGGAATTTCCAACAGTACATTTGTTGGAATCTCCTAATGCATCTACTTTATGTGTTCCAACGGTTTTATTTCTTGGTGATTTCCAACCCATAGACGTCGTTGGAAATTCCAACCAAACTAATGGTTGAAATGAATTCCAATGTCTTTTTTCCCGGAACAAGATCCTCTCCTAATGAGAGATCTAGTCATTTCTTCCTAATAAATTAACAACAACCGTTAGATTTAATGTATGACTGTGATTAAATATATTATTAATTAATTAACAATTAATTAATTCAACATCATCCCTCTGTCTTCCTATTCCTATTAACAGGGGCGGAGGGAAGAGGGGCATGAGGTGGCTCGAGCCCCCTATGTCGGGGGCAAACGTAAAAAAAAAAAATTTAAAAAAAGGTTTTTTTTTGTAATTTTTGATAATTTAAGGGTTAAAAATAGTTAAAAAGAGTAATGGATCAATGAGTGTGCTTACCTTAGATGGTATGAGTGGGGGAATAAAATGATAAGGTCTTGAGTACGAATTCTAATATCTTCATTTTATGGAATTTTTTATTCATTTTATGGAATTTTTTATTCATTTTATGGAATTTTTAATCCTTTTAGCTTTTTAAACTTAAAATAGTTATTTAAATTATACATTTAGTGTGTTTTGTACTATATTCTTTATAACAAAAGTTGTATCTTATATATATCTACAAAAAAAATCCCGAAAATTTAGTTAAGCTCCCCTCGAATTTTCCCTGGCTCCTCCCCTGCCTATGAATCCTATCCATGTCATCGATTTTGATAGATCAGTATAACTATAGGTGTTGTTTTTTATCGAGAAGACTATAGGTGTTGATTCTAGGAGTGTGCAGAAAAACCCGAAACCGAAAACACGACACGAAAACACGACACGAAAAAATCTGAAACCGAAAAAACACGACACGATAATGACACGAAACGAGAAAACACGGCTCTAAACGGTTCGTGTTCGGATCGGGCATATCCCCTTGTCGGATACTCGACACGAACCGTTTAATTTTTTTTTTTTAATTTATAGGTAAGGTGATATATTTCTAATGTAAATACAATCCTCTTAGAATCAATAAAGCTATGTAGCCTAGATGGTCTTGGCCCAATTTTGTTTTTGCGTGTTAAGGACATAACCCGGGTTCGAATCCGATTGGGTTTTTATTTTTTTCACTCTTCCTTGCTTTTCTTTAGTATATAAAACCTTTCAACTTGTTAAATACAAAACCCTAGCCGCACTGATTGTCTGTCCTCTAACTCTCTCACATCCTCTCTAAATATTCACTCTTCACACTGTCTCCCTCTCAAATTTCTCAAGTCTCACAGCTTCTCTCACATCTATCTCTGGTGGCTCGACGAGGCGGCGACGGAGATCATGTCCATGACGGAGGCGGCGATGAGGCGGCTCACTTCCCTGCAAGTCTCTACCGGCCCCTAATCGAAACAGAGACAACACCTTCCACTCTGTCACAACTAGGCGGCGACAAGGCGACTCACGATGATGGAACGAGGATGCGAAGAGGCATCTCACGTCGAGGTCGACGAGGCGAAGAGGCGGCTCATCGCGACAAGGCAGTGATGAGGAGAAGAGGATGTTGTCAAGAACAAAAGAATCCACAAACCCATATCTCAAACCCAAATTGAGTACGTCTTTGCAGATTCTAGGTCAATGTTCTCAAATCTATCATCCTCCTTTGTCAAATTTGAACAATGGCTTCAATTTCAGATCTAGGTTGTATGTTTGATTGTGGTTGTTCACTGTTTGACAAACAAATTAAGTTCTCAGATCTATCATCCTCAAATTTGAAAAATTAAGTTCACTGTTTGAAAAATAATGGCGAGTAAGAAATTAAAGGAAGGAAATGCGTGGTTAAGAAGAGGGAAGAAAAAACTCTCCTTTTGCCTTGTTGATTGAATCAATTTTCTACCAATTTTTTGTTTGTAAACTTCAGTGACTCAACCCAGGAAAAAAAATAAAATGGCTAACGGTTCGTGTTGGATAACACGGTTATCCGACACGGATCCGAATAGCTTTACCGTGTCGGATACCCAGTTCATAACGGTTCGTGCACGGTTCGGCCTTTTTATGCTAAACGGTTTCGGGTATCCGACACGATTATCCGGTTCGTGTCGGATACCCAGTAATGCTCACCCCTAGTTGATTCTCACAAACAACTGCTTTCCAATCGATTAATTAAATAAGCATCTTCTTCCTTGCCTTCAATATACAGTAAAATCAAAGAGGTTGATTCTCAGAAATCCCCTCACTGTGTTCTTTCCCGTCGAGGTGGTGGTAGGGTAGGGGGCTCGGCCATCGATTCTTAATTCCCCCGATGGACTCGCCAAGGGGACCCCGGTGGTGTGTGTGGGGAGTTTGAACCCGTGGTTGACTCTATTTTCCGACCTGCGCTCTCGCCACGCCTCAAGGCATTTTCGGGGTTCCCGCCGTCGAAGAGGCGGTGATGAGGTTGGGGTTGTGGTGGTACGATGGTGGTTGCCACCAGCCCTCAAGGGATCCAACCATTGATGGAGTTGGCGAGGAGGTTGGGGTTCTAGTGGTGGTGGTGTTTAGCCGAGCGTCTTAGTTGGAACGAGGAAAAATGTTGAATTTGATAAATTTGGGATTTATTTTTTTAAAAATATTGGTAAAACTAATTCAAATAACCCAAACTTTGGTGGGGGTGAGCAGGTAGCACCATGAACTTTATAAAGTGACAAAAATAACCCAAACTTTTACTACTATGTGCTTATATCACCACCACACACCAATATCTTTTTTAAAATAAAAAATAACACCTAACTTTTATAATTTTAAAATAAAATCTAAAACAATATTAAACTAGGTTTTTTTAATCAAAATTACATAAAATGTAATTTTTTTAAATGAAAAGTAAAATCTTTGACTTAAGATAATTGATAAAATATTGCTAATTTATGTCATATTTTAAAAACCCAAAATTTGGTTTGAACAAATGATATAAGTTAGAAATATTTTTTGTAAAATATTTCTCCAATGAATTTTTAATAAAAATTACACAATATATATATATATTATAAATCTTTTGCACACAACCTTAGGGTGTACCTTGTACGCAAATTTGGGCCATTGATCGAAATGGAATGGATAGAACAAATGATATAAGTTAGAAATATTCTCAAGTGAAATACCACTTCATATATTTTTAATTTGTTGTATTTTTGTCATTTGAGAAATATTTTACAAATATATTTCTAACTTATATCGTTTGTTCAAACAAGATTTTGGATTTTTAAAATATGTCATAAATTAGCGATATTTTTTTCAACTATCTTAATTATTTTTCATTTAAAAAATTTACTTTTTGTGCAATTTTGATTAAAAAAAAAACCTAGTTTAATATTGTTATAGGTTCTATTTCAAAACTATAAAAGTTTGGTGTTATTTTTTATTTGAAAAAACACATTGATGGTGATATAAGCACATAGTAGAAAGAGTTTGGGTTATTTTTGTCACTTTATAAAGTTCATGATGCTACTTGCACACCCAACCAAAGTTTGGGATATTTGAATTAGTTTTACCCTAAAATATTTAATTAATGAGGAGAAGATCTGAACCATTCATATTTATTAGGAAGATATAAGGATCTCTCTTATTTTTTTTGGTCAAGAGGTAGGCTACTGCCTATATAGTATCACTACGCCAGAAGGCGCTGCAGGCGACGTACCAAGTTCGTCGCCTGAAATGGGGTTTTCGCCCTCTGATATCTCAGGCGACGAACTTCCGTCGTCTGAGTTGTGGTCCGGTGACTTTCCTCCATTCACTATTCAGTCAACGAGAATCTGTATGTTCGTCGGTGGAGACAACTCAGGCGACGGAAACAGTGATCGTCGACTCATGATGTTGTCAGAGGCCAAGGGCCATCCAAGCCCGCCCATTAAGACTTAGGCAACAAGTTTTGTTTCATAGGTTCGCCGCCGAAGTCTGTGAATATAAGTGATGGAATGCTATAAAAGAATCGAGACGACGACCCTCTCCTTTGTGTGTCGTCGCCTAGATACTTTCAGGAGATAGATATAGAATGATTTCGTCTCCTGAGTGAAGTCCAAAGACGCGTTCTCAGTTGTATGTCCGTAGCTGGAGTGTTCCGGAGACGAGAGTTTGATATAATTCCGTCGCCTGAAAGAGTTAAAATTATTATTTTTTATATTAATAAGACCATGTAATATTGTTTGTTCGTCGGCTGAATTCGTTTGATTTTAAAAAAAAATTAGGAGGGCAGGTGCCCCATGTTGGAATGTACCTAATAGCACATTTTTCCTCCTATTCAAAATGCATTTTCTCAATAACAACTACACACAATCACACAACAACAACATACTCAACAACAACACACAATCACAAGCAATTCAACACATCAATTTAAAAACCTTGTAATCCATACCCTAAAGCTTGTCCAACATACCAAAAGTAAGTGAAGAATATCCAGACAACACAAGTTCCAACTCCACATTACACAAGTTCAAAAAATTTGTCCCAACACTACACAACTTCACAAAAAACCAAACCCAAGTCTTAGTTATATGAGGAGGGCATCCTCTAAATTGTTGGAGGGCTGAGAAGAAGCTGCTGAAAGGCCACCTGAATGGTGGGACGCCTGAGGACACACCGCAGAGGTGACGGATGGTTGTGAGTTAGACTGACCACCTAAGAAGGCCATCATGACCTTCTCGATACTGGCCATACGCTCCTCCAGATGCTCATTCTTGCTCTCGGCTTGGGTGGCTTTCTCACTCAACCTTGCAATTTCAGCCTTCGCCTCCTCCAGCTCCTTGTCCCTCTCTGCAACCCTTGCTGTCCATTGACCCCCTCGTTTCTTTGCAGGCCGCTCTCCAGCTGCACCCATTCCTTTAAAAAAAAAGATTGAAAACGTAATAAGAGTTGAGTGGGATTGAATTATAACAAGTAAAATCTTGTTATGAACTTATGAAAATTGTAAAACAAAAATAAAATTCAAGGGTAATTATACTATACCTCGAACTTCTGTTCCTCGTCTTTCCCCAAGGCATTCCAAGATGATGCAGGTTTGTTCTTCTACAGGGAGGGGTGGTATTTGGCTTGGGTCTACTCTTCTGCTTGTGCTTCTCCACCAGTGATGTATTCCTGAAGACGACCTTTCAATTTGGCCTGCAAGTTCATGTATGCGCAAAAAATATATATAAGAAATGAGTAAAAGCAAAGGAATGATTTATGTGTTGTATCTATAAGTTTAATGTATACAAAGAAAGGAATTATTTCTATCATTATATAGAAAAAGAAACCTAAGTACTGTAAACTATTAAACCTATTACCTATTGATTGCTTTCATTTTAGTGTTGTTGGGTATACCTGATTGCTTTCATTATATAGAAAAAGAAACCTAAGTACTTTAAACTATTAAACATATTACCTACTGATTACAATACAGAAATGAAAGATATCAAACATAAATAAAGTAAAAGAAATAATGAAAGAAATGCATTATTATAAGTAAAACCAAAGGAATTTATAAGTAAAACCAAAGAAACCTAAGTACTTAGGTAAAGTTACAGAAAAACAGAAATAAAAGTACCATGCATTATTATAAGTACTTATATTACTGTTTTGCACAATCATGGTACCCATATTACCTAAGTACTTTCATGGTACTCTTATTTCTATTATACCTAAGACCATCCGCAATCATGGGGTAACCTCTTTCCCCCCTTTTTTCCCATCTTCCTATCACAACTTTACAACTCATTTATTTTTTTTCTTTAAAATAATTTTTACTTTTTCTACCTCTTTCTAAAAGTTTACCTAAGATCATGGGAAACCCCTTTTACCTCTTTCCAAATTTATTTTCACCTTTTCCCTTTATTATATATGTATCATCATATATTATTGTGAATTATTTTTATTTATAATTTTATAAATAAATAAAATTAGCAAGTAGTTAATGTAAATATATTTTATTACATCTAGATTAAAATAAAAAAAAGTTAAAAACATTATAAAATACGTAAATACTAATAAAACTACCTATAAATTCGGATCATAACCTTGGAATTGGTTCCACAAGTGCTCAACCAAATCATTCTTCAAATTCATAAGACTTTGTCTATCCCGAATCTCGTCTCTCATAGCCATATAATTGCCCAAATTTCTATCTTCATATCGCCCGGTGGTAACGTTGAATCTCATCTCTCATAGCCATACAACAACTTCTTTGTTCTCTTGTACTTGATGGACTTGCCTTGCATCTTCGGTTGGACTTCGAGTGGCACTCCCTTGAACCTCCGGAGAATGGTAAAAATGTTGTTGGTTTGGAAAAAAAAAAGGATTGTACACATTGGTAGGATTATGTGGGGTATAATTTGGATATTCGGGTGTTGAAGAATTGTTAAACATTTGCAACATCACTTGAAATTGAGGATTTTTGAGAAGATTTGGATCAAAAGGCATATTTGGAATGGGTGGAGTATTTGGATTATTGTGATCCATGGTTAAGAAAATAGGTGCAACTACAATAGATCAAGATGGGGTTATATATAGGATAAAATTAGGCTCAAATTATAGAAATTTTTTTTTTAACCAATGTGATATTTTATTTTAAAAAATAATGAAATATAAATATATTTTTATTTCATTTTAAATCCTACTACAACTAATAAATCCAAATGTGAAATATATAAATCTACTTTATCATAAAAAAAAAGGAAAAGAAAATTACAAATGGGAAGAGGTTACCTCTCTCTACCAAGGTAACCCCTTCCCACCTCTTACCTTAAGGTAAAGGCCACAACCATTGGCTTACCTTTTAGCAACCTTAAGGTTGCTAAAACCCATGGTTGCTCATGCTCTAAGTACTTAGGTAAAATTACATAAAGTACTTAGGTAAAATTACAGAAAAACAAAAATAAGAGTACCATGATTGTGAAAAAGTACTTATATTACCTAAGTACTTATATTACCTAAGTTTCACTAGTACAAAAAGGAGCTTTATCAGGAGTAAATTATCAGGAGTTTTAAAAAACACCCGTAAAACTATATTCGGTCAGGGGTTAATTTAAAAACTCCCGTGAAAGGAGTATTTAACTTAATTTATTTAATTTAAGAAAATATTATCTGGAGTTATTTTAAAAACTCCTGTGAAATAAGTAGGTTTTGCTCTCAAAAGCCAAAACCGTCAATCCCGACACCAGTTTCTCTTTCACTTTTTCTATCTCAAAACTTCTCTTCCTTCTTCCTTGTAAGGAGCCGGGCATCAATCAGATGAAGCTTCCGACGCCAACAGAGGAAGAAGACGGACAGCCCAGATCTGGGCGGTGCTTGTGTTCTAGCGCATAGACATGACAACAGTAAGTATTTGATAGGGCTTCGTTACTTCGTTCATCAGTTTGTCCTCTCTACGTGATTAAGGGTTGTCTATCCTCTTCAATTGAGGTTTGTCCCAACCGATTTCAAACAATTCCTCTAATTGAGTTCTTAAAGGTCGGCGATTTGCTTCACTTTTGTTGAATCTAGGTTTAAATTCGTTGTTTCAGATCAAAACGAACCAAAACCCTCTCCAACCTCTCTTTCTCTTTCAGTTAGTCGTCGAAGTGCTCAGGGTCCTCTATCCGTGTAGCGATTCGATCCAGCCAGTCATGGGCCACTCGAAGTGCTCAGGGTCCTCCGTGGTTTTTCAGCTTTAGAGGGACTCGCCTTTGACAGAGTATTGCCAGGAGGATGGCGAGGTGGGAGCAGAGGACGCATATTTCTAAGGTAATTTCCTTGTTTTGCACACTTTTGATTCTTTGACTTTTGTTTTACTTGTGCAGTTGTGAATGTGTTTGTTGTATGTTACTTTCTTTGTCTAGTAGATGTTTATGGTCCTTGAGTATGTGATTGATTGATTTGGAAGGGAGGGAGCTATGTGAGGGAACGAAGACTGGATTGAGAAGCAAGTAGACTGTATTTTTATGGAATTGAGTGTCAGTACATGTAATCTCGAAGTCAGCTGTCATAATCTCCATCTCGAGTTTGAATATAATGCACTTGTTGTATGAATCATTTGCCTGATTTTTTAGAAGTTGTAGTGTATATTAACCTTTGAACCGCTTAGTTGTAGTACTTTAATCTGTTTT
This sequence comes from Persicaria tinctoria, assembly GCA_037127255.1. Lineage (NCBI taxonomy): Eukaryota > Viridiplantae > Streptophyta > Magnoliopsida > Caryophyllales > Polygonaceae > Persicaria > Persicaria tinctoria. The sequence continues at coordinate 29,228,167 of JBANSL010000009.1, forward strand.
GAACCAAGATGATGGTAGGAATGAAGGGATTTGGTTATCATCAGTGCATGATTTACATGGTAGGAACCGGTCCTCCTACTTGCTTGCTGTGAGTTTTTACTTTTGCTCCCTTCAAATCACAGTTCTTCCATTCTCAATTTTGGCGTAATTTGATTTATTTCACATTACAGATCAAAACCGATGTTGAAACTCAAGAAGTTGAAGATGCTGCATTTAGCGCTATAGAAGACGTGGTTTCATTTGTAAAGTGGCTAGATGATGAGCTCTCATATTTGGTATTCAATCTATTAAACAAGTCCATAAGATATTTCAAGTTGCAACATTGTTCTGTCATGGAGTAATTGATCAAATCTAAACTGTTCAGGTGGATGAAAGGGTTGTTTTGAAACACTTCAACTGGCCCGAGCAGAAGGCAGATGCCCTCCGTGAAGCCGCTTTCGCGTACTGCGATCTCAAGAAGCTCGAATCCGAGGCATCCGGACTCATTGACAATGTTAGGCAGCCCTGTTCTATGGCTCTCAAGAAAATGCAGACTTTGCTTGAGAAGTATGCACAATTTGAGTTTGTTTATGGTATTCATTGTTGCTTTCATCTTGTAAAAGGCATTAAAGCTAATCAGTGTGCTATTATGCAAATAGGTTGGAGCATGGGGTCTACAACCTCACTCGGCTTAGAGAATTCGCCACTGTTCGATTCAAGTCGTTTCACATCCCCGTAGATTGGATGCTCGAAACCGGATCAATTAATCAGGTATTACGGCTCAAATCATGTTTTCATGTCTTTAAGTTTCAGCAAAGAAATATCATCATGTTCTTAATCAGTGATCATTCATAGATTCACCAATCTCCCACTTCATTTGTCTTGTTTATAATTACTAGGGAACCTTTAAAGACAGCTTCTGCTTCCTTGATTGCCATGGGCCCTTTGTTTGTAGCTGTTTTTTCGCTTTTCTCAACTGTACACAATTTTGTTAGGTTGATTATTTAAAGATCCTTAAACTAAACTATGAATGCTAGATGGCAAAAGGGTAGTACAAAAATATTGCTTTGAGTAGGAAACCTCACCCGTGCATGCGCTTGCACATGTGAAACACACCAGTTCCCAGATAAAGAAAAGCTTGGGAGTATCTCACTTTCTCGCTATTTAGTTTTCAGCAGTGTATAGCATAACCTTTGAACCGCATAGTTATAGTACTTTAATCTCTCACTTTCTCGCTATTTATTGATAAGCATGCCAGTTCAATTGGATTGGTTTATTGGAAATCTGTCACGATTGAACCAATTAAATGGGGATACAAAAACTGTTGGAAATCTGTCATGAATAAGGGCTTGTTTATTCTTGCCACTGGAACCAACCCTCTTCCCTTCCCAGTTCCTAAATAAGAGAATGAAAAGGCTTAAAAGTGTTGATTCTCTGCGTTCTCAGATGTTTATTTGCTCCTTTTGCAGGAAGAAGTTGAGAGTCTCTCCATGCAGGAGCCCAGATTGGATGAACAAATTAGGTGACTATTTAAGAGAATGTTTATGAACATGCCTAATTGCTACTCTTTTGCAGTCCCTAAAATATGCTTTGATCTGACATCCAGAGACATGCAGGAAAGACTAAGGGAATCGAGTGAAGATGAAAATAATGAGAAGTAGGATCTCAATTTTCATTATCTGCATAAGAATCTAATGATTGTTCATGGTTACATTATTCATTAGTCACATATTTTTTTATGGTATTGTCTCTAGGTGGCTCTTTGTAACTGAAGAGGATATAAAGAACTTACCATGCTTTCAGGTTTGGCATTTTCTTTAATTTCCTTATTTTGGTCCCAGGGATAAGATTAAAGAGCTTGTATGGTCATAAAATTGGTTTGAATATCTCATACCTTACATGAAAATTTCCCTTGGTTTTTGCAGAAAGCTGAAAAGCAAAATGCCAGAAGTTCATATTGCATTCAACCACTAGGATACAAATAGTCGGATACTTATGCTTATGGTTAGCAAGTGAATCTAGCTTTGTTTTTACTTTGTAAATTACTATCATGGTCCTCATTACTCTAGATTCCGTACAATGTTGTTACAAAGTGTAAATTACTCTTTTAAGTATATATAATACGTAGTAGCTAAATTATTTGGAATTTATCTATCTAGTGGTTATGTGAGTTTATGTTGATATTGTGGTGTTTGTATTCTTTCAATTAAGATGATGGTATTTTTTTATATACATTCGAAAGAGGGCAGCAGGGTGGTGAATGTGATATTAAGCTGGATATTTTTTTTATATATATAAAATATTTATCGGCGGTTTTTTAAAATAAAACTCTTGAGAGAATGTTAAATCATGCCGGTTACCCAATAACACTCTATCGGGAGTTTTTAAAAAAAACTCCTGAGAGAGTTAGAAGTGAACTATCCGCTGGGGGGTCGACAGTATCTCGGGAGTTTTTTAAAAAACCCCTGACCGAGAATTATTTCTCGGGAGTTTTTATAAAACACCCGAGAGATATTTGTCAGGTGAGCGAATAAAAGGAGGCTAAAAACACCCGACCGTTTCGTTAAAAAACACCCGACAAACGTTAAATCTGTACTAGTGACGTACTTATATCATTATCATAAAATTTTCCCTAAGTACTTATATTACTCAAAACAGAAATAAGAGTAACAACACTAAAAAAGATAATAAAAAAAAAAAGAAAAAGAGCTGAGTGGGTGGGATTGAAAACGTAATAGGTTTAGTACTTAGGTAAATTACAGAAAGAATATAGAAAAATTACAGAAAAATAGAAAAATAGGTAAAAAAAAATTAGATGGTGTTTGAGGGGGATATACCACTCCATCCTGCGCAATCGGACACCTCTCGTAGGCTTCTATGGTTGTCTGAAGCCATGCCGCCGGATGCTTTTCCTTGACAATGAGCTCTTCTGCTCGGAAGCTCAGGGGCTTGGACCCATTGTGATGATTCATGGGGTTCGGGTTCTTGGTCATGTTTTGCTTTTTTCGCTCACACAAGGCCTGTAAAAAGAACGTCATTCACAAGTGTTAAACAATAAGATCAACGGCGAATAAAAAGACAAGTTAGTGAATAAATTAGAAATTACCATTCTCACTTCGTCTGTGAAGTCACTGACCAAGAACCACCACTACTCAAGGCGCGCGACAAACTCAATTGGTATGTCCTCGCCCCCCCACTCTAGGAAGTGTTGATGACAATCATATTTCCAGGCCCCATATGCTTTTTCCGCTCTTCTTCTCCACGTATATGTGAACTGCATGGTCAATCTCATAGTACATCTACACATCCATATCAGAAAATCCATATCAGAAAATCTAAAGAAATGAACTGAATACAAATGAACTGAATACAGAAAATCCATATCAGAAAATGTAGACAAATGAATCTACAAAAATGTCTAGACAAATGAACTCATATCAGAAAATCTACATCAAAAAAACATGAACTCAAATGAAGAACATCGGGCTACTTTATTTGTTTGCCATATCTTCGCTAGGTGTTTATGGAATTATTATAGAGGGTTGGTCTAGTAATTAGGGGGCGGTCGTTCGGTCGCCTATGATACTAGGACCAAAAGGTCAAAAATGGGTTTGTGTCGCAGGTGTTGAACAATCTACTCTACACAGGTGTGGGCTTACAGGGCTAGGGCTCATAAACCGTTGCCATATCAGAAAATCCATATCAGATACAAACCCCTCAATGGCGCCATCATTCATACAGAATAACAATCAACACATAATTTCCAACCCCCAAAAGAAGTAAAAAGAAGAGGAGATTAAACAGAATATAATCTACTGTACTGATTCAAATAAGACTGACCCTGCAGAAAAAAAAATCTCAAATTTCACTTACACTTGTATTTACTCCCTTTAACTTTCACCCCACTCCTTCAAAATTAGCTTTCTCCAATTTTCAAAATCAACACATAATTTGAAGTTGTTTACGAATAATCAGCAAAAAAAATTTATCATACAATACAAGTAATATAAGTACTTAGGTAAAAGATAATAAAAAAATTAAACCACCTCCAAGTAATCCCTTATGGGTGACCGTTGCTCCTTTGTTAGTTTGGTCCATGTTGATGCAAGCATCGGCACTTTGTCACTGATAGCACACCCAATGTCTCGGACAAAGGTGTCATGCAGTTGCTTGAGGCCAGGCCCCTTGTGGAAGCAGGACCACTCAATCTTCAGCTTCTTCCCCGTTGCCGCCTTCAGGAGTTCTGTTTTGTGACTTTTGATGGTACGATATTTACCTAAAATTCATAAGAACATATCAAATGCAGTCTTTTTAATCGATTTAACCCTAAGTATTTCAATCAATTTAACCCTAAGTCTTTCAATCCTAAGTCTGTCAATCAATTTAATCCTAACTCTTTCAATCAATTTGACAAGTTCACTGGTAAATTAATTGAAACCCTAACTCTTTCAATAGAAACCATAAATCTAATTGAAACCCTAAATCCTAAATTCCTATACAATTGAAACCCTAAATCCTTATACAATTTGATAACTCCACTCCCTTTGATGGAAATCGGAATCAGTTTCAAAGGCCTTGACAGTATGTCTGTGTCAAAGTTCTTGGAGCTTTAACAGTGTTGACGAATTACAAAACCTGCTCTATATGTTATTATGTCCGAATATTATATTATGTTATTATATGCTTCCATATTATTATTATATATTCACTAACCTTTCAGGAAGCTATTTGAATTATATCTCCTTCCTTAAGCGTTCAAAGCTGAGAAAGATCAAATCGAGATCATGGCTTCCGAAGTTTCCAAAGATAGAAGATTGCGCTCAAGCCATGATCCTCTCTTAGCCGTTGGAGAAGATTCCTTCCTCAAGTGGCACCAATGATCTTCACTATATAAAGGAGATGAAGAAGAGAGAGGACTGACGCACTTCACGAATATCATTGCACAATCAGCCCTCAAGTTTACGATCTTTCTTCGGCGTGTTCTCTCTGCTTGTTCTTAAGAGTCTTATATTTTGTTTCAAAGCATTTGAGAGATACACAGTGAGCTTATAGGATATATTCTGAGAGAGTGTTATACTCGAGAGTTTATAACTCAGGAAGTGGGCACTAGGCTATTGATTCTCGAGAATAAGAGGATTGTACTAGATAGCTGAGAGAGGTGGGGCTCTTCTAGATTGGTCTAGGACTCCAAGGGAACGTGAGTTGACTAGATTGCAATTGTATAGGAGAGAGGCTTCTCGGTGAGCTATTAGGATCCTAAGCTTTGTGAATCAATAAAGCTTGTTGAATCCTAGGGTTGTGGAAGAACCCTAGGCGGGGACGTAGGCCAAGTTCGTGTCGAACCTCGTTAACAATTCGTTGCGTCCTTTACTTATTGTTTTACCTTATTTCCGCACTTGGTTTGATTGTCTAACTTTGTGATTCAGGTTTAATCTCAAAGGTTTGGTACAAGCTCCAAAAGTCTTGAGACTTTCTGCGAAAAACAGGCATACTCTATTCAACCCCCTTCTAGAATATCTTTATATTACTTTGTTTTACATTATCGAACCTTCAATTGGTATCAGAGATTTACTCACTGCTTTTGATCTAACAATCTTGTGAGTTTTTTATCATGTCTGGTGAAGCAAGCGGAGGATTTGCACAGGGAAGGTCTACCCTTAGACCACCACTCTTTGTAGGAAACAGTTTCGTCCATTGGAGGTCCTTGATGAAAATGTTCATTATAGATCAAGATCTGGAACTTTGGAACATTATAGAGAATGGTCCGAAGATTCCGAAGAAAGACGGACCAAATGGAACCAAAGTCGCAAAGAAGGAGTCTGAATACATCCAAGCAGATCTTGAACTCATCTCCAAAAACTACAGGGCTATCAACTTACTTTATTGTGGTCTTAGCACTGATGAGTTTAATTGTATTTCATCTTGTAGGTCAGCTAAAGAGATTTGGAACAAGCTGGTTCTCACCTATGAAGGAACTAGCCAAGTGAAGGACACCAAGATCAGTATCTTCATTCGAAAGTATGAACTCTTCAAAATGAAGCCAGATGAGTCTATTAAGGCTATGTTCACACGGTTCACGGAAATCACAAACAACCTTGACTCTCTCGGCAAGACCTTTGAGAATGTTGAGAAAGTGAGGAAGATATTGAGGTGCCTCCCAAAAGACAAATGGGGTCCGAAAGTGATAGCCATAGAGGAAGCCCAAGATCTCACCACTCTACCCCTTGATGACTTGCTTGGGAAGCTGATCACACATGAGATGATTCTCAATGAAGACGATGGAGAACTTGCAGCAAGCACCAAGAACTTGGCGCTCAAGTCTAAGAAGGATGAGCCCAAAGATGTGCCTGATTCTGAAGATGAGGACGATGATGAGGATGATCCCTTTGACCTCATTACAAGGGGTCTTTCTCGAATCCTCAAGATGAAGAAGCAATTCAACAATAAAGATGGATCAGAGTCTTCTAAATTTCGAGGTAAGTCTCAATACAACAAATATGACAAGAAGACTAAACCTTTGTCTTGTTTTGAATGTGGTGAAACAGATCATCTAGTGAAAGATTGCCCTCAAAAGAAGAAGAGTCAATTCAAGAAAGGTGACTCAGATTCCGATGATGAAAAGGCCAACCTTTGTCTCATGGCTATAGGAGATGAATCTCATGATAAGCAACTTGAGGTAACCGTAAGAGAGCTTATGGCAAGTCCAAAAGAGGTATTATCGGAATTCCTTTCTAATATGATTGCCAATGAAGAGAAACTTATTGCTCAAACTAACACTCTTATCAGGAAAACCGTGGACCAGGAAAGAACTATTAAGGAACTTTCTAGGCGGGTCAAAAGTCTTGAATCTTCTTATTCAGATCTTGACATTAAAGTCAAGACTCTTGACTCAAAGAAATCTGAACTCATTCAAGATCTCTCGTCTCTGAGAAGTGAACATCATGACTTAGAGAACGAGAAGATCTCCCTGAATAATAAGATTCAAGACCAACAGACAGCCCTCATAAGTTTTACCAAGTCCAAGGGCACTCTTGATAGGATGTTGGGTGAGCAACAAAGTTCTCTAAACAGAAGTGGTATTGATTACAACCCGAGGTTTTTAAAGAAGCAACACATTACCACTTTTGTGAAGGCAAAAGGAAGCAGAACCTCTCCTATATGTCACCACTGTGCGAGAAAGGGACATGTAAGAGAGACCTGCCCCTATAGAAGAAAGGATCCTCATATTATTCGCAATACATTTCCTATTCACTTGAGAAAAGAACGGATAACGCAAGTTTGGGTCCCCAAATGCGCTATTTTACCAAATATGGTTTATCCCAATAAAGGATCTAAATTTGCTCACTGGTCTAGCCACAAAGGTTGATGTTTGTTTTGCAGGAGATCACCAAGGTGAAGGAGCAAAAATGGATTATTGATAGTGGATGCTCGAGGCATATGAGTGGGAAGAGTTCTCTCTTTCATGATCTAAAGGAGCAATCCACAGGAACAATCACTCTTGGTGACAAAGGAAAGTGCGACATCATTGGTATTGGTAGTGTTGGGACTGATCCTAACCACTGTATTAAAAATGTTTATCTTGTTAGTTGTTTGAAGTATAATTTGCTTAGTATTTCTCAACTATGTGATTATGGTAATGATGTTGGATTTAACAAGAAAAGATGTCTAGTGCGCAGAGAAGATACAGGTGAAATAGTTGTAACTGCCTTTCGTTATAACAACATCTATGCCGTGAATGCTGAGCAAGTGGCACAAGGAAGCTTAACATTTCTAAAGACTTTGACAGACGATCCAAAGCTCTGGCACAGGAGACTCGGTCATGTGAGTCCACATATACTACAGAAGCTTGTGTCCAAAGGGAATGTAAGAGGACTACCTGAGATGGACTTCAAAGGTATTTATATGTGCAAAGCATGCACATGAGGTAAACAAACACGTAGCTCTTTCAAACCCAAAAAGGTTGTAAGTACTTCTAGACCCCTTGAACTTTTACATATGGATTTATGTGGTCTTATGCGAGTCAAATCTTCCCATGGTAAAAAGTACATGCTTGTTGTCATATTTGATGAATGCAATGACGGTTCTTTGAGTGAAAGTATTGCAGATTTAGATCTTAACATCCATACAGAGAACGAGGATGATGTTGATGCTGCTACCAAGAACACAGAGAAGAGGAACATGCAGGAACAGATTCTCAACACTGAAGAATTGGCCCAAGGTGTTGAAGATTCGTCCAAAGCCCTTGGTGTCCAATCCAACAGTGTTGAAATGTCAGAAACTGTTGTAACTGAACCTAACAGGACCACGGAGTCAGATGTACTACAAGTCAATCCTACTAGTGTGACGAATCAAGGAGCTGAGACTAGCAAAAGGAAATTCAAATACTCATCATCACACTCATTAAAGGATATCATTTCTGACCCTACTTCTAGTGTTCAAACTCGTTCTAAACTTAAAGATCTTTGTGTTTTTCACGCGTTTGTTTCTCTTATTGAGCCAAAGAAGGTAGATGAGGCACTTCAGGAGCCAGACTGGATCATTGCTATGCAAAGTGAGCTTAACGAATTTGAAAGGAACAAAGTCTGGACCTTGAAGCCTAGGCCAAAGCATCAATCAGTCATTGGCACACGATGGGTATTTCGAAACAAGCTAGATGAGAATGGTAAGATTGTGAGGAATAAGGCTAGGCTTGTTGGTCAAGGCTACAATCAAGAGGAAGCTCAACAAATGAGAGATCTTGGCATCAACCTCAGAGGTATTCCCATTAAGTGTGACAATACAAGTGCCATATCAATCACGAATAATCCTGTTCAGCATTCAAGGACAAAACATATTGATGTAAGGCATCATTTCATTAGAGATCACGTCGAAAAAGGTGATGTGTCCATATCCTTTATTTCAACTGATTATCAATGGGCTGACATTTTTACTAAGTCATTGGCAAAGGACATGTTCACCTTCATTAGACGTGAGATCGGAATGCTTAACAAGGATGCACTTTCGTAGGGGGAGCTTTCCCTTTACGAAAGATAAATTCTACTCGGTGTCAAGATCCTTGAACCTCATTTCAAAGGTTGTGAACTGAACAGTAGAGTACATATAACGGATCAGATATTTGGTTGATATCTTATTAGATATTTGATCAAATATGATTTTAATGGATTTTAAACCTTCTTTATATGTTACCTACTTTATTTTCAGAAAAATCCTTTTATTTTATCCGAGTATATTTTATTCGTGGAAACTATTTTAAATCGGATAAATATCTTCTTGTCTTAGCCTTTAAGAATTGAAAGGAGCTTTTTAAAATTTGAATTTTTGGTATGTCTATTTGATTTTCAAATTTGGTGACTGTTTTCACGCTCCTCCCTTTGTTGAAAGACAAAAAGGGGGAGATGGTTTGATGGTTTAGACTTTGAAACTGTTGTGAACCAAGGGTCTTGGAAGACCTTGTTTTTGTTTTGTTGGATGTTTCTCTTTGGCTTTGAAAACTTATGATCCAACATTCGTCTAACCCATGCAGGTACTTAGTCCGATTGTCCTTATGATATATCTGTTTGACTAAGTTGCAGGGATGCACAGGTTTTGTCTTTCATCAAGGGGAAGATTGATAACTCCACTCCCTTTGATGGAAATCGGAATCAGTTTCAAAGGCCTTGACAGTATGTCTGTGTCAAAGGTCTTGGAGCTTTAACAGTGTTGACGAATTACAAAACCTGCTCTATATGTTATTATGTCCGAATATTATATTATGTTATTATATGCTTCCATATTATTATTATATATTCACTAACCTTTCAGGAAGCTATTTGAATTATATCTCCTTCCTTAAGCGTTCAAAGCTGAGAAAGATCAAATCGAGATCATGGCTTCCGAAGTTTCCAAAGATAGAAGATTGCGCTCAAGCCATGATCCTCTCTTAGCCGTTGGAGAAGATTCCTTCCTCAAGTGGCACCGATGATCTTCACTATATAAAGGAGATGAAGAAGAGAGAGGACTGACGCACTTCACGAATATCATTGCACAATCAGCCCTCAAGTTTACGATCTCTCTTCAGCGTGTTCTCTCTGCTTGTTCTTAAGAGTCTTATATTTTGTTTCAAAGCATTTGAGAGATACACAGTGAGCTTATAGGATATATTCTGAGAGAGTGTTATACTCGAGAGTTTATAACTCAGGAAGTGTGCACTAGGCTATTGATTCTCGAGAGTAAGAGGATTGTACTAGATAGCTGAGAGAGGTGGGGCTCTTCTAGATTGGTCTAGGACTCCAAGGGAACGTGAGTTGACTAGATTGCAATTGTATAGGAGAGAGGCTTCTCGGTGAGCTATTAGGATCCTAAGCTTTGTGAATCAATAAAGCTTGTTGAATCCTAGGGTTGTGGAAGAACCCTAGGCGGGGACGTAGGCCAAGTTCGTGTCGAACCTCGTTAACAATTCGTTGCGTCCTTTACTTATTGCTTTACCTTATTTCCGCACTTGGTTCGATTGTCTAACTTTTTGATTCAGGTTTAATCTCAAAGGTTTTGGTACAAGCTCTAAAAGTCTTGAGACTTTCTGCGAGAAACGGGCATACTCTATTCAACCCCCTTCTAGAGTATCTTTATATTACTTTGTTTTACATTATCGAACCTTCACAGTTTATCGAATCTGACAGGGAGAGAGAGATGCAAACAGCGACAATGGATGGAGCGAGGAGCCTCGGCTGATGACGCAGCTACTGGGTTGGCGCCAACAATGGCCATGGATGGCCCAAGGTTGCCATTGGACAGAGATAGAACAAGAGGTGGCACTGGGTTTGCAGAGGGAGTAGGAGAGTGAGTAGGAGTCGCTGAGGCAGGAGGAGTCGGGGCCGGGTTTGGAGAGGGAGTGGGAGTGGGAGTGGGAGTCGGGGCCCGGTTTGGAGAGGGAGTGGGAGTGGGAGTCGAGGCCGGGTTTTGAGAGGGAGTGGGAGTGGGGGTTTGCAGAGGAAGTGGGAGAGTCGGGGCTGGAGGCGCTGAAGCTGCTGAGTTCGAGGGCGAGGATGAGGGCTCTGGTAATTGCAAAGGTGGAGGAATCGGGGCCGGAGTGGACGAGGATGGCCTCTTCTTCCCCTTCACAGGGCGGGATTCAGGAGGCATAGGGAAAGATTGGGGATTAGGGTTTTCAGACAACTGAGGAGGGAGGAGAGGTCGGAGGAGGGACGAGAGGGAGGGACGTAGAACGAAGGAGAGGGAGGAGATGAAGGAGAGGCGGAAGAGAGACGAGAGGAGAGAGGGAGGGAGAGAGAGAGAGAGAGAGAGAGAGAGAGAGAGAGAGCGATTCCAGAGAGGAGAGGCGGAGAGAGAGAGAGAGAGCTTCTTCGAGAAATTGATTTGGGGCTAAGGGTTAGGGGAGGAGTCCGAGTCTATTAACATCATACACGTTCAGGCGACGGACATTTATAAAAAAAAAATGTCGCCTGGAAATTTGGCGGAAATTCAAATTCAGGTGAAAATAAAGGGGGGAAATGAAATTTTATTCGAGCAAAAATGTTACAGAAATTCACTTTTTCATTGGGGAGACGTACTAGTAATAAGTTCGTCTGCTGAATAATCTCAGGAAACGAGAAATTAATTTGTCCGTCGCCTGAAAATTTGGCGGAAATTCAAATTTTCATGAAAATAAAGGGGGAATTGAAATGTTATTTGAGCCAAAATGTTACAGGAATTCACTTTTTCATTGGGGAGACGAACTAGTAATAAGTTCGTCTTCTGAATAATCTCAGGCGACGGGCATTTAATTTGTCCGTCGCCTGAAAATATGCAATTTTTTTGAAAAAGAGCACTTTGCATGTGCTATTGCCCTGTTTACCTTAACTTAAAGACAAATTGCACCAAAAAAAATACTCTCACAGGCCATGATACCAACCATGTCATACACATATGAAAATAACCGCCATGTCTCACAAAAACAACGATTACAATATAAGATTTATGGAGTCCAAAGACATTATCAACCTTCGTCATCGTCACACACTTCGTCATGTTCATCTTCGTCCTCCTGTTCATCTTCATCTTCATCTTCATCATCGTCTTCTTCTTCTTCTTCTTCCTCCATTTCAAGATCAACGGCGAGGTTCAAATAGATCACCGAGCCAATCTCCTGATAAGCTTTTTCCACCTCATTGGTAAGATCATCTCCGCGATTTGCTAGAGTTTGAGGATCATACACGCTTTTATGGGACATCACATTAACTACTTTCCAAGCATCACCCGTCTTTGGATCATCCGCGTAAAACACTTGCCTCGCCGAGCGTGGAAGATAAAACGGGGAATCCTCATACCAGTTGTTGTTCGTGTCTATAGATAGCAAACCCATATCTACCTTGGTGCTTCCACTATTTTCAGGGTCGGTGTCAAACCACTTGCATTTAAACAACACAAATGGCATACAAATAGTGTATATCAGCTCCACCACTTGTTCAAGTACCCCATAGTACTTAGCATCTGAAGTTTCCACCATCACCCCTGAATTTTGTGTTCTCAAATCTTTGTCTTTGTCCCATGCCACAAACTTCACCCCATTGACAGAACAACCCTAATACAGTTTGCATTGTAGTTGCCCCTTTGCCAAGTTCAGAACCTCCGGTTTCATGAAGGTGTCTCCATCTCTGTGCAACTTAGAAACCTATACAACATAACATGTTAGAGTTCATTTTTGGGAAAAAAAACATACAATTTGTTCAATGAAACATCACGGTCGTTCTTACCCATGGGTAGAAATAAATGAGAAAATCAGTTCTACGATCCCTTTCTTCATACTCTGGGTAAGCCTCACTATACAAATTCTCATGCGATGTCAAGTAGAACTCAACTTCCTTGTAGTTGGTTAAAACCTTCCAGTGAGCCTCTATAATCATAGGTTCTCCTAACCTTTTTCTCATGATTTCACTGTCAGGACGCACGAGGCTTGAAACGACAAAAATATCATAGCTCAACTCCTCCATAGCATTCGTCCCTTCACTGCTCTCATCTCGACCCCCGAGATACAAGTTGCAGTATGTTGTTGCCTCGTTTAAAACGTAACGCTCTGAAATACTTCCCTCCGGGTAATAGTAGTTCTTCCCTTGAGCCTTATATTTGCCAAGTTGCCTAGAAAACAAAGGAAGAAGTTTAATGCATGTATAATAGACGTGAAATTGTGAGATGAATTTAATCTATAAGTAGCATACCTTTCTATTGGGTACATCCAGGTGTAATGCACTGGTCTAGTTTCTAGCACTTGTTGCGGTAGGTGAACTAGAAGGTGTACCATGATTGTGAAAAAGTGCGGGGGATAAATCATCTCCAGTCTGCAAAGAATCTGAACTATCTCATCCTCCATCTGGCGAACATCCTCCTTCCTCACCTCTCTGGCACACAATTTCTGAAACCATTTCGCTAACGCAACCAAAGTCTTGGCAAGACCCAACGGCAGGTATGCATGGACAACAATGGGAAGAAGACACTGAAACATAACATGAATGTCATGGGTCTTTAGGCCGTGGAACTTTCTCTCTGCAATTTTGACCTTGTTGTGCAAAGATCCAGCGTACCCATGAATGGCGCATGAGAGAGTGTTCCATCTCTCTTCTGTGCCTGGCTTTTCCGCACCCCTCTCTGCTGCAATGCGGCTCGAGCTTTGGAACCATCCTTTGTCTTCCCTTCTATGTTAAGAGTAGTGCCGATGATGTTGTCGAAGACGTTCTTCTCGATGTGCATAACATCAAGTGCATGTCTGACTCTAATGTGACGTCAATACGACAATCTCCATAACTCGGACTTGTTGGTCCAACACATTCTATTAGTCACACTGTATGGGGCCTTGAATGTAGGGTGCGAGCTGAGGACGGGGAAGTTGATCATGTTGAAACAGATGGAAACATAATGAGAAAGACATGGGAGAAATGTATGAAAAGGGAAAAGAGAGTGAAAAGAGAGGTAGTTCTCATACCTATCGATCTGTGCAAGAATTTGCTCCCCGCTCCAAGCATAAGGACGTGTTATGTGTTCTTTGCTTCCATTGAACGCCATACAATCGGTTCGCCACGGGTGGTTTGGTGGAAGCCATCTACGGTGACCATTGTAAACCATTCTCCCTTGTTCATGCGTTGCAGAAGTACCATCCAAGCAAAGAGGGCAAGCTTTATACCCCTTCGTCGCAGCTCCAACCAACATCCCTAAGCCAGGAAAATCACTTATAGTCCAAAACATTGCTTCTTTCATCGTGAAAGTGGACCTTGAGTATCGATCAACAGTATATACTCCAGTCCCCCATAAGTGCCGAAGCTCATCGATCAACGGCTGCATGAACACACTAAGACACTTTCCTGGAGACTTCGGTCCCGGAATCAACAACGCTAAAATGTTGAATTCCTTCTTCATGTACATTGACGGAGGCAATTTGTATGGAATGACTATGACAGGCCATGTGTTATGGAGGTTTGACTGATTTCCAAATGGATTGAATCGATCCATCGGTTGTAAGTGCAAGTCTCACATTCCTCACGTCTTCGGAGAAATGCGGGTAGGTTTTGTTGAATTCTTTCCATGCCTCACCATCTAATGGGTGTTTCAACCATTCTGCATCTCTCATCCGCTCACCATGCCATCGCATAGCCTTTCCAATGTTCGGCTCCATGAACAATCTCTTCAGTCTAGGGATTAAGGGGAAGTACCGGAGAACCTTCCCGGGAACCTTGCCTTTCCTTCCCTCCCTATTATACCACCTAGGTGTGTTGCACTTGGGGAATGCTTCGAGATCTGCATATTGTTTGCAAAATAGCACACAATTATACTCACAAGCGTCGATCAGCTCGTACCCAAATGCAAGGTCCCTAATCACACTCTTCATCGTCGCTCCATCAGTTGGATGTTTATGTGCTTTCGGCAACATGAGAGCAATGTGTGCGCACATAGCGTCCATGCTCCTATCTGTCCACCCGAACTCTGCCTTCAACTGCATTGCATCCAGACAGACATCCAGAACAGTCATATCGTTGTCCTCATACAATGGCATTTTTGCTGCCTCTACAAGCCTATTATATTTCTCGTAATCATCATCAACAACATATTGGAACAGAGGATCGTCGGCAATAGAGTACACCTCATATCCGACATGAAACGGAAAAGCATCGTGCAAAATGTTCATAGCAGGACCATCAACGGAGGAAGATGCCCCTTCCTCCAGGATCTGCGTTCGTCGTTGCTCAATTGTCCTATCAACTAGGGCTTCGCCATGCTTGTCCGAAACAGTATAACTAGGCCACATCCCCAAGTAGGCCAAATGACTGTGTATTTCATTTATAGCGACTCATTCATTGTTCCGGCATCTCCGACACGGACATAGGTTGCATTATCTCTACGATTATGCATAAACATAAATATTCCTTTTTGATACTCCCCGTGAGCGTGAGGGAGTTGCATCCAACTTTTATCGCCCATTATCGTCCTATCATTATCAATTTATTAATATGAATTCATCACATAAACAATCCATTCTCATCATCTATTTCATTCTACACCACATTCTCAAATAAAATTGCACATAAACAATCCATTCACATACACAATCCATTCATACCCCAAACTCAATTTAAAATCAATTTTCAATCATAACATTCAAAATTCTATTTTCATCATAAACTCAAATACAAATTCCATTCTCATAATCTATCTAATTGTACATCACATTCTAAAAAAAAATTGCACATAAACAATCCATTCATAACACAAACTCAATTTAAACATCATTTCACAAACTCAATTTAACCTCCATTTAACCTCAATTTCAACTTCATATATACATACAAAACTCTCCCCTCATACACTCCATTCAAACAACTTTTTTACCATCCAAACTCCATTAAAAAAGACAAGCTCATCATGTGTAATAAGCGATCAATCCACACAAACAATATATGTGCATATATTCAACAATATATATATATATATATATATATATATATATATATATATATATAGGGGAGGGTTCAAGTGAGAAGTTATTGGTCCGGTGAGAAGGTGAGAAGCATTGATACACACGCGCTTCTCTTTTTTCAATAAATAAAACAAATCTGCTTCTTTCGTCTACTCCTCTTCTACCACTGGCGCATCACCCTCTCTTCTTCTTCTTCCGCCATCCACGATTACCAACTAAAATCGGTCACCTTCATCGCCAATCTCGCACTCAACAATGGAGTCGCCCTTCCTTCAATTCCCCTTGTGGAACTTCAGGCACAAGATCCCTCGACCAGTCCTGTATGGCGTCGATGAGATCCTTCAGAGCAGTGAAATCCATATCCTCATCGCCGTCTCCTCTCCACTTCCGCCGTCGTCCTCGAGGATCCTCACCGCTGTCTCGGAGCTAGGGCTAGTCTCTCTCTCTTTGCCGCTTTGGAATCGATCCACCGGGAAGCAAATTTCTTGCGATTTTAAATCCGGCGTCGTGGTGGTCGGCAGGAGTCAAGTTGACCGAGCTCATCACAAGATCTTCTACATCGCTCGCCATCGTGGTGGATTGATCGAGAAATCCCACAAATAGAGAGGAGGGTGAAGAGTTCTCTAGCACTGAGTACACCGTTTGTTAAGACCAGCACTGTGAAGTGCAGGGCATACTGGCGAAGGTTCAAGATCTGAAATTGGACCTTCTAGTCAAATCTGAATTTTTTTTTGTGGTTTTTTATGTTTGCAATTGCAACTGTTTTTGTTTTCTCCCCCATTTAATTTATTTTTAAAGTATAAACATTGTATATCAAGATTTATTTCCACCGCTAGGTATGTGATTTCATTTTTAGCCATTGCCCACTGCCATCATTGCTTTTGTATATCAAGATTTATTTCCTACATCATTTAACGAAGAGAGTTTTATTTTAAAAATAAATAGTATTGGTTCAGGGTTTTAATATAGAGTGGTTTTAATAGTCTAAATGGTTCAGGGGTTAACACCAAGTGGTTTAGGGGTTTAATATCAAGTGGTTCAGGGTTTTTAATACCAAGTGGTTCGAATTTTTTAGTATAAATGGTTCAGGGGTTAACACCAAGTGGTTTAGGGGTTTAATATCAAGTGGTTCAGGGTTTTTAATACCAAGTGGTTCGGATTTTTTAGTATAAATGGTTCAGGGGTTAACACCAAGTGGTTTAGGGGTTTAATATCAAGTGGTTCAGGGTTTTTAATACCAAGTGGTTCAGGGGTTTAAACCAAGTGGTTCAGGGATTTAAAACAAGTGGTTCAGGGGTTTTAAACTAAGCGGTTCATGAGTTTAATATCAAGTCGTTTAGAGTTTTAATACTAAGCGGTTCAAGGTTTTAAATCAAGTGGTTCGGGGTTTTTAATACCAAGTGGTTCAGGGGTTTAAACCAAATGGTTCAGGGGTTTAATACCAAGTGGTTCAGGGTTTTAATAACAAATGGTTCATGGGTCTAGTACCAAGTGGTTTAGAGTTTTAATACGAAGCGGTTCAAGGTTTTAAACCAAGTGGTTCAGTGGTTTAATACCAATTGGTTTAGGGGTTTAAACCAAGGGGTTCAGTGGTTTAATACGAAGTAGTTCAGGGGTTTAATACCAAGTGGTTCAGGGGTTTAAACCAAGTGGTTCATATTATTTTCTTCCATTTAATATAGATTTTTTATAAAAAAATGAAAATATACGTTAGTTGAAATTAAAAAGGAAATAAAATATAATTATAAGTTGCAATTAAGAAAATCAAATCAGTGCTTTTCATTAAAAAACGAAGATATTTTAATGTCAAAAAAACAAACTACAACGAAAAGGAAAAATTAATCTGCATTAATTACTGCACAATATGAAACTAAAAAAATGAAAAATGCTTTAATAATATGAAATCGAAGTTGTTACAATGGTGGGAGTGTGCCCTTGGGAAGGCAGAGGTTGTGGGTTCAATTCCCAAACCTCGCTATTTTTATACTTAAATTGGGTGCGCTACTGTTCAGGTATGGGGAGATGAGGCGCGTGAGACACACACGCGCACATGCGTGTGGGCGAGCGCAGCATCGTGATTTGGGACGCGCTTTTGGCGAGCTGACTTATTTTTTCTCAATTATTTTAATCCATGTGTATCAATTAAATCAATAAATTGCTTCTTTTTTTCTCACTTTTGGAGTTGTGTGTACCCGAACCCAACTCTATATATATATATATATATATATATATATATATATATATATATATATATAATGGATGTGTGAAAATTGTGAATTGGGGGAAGGGTTTTGGAGCCTCTAGGTTTATTTTGGGAGAAAGGATGAAGAGAAGAATGACATTATTGCACAGTACATCCGATTTTAATTGTTTGTTACGGAAAACACATTCAGGCGACGGACATATATATATATATATATATATATATATATATATATATATATATATATATATCCGTCTCCTGAGTGAATAGTAATAAATAGGGGGTCAGCTACCACACTTTTCAGGTGGCGGAATTAATTATATGTTTGTCTCCTGAATGAACAGTATTTAATATTCGTCACCAACCGGACTTTATTACTTGACTTTTGAAAAAGTCCAACGTTCAGCCGACAGACTAATGTAATCTCCGTCGCTACTAGGGCTGGGCAAAATTTGGATCGGACCGTAATCGGACCGGGACCAGACCGGAATTTACGGTCTTTGAATCGGACCGGGATATTACGGTCTGGTCCACGGTCCAAGATATTTTAATTTTCGGGTTCCGGTCCAAACCCGGGACCAGACCGGAATTTCCGGTCCGGACCGGAATTGGACCGGAACCCATATTTAAAAAAAAAAAAAAAAAAAAAAAACTAAAGCTAAAGGAGAGGATATAGCGTTTCCTCTCATAATTCATAAGCGTGATTTCATCACTTTTCCCATTCGTCGCCGGCCCTAGTCCCAAACTCTCAATCTCCCAGTTCACCACCACCTACTTCGGCTACTCAACCCTCGGCCCTCGCTCAACCCTCCCTCGCCAGAATCCACACGCCACCAGGCCGAGTCTAGTCCCCTCGGCTCTCTCCATCACCTCCGTCGCTGGCGCCCCCTCTCGCTCCTTCGAACCATCCGACAACGGGTGCTCCGACCATAGGCGCCTCTGGAGCTTCACCACCGCCAGCTCTCACTCTCGCCGTCGAGCCCACTCCGGCCACTCCTACTGGCGGCGACCTACCACCCCCATCCATATGCATTCTTCTTCCCTCTTCTATTCCTCTTCTTCCCTGTTTTATTTTTATTATTTTCATATCAATTTCAGTTAAAGAGAAATTATAAACATTCAAGACTAAGATTTGAGATGTTTTTCAGATCTAGATTAGAGAAATTTAGGGCTGGAAAATTTTTATTTTGTACTGTACTATTTTTTTAGATCTAGGTTTTATTGGATTAGGGTAGGCTTTGTGTTTGAATCCGGTCCAAACGGTCTTTACGGTCCGCGGACCGAAAAACCCGGGACCATATTTTCCGGTCCCGGTCCGATCCGCGGTCCATGTTTCCGAAAATTCCGGTCCACCGGATCGGACCAGGACCGGAATGTTCGGTCCGGTCCGATCCGGTCCAGACCGGAAGCTCAACCCTAGTCGCTACAAAGGCCCATTCTAACCGTTGTCATTTGGATACCTGTTCGGGCGACCGAGAATGAGCAATATTCGTTGCCTGGATTTCATTCGTCGCTTGAGTCACATTCGGCCGACGAACATTCAATTTTTCTGGTCGGCAGAACATGGGTTGGAGGCGATTTGGGCCTCCCAACGTGCAGGTGACGGGGCATAGTAAGTTCGTCGCCCAGACCCGATTCAGACGACGAATATTATTAACTCCGTCGAGCGAGATGCAATCTGGCGTAGTGTATTAGTAAGAGTACTCACTATCAATCCTATTCATTTCGTCGATTTGTAAAAACATGTTGGAACTTCCATCATAAATCACCATTAATAATTTCTGTATTTCTAGTATAGTGATATAAAATTATGTCCTCTCTCCGAAAATTTTCTAGCTCCACTAGCCCTAGGTACGCAAAGTATTTATCAACCAGAAACCAAAACGACACACATTTTGTGCTGAAAAATATTTTAACATTACAACATGTAAAGAGACTCATAATCAATGTCGGTATCAAGCCAAATAGAGGACCTTTCCTCGACGATCTGTTGTCGCTGACCATCCGTTTGTTGACGAATGTCTTCGTGCCATCTGAATTCATCATTACATATTGTTTTCGTATTAGTTATTGTAACTCCTAAAAAGAGATTTGAAATAATCCAATCTCTAACAAATCTTATCTACGGGGCAGAAGATAAAAGATATACAAGATATGATAAACATTAATCTCCAAAAAAAACCTTCTCCGTCTATCTATAAATACCTCAAACGCTCGAACCTCAAGACTCGATCATTTCATATCTGATTCCATTCCATATCAACTCTCCACTATAATTAAAAATGAAGGCCGGCACCCTCCTCTTCGCCGCAGTCGCCGTCCTTCTGGCGGTGTCCACCACTGCCTGGCCGTTATGGTGGCCGCCACACATCCCCGACCCCTACCACCACCACCATCCCTACCCAGTCTACCCGCCGCACCGCCCCATCTTCCCCTTCCCTCCATCCGCCCCCGCCCCCTCCGGCGGCCCAGCTCCTCACTTGCCGTCTCTCCCTCCCGTCGCAGACATGACCAAGTGCATGCAGGCGGTGCACGACAGCGGCGCGGTGGCCTGCTCCCCCTTCGCCTACGACGCCGGAATGTGCTGCAGCCACCTAACTGGGATGGGAGACGCCTGCTCCTACCTCCCTTACTTCCACAGCGCTCCCTTCCAAGAAATCGTCAAGCACGTCTGCGACGCCGGCTCTGGATCATCTCCGTCGCCTCCCACTTCTTAGACTCATTAATTATTTACTAGTATTTCTTTTAGATATGGTTAGAATTATATAAGCTCTTAATCTTATTTAATTTAGTTAGGAGAATTATAGATCGACTACATTATTATAGTAATAAAGTAGAGTAGTTTGATTGAGATGTAATCTATCTCGTTACTCCCTCTCTTATAGTCATATATTCATTAATACAATATTATGATTTTATTATTTTAATCTTTTCTTTTCTATTTGGAAAAACAATTTAAAATAATACAAACTATCACTCGTGAATAAAAAATAATACGAACTCAAACTATCCTCAGTTAAACCAATTATGATATGGAACCTCTCCCAAAAATATTTGTAATTACAAACGGTGACTCTCCCAAAAATATTTGTAATTAAACTAAGTATTTCTAAAAATAAGGCATTCCATAAATAGCTCCAACTACATAATCAATGGCCCTCGAATCGTTCTTGAGAGCTCGCGCTGAATCAAGATCATTGTTCTTGAGAGCTCGTCTGAATCAAGATCATTGAGAGCTCGCCTTGGCAGAAATATCAGTGGTTACCTAGGGGCGAGTGGGTGCCAGATACGCCACTGGAGTCTTCTTGGAAGCTTGAGTCCTCAAAGCTTTCGGCCAGTGGAGAGCATGCACGTTTCCCTTTGTTGGCCGACATCTTGTAGCGCTTGGAGGGGGGCAGCCGGTGGAGTTGCAGTCCTCTTGGAGGCCATTGATACAGAGAGCTTGGGAAGAAGAAAGAAAATATTGAAAAATGAAAGAAATTTCAGAGAATGGAGTGGAGATAGAGATGATGTGACATAGAGAGGGAGAGGGTTTAAATGGCCATACACCAGAAGTCTAAACGCCATTTATTTTAAACCGGATAAACATTAAATGGTAAGAAGATATTTAAAAGATCAAATATATTTATGAAATAGGAAAGTGTTGCAAATGTTTTGCATACACAAAATTTTAGGACGGAATTTTATAAAAAGTTTATTTCAAAATCTGGCAAGAATTTTCACAAAAAAGGAAATTTTGTTAATATCTAAACAGGTATTAACAAAATTCTTGGTCTAAAAAATGATATAATTCGGAATTTGGTTCTCTCAAAACTAGTGTTCTAAAAATCGCGCCTAGGCGCCGCCTAGGCCCTAGGCGGGACGGGACCTAGGAATTTTTAAGCCTAGGCGGACCTCTAGGCGGAAATTCGTCCGGGAACCGCCTAGTCCTGCCTAGGCGCCGCCTAGGCACCGCCTGGTCCCGCCTGGTCCCGCTTAGGCGCCGCCTGGTCCCGCCTAGGCGCCGCCTGGACCCGCCTAGGCACCGCATAGTCCAACGATTATTCAATTTGACTTTCTAAGCGTATGATTAGTTGACTTAGGGTCTTTTTATCCCCCATGTCGGGATGCATTTGCTTTTTAGTCGATCTTATAGTTTTGGATTTTAGGAGGTTTAGAGTTGTTAGTGAGACATGTACTTTTGCGTTTATTTACTTTAGTGTTAGTTAACTACTACAAATTTGGGTTTATGAGTGATATTATGGATTATTATTACATTATATGAATTATTGACAAGTGTTATTCGTCAAAACATAAGGAAATAATCAAGTTTGTTCTAAGTCCGCCTAGGCGCTAGGCGGTCACCCGCCGCCTAGTGGCCGCCTAGCGCCTTTTAGAACATTGCTCAAGACCATAGGATATCAAGGTCTTGAGATAGCCATTCGAATATGCATTTCCAGAGGGAGTGTTGCTCCCCGTAAGAAAGTGCTTCCCTGTTGAGCATGTCAAGTTCCAATCTAATGAAGTTGAAGCGATCTTCAGGCAGTGGTTTGGTGAAAATATCTGCCAATTGAAACTCAATAGATATGAAAGAAACAGATACATCACCTTTCTCCACATAGTCTCTGATGAAGTGATGTCTCACATCAATATGCTTTGTTCTTGAGTGCTGCACAAGGTTCTTAGTGATAGAAATGACACTTGTATTATCACATGTGTGAGCAACAGGCTCTTGCAGCTGTGTATTCGGCCTCAGCAGTGGATAATGCAACCGAGTTCTGTTTCTTTGAATGCCAACTAATCAAAGATGAGCCAATGAGTTGAAAACATCCAGATGTGCTTTTCTTATCCACCTTATATCCAGCAAAGTCTTCATCTGAATAGCCTGTTAAATGAAAGTTGCTCTGCTTGGGATACCAGAGACCAAGGTCTTGAGATCCATTCAAGTATCTGAAGATCCTCTTTACAGAAATAAGATGTGATTCTTTAGGATCAGCTTGGAACCGAGCACACATGCATACACTGAACATAATATCAGGTTTACTAGCAGTAAGGTAGAGTAGTGAACCAATCATACCTCTGCACTCCTTTTGGTTCACATTCTTACCATTCTTGTCTTGATCAAGGAGGTTGAGCAACATAAACTTCTTCTTCCAAGACCCCATTTAGAAATGCACATTTGACGTCCATTTGGAATAACTTAATGCCCATATAAGATGCAAATGCAAGTAATATGCGTATAGCTTCTAACCTTGCTACGGGAGTAGAAGTCTCCTCGTAGTCTATACCTTCTTCTTGATTGTAACCTTGAGAAAAAAGCCTTGCTTTATTTCGAATTATCTCTCCTGCTTCATCCAGCTTATTTATGAACACCCATCGAGTCTCAATGACTGATTGATGCTTTGGCCTAGGTTGGAGAGTCCATACCTTATTCCTTTCAAACTCATTTAGCTCACTTTGCATAGCCGTTATCCAATCCGAATCCTTGAGTGCTTCAGCAGGAGTCTTTGGTTCTACAAGAGAGACAAAGGCATAGAAAGCACATAGATCTTTTTAATCTAGATCGAGTTTGTATACCAGATGATGGATCTGAAATGATATCTTGAGCTGAGTGTGATGATGCGTGTTTAAACTTTTGTTGCTTTGGGCCTTGATCATTCAAAACAACAGCAGGTCTTTCTTTAAGGTCTTGAGTGACGGTTTGTGAATTGGATTCCTCATCGCTTGTGTCGATTACATCCAGGTTCTGTATCTGCTTCTCAAGGTCTTGAGATAACTCGTTTTTATCTTGCATTTTCTCTTGCATGTTGCGTGTTGCGTTCTTGAGATAACTCGTTTTTATCTTGGATTTTCTCTTACATGTTGCGTTCTTAGTCGTTCTTGTTTTCGGATTCATCCTCTTCTTCTCCATCAGAATCATGATGATTTAGATTGAGATCTGCAAAACTTTCACTTGACACACCATTATTGCTTTCGTCGAATACCACATGGATACTCTCCTCAACAGTTTTGGTGCGCTTGTTATAAACTCTACAAGCTTTGCTATTGGAAGAATAACCAAGAAAGATACCTTCATCACTACGAGCATCTAACTTCTCAAGGTTATCTTTGCCATTATTATGAACAAAGCAAGTACATCCAAAAGGTTTAAAATAGGAAATGTTAGGCTTTCTTCCTTTGAAAAGTTCATAAGGAGTTTTCTTCAAAATGGGACGAATTAAACAACGGTTTAAAATATAGTTGGTTGTATTGACAGCCTCAGCCCAATAATGTTTTGGCAAACCATTTTCTAAAAGCATTGTCCTAGACATGTCCTCTAGGGTGCGGTTCTTTCGTTCCACAACCCTATTTTGTTGAGGAGTTCTAGGAGCTGAGAAATTGTGTGAAATATCATATTTAGCACAAAACCAATCAAACTTGAGTTGATGAAATTCTCTACCATGATCGCTTTGAATGGAGACGATGGGTAGGTTTTTCAAGGTCTGCAACTCCTTACAAAGCTTAGAAAACTCGAACAAGGCCTCATATTTTTCTCTTAAAAAGGAAATCCATGTAAAACGAGAGAAATCATCAATAATGACAAGGATGTACTATTTTCCCTTAGGAGATTTGACACGCATAGGACCGCACAAATCCATATGTAAAAGTTCAAGAGGGTGTGAGGAACTTACAACCTTTTTGGGTTTGAATGAGCTTCGTGTTTGTTTACCTCTTGTGCAAGCATTGCACAGTTCCTCGCTTTTGAAGTTTAGATCAGGTAATCCTCATACTAGGTCTCTTGATTTTAGCTTATTGAGGGTGTGCATACTCACATGCCATAACCTTCTGTGCTAGAGACTCGGTTCGTCTGTCAAGGCCTTGACACACTTAAGATTTGTACCTGCAATTTGGTTAGCATTTACAGCATATGTATTATTGTGCTTGTAAGCAGTGAGGATCAAGTCTCCAGTTTCCTCATTTCTGACTTCACATTTGTGCCTGTCAAAGCCAACATTGTTTCCCTTGTCACATAGCTGAGAAACACTTAAGGTTATATTTTAATCCATCAACAAGATATACGTCCTTGATGGAGCTATTTGAATTACCAACATTACCAATTCCAATGATATTACACTTTCCTTTGTCACCAAGAGTAATTGTTCCAGTGGTTTTCTCTTTAAGGTCTTGAAACAGAGATTTCTTCTCACTCATGTGTCGAGAGCATCCATTGTCCATGATCCATTTTGGCTCCTTGTTCTTGGTGATATCCTGCAAGACAAACATCATCCTTTCCAGCTGGACCAATAAACAGATTTAGATTCATTATGAGGATAGACCATGTTAGGAAGTCTAGTCCCTTTTTTATACGGGGTTAGCCGTAGGATGGCCTGATCTTCGACAATCAAGACTCAAAGACAAGAACGGAAGCAAAAGACTCAAGAACACCAACACAATGACTCGATATCGACAAGAAGAGGAAAACGCATCAACTCGATAACAATAACTCGGACTCGAAATCAACAAAGAACAAGACACTAAACTCGATCAAACAAAGCAATGAAATAAAGAACAAAAGAATGGTGATTCGAACTAAGGTAGAACGAGATAAAGACCCCATGCCTCCTAAGAGGGTAGGAACCAAGTATCAACGACTACAAAGTCCGCCTCTACAACCTTACACAACCAAGCGGACAACTTGGAGGCACAAGGAGGGGACTTGTGATTACCAGAATCACCAAGCTCTCATGAGGTTGATGAACTCAAAGCAAACCAAGCAAGATCTATAACCAATTGTGCAATCGATGAGCAACACTTCGAATCGATTGACTTTAGACGCTCAATGTGTTTCACACAAGAACTGTATTTTCTCAAAATGAATAACGTGAGTTCTACAATTCAAGAAGGTCGGCTAAATAAACCCTAGAAGACTAATTGTGGCATAAAATTAATAAATAAAATAATAAAAATAATAACTTAAAGGAATTAATAAAATAACCCTAAAAGTTTCCTAAAATAGCTTAAGTAGGAAAGTTGCCAAAATAGGAAATAAACAAGGGTTCAACACTTAGGAATTTCGGCCCTATCATGTGCCTAGGATGGTTCGACAATCTTGATCCCAATGCACATGTAGGTCTTCAATGAAGGCTCGGGGAGTTGAACCGTGCTCGAGAATAAGGCATGACTAACAAAGATGAATGAGTCGCGTTGAAGCTTATTGGCTCGGGCTCGAGTCATAGGTCCGTCTCCTAAGATGATTGGTATGTCCGGATGTGTAGAAGATGGTCCCGCATCACTTTTGGAACCTAAACTTGTCTGATTGGTTCGTTTAATCGGACTGGAAATGTATTTCTAATTATATGAGGATCCTTTCGTCTGTACGAGCAGGTTTCCTTCACATGGTCTTTCCTACAACAGTAGAAACAAGTAGGTGAACGCCAAATTCCTTTTGCTTTAACGAAAGTGGTACTAGCTTTTTTAAGAAAAATTTTATTGTAGCCAATACCATTTCTATTAATCGATAATTGGGTCCATGTAAAACCAGTAGTAATAGCAACGTCACCCCTCAGCCCCTTACATGTCAACTTCTTCCCGCTAGCTCATCGCTCAAGTTGGGTCCAGGTAAAACCTAAACAACTTCAATTCAATTCTTGCGTGCTCGAGTTGAATTAGCGTACGATATGGTCCACCAAAATTTAAAAAGTTCTATGTAAAATCTTTTGGGAAAAAAAAAGATTTTTCTAATTTAAGTTTTTCGACAAGATTCACTAATTTAATCAAAATTTTCAATAAGAAATTAACTCAGTTTTTGTTATGTTTGTGCCAGATATTTTCATCAGTGCTATTTTGTGTTATCATGGGTCATGGAGATGAGATTATAGACCTGAGCATGGGCCTGGTCGGGCGGGCTTGGGCCAGGCCTTAGTCAAAATTTTAACCCATTACATCGGGCCGGGCTTGGGCCGGGCCTTAGTTAAAATTTTAACCCATTACATCGGGCCGGGCTTGGGCCAGGTCCGGTTTTTGGGCCTAGTGTCTTGCCCAAGCCCGCCCTCCTTGCCGGGCCGGGCCGTCCATCGGGCCAAACGGGCCTAATGTCTTAAATTCGTTTTTTTATCCGAAGTCGAACTAAATGTTTTTTAAAAAAAAAAGATAAATCACAAATTATACCAATACTTTCAAAGGTGAGGCAAAACTGGATACAATATTAGCTTATTAACAAATGCAATACAAAGTTATATACATAATGTAATACAAAGTTATATATACTGTATAGAAAGTTGTATAAAATATATGTTATACACTTGTATATATACTGTAAATGTATATATATGTTGAAATGTAAATGTGTGTCCCATACTCCCATACACTGTAAATATACAATTTCAAATATGTTTGTGTGGCCGTGTGATGTGAGACTGTAAATATATATACATACTATAAATACATATATATAATATATGTGTATCCTCGTTCCGCGTCCCGTTCTGCATAATTTTTGCGGGACGGGTCCAGAATTTGCGGGATTTGTGCCCACTCTTAGAAATTATGTATATATTTTTATTATGTTATATATACAACTTATATAATTATATATATTTTATATATATATATATAACTGGGCCGGGCCTGGCGGTCCGTTTGGGCTTTACCCTAATACCCTATGCCCAAGCCTGGCCCTCTGGGCCTACCGGGCCGGGCTCGTCGGCCCGCTTGGGCCAATTACTCTGTCCAAGTCCGCATATTTTCCCGGGCGGGTTGGACGGGCCGGGCGGGTTGACCCATGTTTGCTCAGGTCTAGAGATGACACAAGGCTGAAAACAATCAAGCAATATTTTGAGGTCTCCCCACGTACTACATATTTTCATAGTTACCTTGAGGTTTTAATAAGTTAATTTACATAATCATATCTTAAGATATTTTGTCTTTTAATTGAGTGTTATTTTAATCATGAAGCTCGCATAGCATCAACACTAACGTTAACCTTACAAATAAGTGATCTTTTTCAGTACTGATGTTTTGACGATAGATCTTTGTTGTTGACAAGTTATTTTGATTTGTATTTCAACCCACTCTAATTGTCAGCAGCCATGAAGGCTTTCTTGCTTTATACTTTAACCTTTCTAAATGTTACTTGAGCCTCAAATTTTGATGTATATAAAACACATGATCTTACAAAGAGGAGATCATTCAAAAGACAATTAATGTAAATTAAGGCATTTGCTGACGAGATATTTTTGGCACAAGAAAGATAAACAAACTGGCATTCATGGTACAAGTGACAAATAGGGTGTGCCAGTAAGGCGAAAAACTCTAAAGCTCAAACATAAGATAACTTGTACATAATGATATCTTGAAAATTTTACATGCATCATATTGAACCCCAATGATCATCTCGAAACAGCTCGTTGACAATTTCATCATATGAGGGCTTGGAGGGATTGACTGCACTTGGACTATTTATCGTTACCCGGAACGCAAAGTTGCAATTGTGTTGTGCAGAGACTGGAAAACCATGAAGCTTTGATGACCATGATTCACCAAAATCCATCCAGTTTCTTCTTTAAATCATCATCCCAGTCTATCTCAGTAGTTCTTGGGGTAACAGATTTCTTAAACGGTAAACTAGCTGCCTTGCCTTTTGAAGTGCCCGGGTTCCTTATCATGTCATCCGCCCTCTCTGTTTGTGTATTTCTTGAAGTTGAAGCGGAAGCAGAACCCTTGAATTGTAAATTGCCCTGCTTGGTTTCAGAAGTGACCAGGCTCTTCAAATCTCTACGAGCGGAAGAAGAATCCCTGAACTGCGAACTTCCCGGGTTGGGTGTTGAAATGGCTGGCCTAGGTGTGGAGGAAACTCTGTAAAAAGAACGCACGCTTCATAAACAGAAATGGGTGACACCAGTGGTGCTTTGGACATTAGAAGCTGAGAGAATCTTACACAGGCCTCCTCTGTATCGGGTTTCTCATAATAGCTGTTGTGCGATTCTTCACCTCCCGGCTGTCATAAGCGGGTAAAGATTGTTAAGTGTTATTAGAAATTTAGAACCAATAATCTAATGGAATTGCAGTTGATGCAAATTTTCATGTCATCTTCACAACTCAGAACCCTCTACGATCAAAAATCCTACAAGGACCTGGAAAGTAAAAGCAACAGAAGAGCAAAATATGAGGCATTAATCATATGACTGTTACCTATTTTGGTATTCAAGTTTTGCCTTCTTCATTATGTTGCTTTTCACATTAGAAACACCGCTTCCGAATCCACTGCTCCCACCTCCAAATCCTACAAGTGTTTAGCAAAATCTAGTGGTTAGGAACTTAGAATACATCCACCAAAAAGACAACAGGAAAAAGATAATCATTTTATAGCCCTGGGAACTTGAAAACCAAACCAAAAAAGAATACCTCCACTGAAAAAACGCTTCTTTTCCGGAGGGGCCTTCGCACAAAACCGAATCTGCCTACTTTGTCTCTCTACATAGATCAATAAAGATATTAAGAACCTTAACATTGCAAGAATTAATAGCATAACAAAAGATAGAAAGTTGGTGAGTGCGGTATCGACTGGATCCAGTGCTCCAATGAACTGGATGGGCACCTACCATGGTGCACATCAATCTTTACAGCCATCATGTGATATGATACGAAGAAAAAACTGATTATAAAAACAATGAGGAAAATATAGACTAGTGTCACTAGTTTCCACAAAAAGTGAGAGAATAAAGCACAAAAATAGAAAGTATAGGTCAAACTGTGAACTAAGGCTCACAACAAATCTTGGTATAAGTTATAAGAATAACTAAAAGGAAGAGAGGTGCTACTCACCTTCATCTACTTTCCTGTATCTCTCTCTGAGCCGTTCAAGTGATTCCTTTTGAGCGTCATCCTGAACCTTCAATTTTGCCTGCATGTAGAAATCTACAGCTTTAGTACTCCAATTTGTAGATAAATAAATGAAGTTATGGAGTGCTTGGCAGTCATGGAACATATTAGCAGGTTAAAAACAATCAAATCCACTTGCACTGTATAAAGGAATAAAATGCTACCTCATAAAGTTGCTTCCAAGTGAATTTCTGCTTACTTCTTCTCAACTTCTCTAACACCTCGTTAGTATTTTCAGCACCAAATTTCATTTCATAATTTTTCCTCCATAACTTGTTAGTGACTTGACTTAAATCCCTTTCCTGAATTATTACAGCAACATCATTAGCCTCAGTGAATTAGAAAAGATAATAAAAAATAATATTAGTACCGAAGCATATAAGAAGGATCCATCTTACCTTTGTTTCATTTTCTACATGCATTAACTGCTCAACAGAACAATGTGGCAAAATACGTTCAAGAAGATGTATATCTGTCTCACCTACATCCCCAAGATACCGAACATTATCTATAGCTGTCTGAACGCATAAATCAACTAAAGAAGGGGGCTTTGCTGATATCTGCCTGCTTCTCTGAGGTACATACACAAACCCTTTTCTCGACATTACTCCCTAGATAATATACTGTCAATTGCCTGTAGTAAGAAAGATAATACCCGAAAAATACACATGACCATGTTAATGAATTATAATCCAAAGGAAAAGATCATGCAGACAACTCAAATTATCTATATTTTAGAGAAATCGTAATGTTAAAGATTAAAAGAGTGATAAAACTGCATATGAAAAATTAGACAGGCAAACTACGATTCAGGGGAGAAAAAGGCAGATTATGAGGCGATAAGAATCAAAGCAAACGTTCATTATGAATGCAAATGCAAGAGAACACATCAACAATCTCCCCAGCCAAAAAAGTGCTTAGGGTAAACAACTAACAATTCACACACATAAGAACCCGCTCATAAACCCAGTTCTTTGCCTTTGATTAGTAAGTAAAATCACCAATCCAATAAGCTAGGTTTACATAAGCAGAAGCCCAGTAAACAGTTTACTGTTGCTTATCATACAAATGGAAAACTGAAAACCAGGAGAATCTATGATACGTCCACATGTGTTTCTTCCAATCAAGCACCTATGTCACAAAGCAACAGGTCCACAATAACACTTCAATGCTCAAACAAAAACCAAATATACAGCTTCCACAAACCGGATGTATAGCTAATGTGAGGAAATTAACTATCTTTTGCTTGCATGACAGGAAACTCTAGGATTACCTTTTCAACCAAAGTCATCTACTTCTCAGTGTATTAGAGGATTACAAGAATTCGCACTATACACAAATAGAGTTGATGTATGCAATTCCAATTCATCCGGGCAAATCATAAACCTTCTCAATTTCAAACAAAATTCAACCATACTCGTTCTCAATCGAAATAGCAATAAAAACGACGAATTGGAGTCATAGAAAGAGAAAGGAGTGCCAAACACATATCAAATTAGGCAAAATCATGCGACAAACCCATCAAAGAATGAAAAGAGGGCAGATCTTTAGTTTTTCGATTTGGGGATTAAGGTTTTTGCGGGAGCTCACCTAGCGAATTGAGAGCTGGAAATTGAACCAGAAACGAGACGATTCAGGTTAATAGATGACGTGTAGCGATTCGGCTACATCCACCCGGAAGATTCAGAAGCCTGAGGTTTGATTCAGGGTTGTGATCGAGCAAAGGCTAAAATACGGGGTTGAAGGTGGGAAGGGGGAAGAAGCAGCTTGTTGGGGTTATAGGCCGTGGGTCCCCCAGATTGCTCACAAGGACATAGACCTGGGCAAACGCGGGCGCGGGCCGGGCTTGGGACGGGCTTTACCCGAAATTTTATCCCGTTGTTGCGGGCGCGGGCCGGGCTAAGCCCGCTTAACGGGCTAGAAGTCGTGTCCAAGCCCGTTCGCAAATGCGGTTGCGGGTAGCCCGCGGGTACCCGCAAACCTAATCAATTTTTTTTATTAAATTTATTCTAATTAGGTTTTTATTTTATATATATTATAAATAGTTGCTGTTTTTATTTTATTTATATATATATTATAAATAGTTACTGTTTTTATTTTATTTTATTTAAAATTTAATAATTACTGTTTTTATTTTATATATATATATATATATATATATATATATATATATATATATATACAATTATACTGTTTTTATTTCATAAGTAGTATATAGTTACTGTTTATTTCAAAGTGTATATATGAAAGCTAACAATATATTACACTATTATTTTTATTTTATTTAAAAATGAATACTTAATATTATATATATTAATTTTAATTAAAAAAAGCGGGTACCCGTTGCGGGCCGCTAGGCCCGTAACGGGTTGATTAATTTGTCCAATCCCGCACCCGTTGCGGGCACGGGCCGGGCCTAGCAGCCCGCGTGGGCTTTTCCCCATGTCCAAGCCTGCCCTCCAATCCGGGCGGCCGGGCCGGGCCGGGCGGGCCTACCCGCGTTTGCCCAGGTCTACAAGGACCCTATGGGCATCAACATCATCTACTTTTTCCTTTTATTTGGATTACCTCTCTTTTTTTCCTTTTTTTTTAATTAGGTAAGAATTCGAGTTCACACTTATCTGAAACCCGAAGATAGAACCGCCTAAAACATAATGTACAATAATACAATGGTGCAAACTCAGGCAAATGAACTCTACAAACAACGACAACAAGCAGACCTAGACGAAACTAGATGTGTATGAAGACGATGGGCGAAGTCAAGCCCCGTCCTAAAGCGGAATTGTAGGCCTGCGATACATCGGACCCGATCATCATGTGGGCAGTGAGGACGAAACTCCAAGAAGCAGTCAACTTGAATAGTGGAGACGTCACCACGTCCACGGGGAAGATCACCAAGCCACGCCAGCAGAGTCGCACACCGCTTGAGTAAATAGCACTCAGAAACCTTGCCGGGGTTTAGCCAACCCTAAAGGGATATAATACACACCCATACGAATGGGGTTTGATACCCTTGCAGGATTTTAATCATCAATGATATAAATAAAGCAATAAAGCAATACTCTTGTAGTTTTATTATTTATTTATTTATTTATAAACCTTAATTGGCCAGTTTGGACTAGAGCTGGCAATACCCGACCCGACCCGAGAAAATCGATCCGATTGATCCGACCCGAACTCGTCCAACACCCGAATAATTGGAAAAAAAGTTTGGATCCGAGACCGACCGCCCCGATTTGAGTTAAGCCCGAACCCGAAAGCAATTCGAACCCAGTAAGAACCCGAACCCAATTATATCCGAATGGACCGACCCAAAATCAACCCGAAACCCGAAATTTTCCGACCCGAGCATATCCGAAAACCGAAATTACCCGAACCCGATTATACCCGACACCCGAAATCACCCAAACCCGATTATATCCGAAATCAACAAAAATCTTAGCATTTTCCCTAAAATACTCAAAACAACCTAAGTATTTGATTACTTAATAATGGATGGTAATATTATCATGCATATAGTATAATTAAATACGGAGTATAATTTTGTACTCCATCCATTAAAAAAAATAACTTTTTAGCATTTTTTAAGACGCCCAAACTATATAAATATCAATTTTTTGTTATTTTTATAATTTCGTAGTTATGAGTAATAAGTATGAAATTAATATTAAAAAATAATATTTTATATGATTTTGACTTTTTTTTTAAAATATTATAAAAAGTGAGAAGACTTACATTTTTTTTAACGAATGTAGTATTGATTAAGAATTGATAAACATTAGCTTAATCTATATAGAAAGATAAATATCTCATAGATAAAAAAAATTGATTTGTTTTATCCAATATGATTATTGCGAGTTCGATTTGACTGAACTCAATTCAACCAAAACCGTTGTGACCAAAACCCGATTCACCTGAACCCGCTTAGACCGAAACCCGATTCACCCGAACCCGTTTAGACCGACACTCGATTCACCCAAACTCGTTTAGACCGAAATCCGATTCGCCCGAACCGAATAGGACCCGAAAACCCGATTGTTTCCGATAAACTAATGTCCGAATAAACCCGACCCAAACCCGATCAGATCCGAATTTTCATCACACCCGATATCAATCAGAGTCCAATATGACCAGAAACCGAATAACCCGACCTGACTCGCCCGATTGCCACCTCTAGTTTTGACCAAGGCAAAAACTTGGGCCCAAAGGACAAAGCCGATCCATCTGGGAACCCGAAGTCCATGGAAGCGAAAGAGCATCACCCGCTGCAATGATCGAAGACGATGGCAGGCGAAAGACGGTAGGGCGAAGGGGAATGGGGATTGCAACAAACAGAAGGCCAGCAACAACCGACCAAGGTTAACCGACAGATGAGGCTAAAAATAATAGATTTATAACGAATCTGGGAATGAAGAAAGGAATTGAAGGATCAAACCAACCCAACCAAAACAGTGGCACGATTCAAGATAATCAAGACTGAATTCGGTCAGAAATTGAAACAAGGCAACCAGATTGAAGCAAATTGACACCGAGTAGGAGAACGAACCTTGAGAAAGGAGGAGGTCGGAGTTGTGCGAGATGAGGGAGATGAAGCAAGTGACCAAGACGGTAGCATACAGAGGAGGGAGGTGATGAACCTGGACGACGGCGGACGAACAACAACGGTCGTTGTACCAGGAGAGGGCAAGCCAAGAGGGATACCCAAATTGGGCGGCGATGATATATATACTTGGTGGTGGAGCTGATCAACAGTCGCTAGGGCGGTGGTGCCTACCCAAATTAGGGGTTAAGCTAGAGAGAGGAGAGTTTTCAGAGGTATACATTGAACACGTTTTTTATTTGTTCACCTATTTGGACTACCTCTCTAAATGCAACCCCACTCGAGAATCCGACCCAACTCAACCGATAAAACGTGGATTTTGACATAAATATTTTAACTCGAAACCCAAAACAATCCGAATTCATTTAATTCACAAATTTCTTGGTCAAGTTGAGTCAACCGTGGGTCACCCGTCTTTAGGGAAATGAAAAACATGTCTAAATTTAACCTAATCTTATCAAAACTAAAGAAGTTCCCTTCTCAATGTCTACCCTTTCTCTATCTTGGCTTACTCTTGCGGTGGCCTACTTACAATCGTCATGGAGGGTTTTAAGCTAGGTTTTGGAGATTTGAATGGGCGAAAGTGTGGCTAGAGTTTTTAGGTTTGCGATTGGTGTGCTTTGTTGTTATTGTGATGCAGGTTTTATTTGAATGATGGTTTGATTTACCATGCTTGAAGACTTCGTGAAAATGTGATCTACAGGTGATGACTCTTGGAGCCACTAATCTGAGGTGTCCACTAGTTATCCTTAGAGTTCTCTGTGTGCTTCTTCTTGTTGGCCGGTTGATTCTTGTATTCTACTGACTTGTGTTTTAGGTGTAGAATGATATGTACTTTTCTTTGTTACATTTTATTTTTATAATTTATTTATTGTTATTTCATTTTTGTCATTTGTTTATAGTTGTACATGATGGTTAGTCTATTTATCGGCTTCTGCGATCTCTCGATCGGTTTCTTAGGTATGATTTAAAAAACAGAAATTTCGTCTAGTGCCCCTATGGTATTGCTTATTTCACGCGGTGTACAAAAGATTCACTAAATTCGCGTGGTACCCCTGAGTTTTATAAGAATTTCGCCTCCTGCCTCTGCTGAGTTAAAATAAACGGACTTCGTCCAATCTATTTGTTCTTTCTCTCAAGCGTATTCCAAAACGAAGCTTGGCCATATGGAGCACGAAGAAAGGAGAAGGGGACTGAGGAAACGCCGGCGAAGACAACCCAAGGCCACCGAAGGAGAACCGCCGAGCCCGACTTGTCGAATAAGGGAAAGAAGAGGAGCCGATCGACTCGACAGAGGTGGTGGTGTTGGAGTCGTCGGCCAGCAAGGTAAGTTTGCAAATACGGGTTTCGATTTGGGGGTTGTAATTTGGGGCTTCGATTTGGGATTAGTTCGAATTAGGGTTTGTGTTTGCAATTCAAACTTTGATTTGGGGCTTGCAATTGAAACTTTGATTAAGGGTTCGGGGTTAGTCGATTATGGTTTGTGTTTGCAATTGTACTACAAATGCTTATAGACTGTTCTGTAGAGATAAGAAACAATCTTGATAAACTTTGATTAGGAATTATTACAATTGATGTGCTTTGATTATTCTATGAAGATAAACTGTTCTGTAATAAGAAGAAAATTGTTTGTTTACACAACTTCTATGCGTGTTCTTCGTTTGCGCTTTGGTTACTATCATCCATAACTCTACTCTTGAATAGAATCAATTTCTTTGACTCTGCAATTGTAAGGTTATGTGTAGTGGTAATGTTGGGCATTGCTTATGTGATAGTTGGGTGTTTTGTGGTGACATGGTAGCTTGTGGGTCTAAGTTTGGTGAGGCGAGTCATGTTTTTTTGGGTGATTTGCTGATTTAATCATTTCAACTGCTTTGATTGCTTTCATGATTTCTTTTGTTTCTTTATTCACTCATCTAAATTGCTTTATATATGCCTAAAAATGTGAATGTGCATGAGATTTGATGATGGAGATGGAGTTGGTATATCATTTTGTGTGTTTAGAAGGTGTAATATGTGTTTCTAGCACTAGGGCACTTGGAAACATCCATTCAACTTATTTAAATAATATATGATGTAGATTCAGGGTTTGCTCAGCAGAATGTGCTCATTAATGCATAATATCTGCTGATAATAAGGTGTTGATAAGGGGACTTATAAATTAAAAGGAAGGTGAAAGCTAAAATGATCCCTTTATGATTTCATTTCGAGAATTGATCAACATATAGTCCATTTTTCTTTAGTATATAAAATGAAACGGATAATACGGTGTAACGGTGAAACGAATGAATATTGGGTTATATTCATATGAATATTATGTTATATGAATATATAAATATGAATATTATGTTGTGTAAATATGAATATGATTTAAATATGGGTATTGAATATGTTATTATTTATATTCACATAATATAAAGTGAATAACACCATATTCATATATCCACACACCACAATATTCACATATTCATATCCACATAATGCCATATTCATATTGATATAACGCAATATTCATTCGTTTCACCGTTACACCGTATTCTTTGTTTCACTGGAACTCTTGCCTATATATATGGCCAGTTTTGTCTTCTTGATCTAAGCCTGCGTGGGATTTTGGTGTCATTAGGTACTTAGTGGATTTTGATTTTCTATCCATGATGGAGAAGTAGATAAGGTGGTGGGATGAATGTTATATAACTGATGTGGACTATGCTTTAATTCTATGTAACAAATTTAAGCCTATTAGCTCAAATGGTAGAGCAATGTGTGTATGCACATGATGT
The DNA here is from genome assembly GCA_037127255.1 of Persicaria tinctoria. NCBI lineage: Eukaryota > Viridiplantae > Streptophyta > Magnoliopsida > Caryophyllales > Polygonaceae > Persicaria > Persicaria tinctoria. The sequence continues at coordinate 29,265,504 of JBANSL010000009.1, forward strand.
AGGTTCGACTCCTACATAGGCTATTACAAATATTTTATTGTTTAATGACTTGTTCCAAACCCGCAATACAAAGTGTGAGTTATAATTTGCTTATTTCACGGATTAATTGAAGGCTAAATATCATCTTCAACATTAATAGGTAACCATCGGGGGTTTATTTGGAAAATGCATATGCGGACTTCAGTTGCACAGGACATGGACATATAATTAAAGTTACTGCTTTTACAATTTATTCATGGATGATGCAGGACCAAAAAAGAACCATTAGCAGGGAGCCTGAGTTGAGTATGATTGTATTCTCTCATTCACGTTGAAGGTGTTGAAATGTTGTACAAGGTTCACCAAAAAATCAATTAAGGTGTTGATTATTTCAGAAAGATAGCAACTCTATACCTCGATAGCCTATGTGGGATTCGAACCCACACCTTTGTGCGGGAGCACATTGCTCTACCGGTTGAGCTAATAGGCCGAAAAATCAAAATACAACCATAAGAATACATTATATTTTATATGTCTACAAGTACCATTTATTCTTGAGATCCTAACAAGACAACAAATGCAACCTCCACTATGGGTATAGAGTGAGCTCCTAAGTTATTTTGGTCACTCACCCATAGATAAATAGCACCCATACCTTAAAATAAGATATCCCTTTGGCAACAAGACATAGTATGTAGTATAGAATTAAATATGAGGAAAAATCAATTTTTAAGGTCCTTCTGCAAAGCGATCATTGGGCAAAGAAAAAAAATCAAGAAAAAGAATTAAAACTAAATTGAGGGATTTGAAAAATTAGATCTTCCTCTATTGCTCTATTGCTGTTACTCATTTAAACTAATTTGTTGGAAGGCAAAGACTTGGATGACATTTAAACAAACACTTGGAAGACATCCAATTTTAAATGACATTTAAGCAAACACCTGGAAGGCAAACAAAAATCATGAAAATGGAAGAGAAAATTATGAAAAAGCAGAAAACATTGACAACACTTGTCCCCTCAAGCAAAGTTGCCACCTTTATGGTCAATCTACAGCGCGAACAAAAAAAAAATAAAGGTAGGGTATATAAACAATATGATGAACAACAAGATGGTTAGGAAAGAACTCAAACCTCACGATGGTTCCAGTGTATAGAACAAGCACATTAGGAGGCACCTGGTTGTACAGCTTTAGCCTCTGTTGTGCAGATGTGATTGCACCAAGCACAGACCGGTGATTAACCCTGCTTTTTATGTTGGAAGCAGTGCCAAATTCATCTCCCATCATTTTCGTTATTCGGGATATCTGATCACGTGGAGGAATAATGAGAGATACATCATGTTGGTTCCATTTCCCTGAGTAGCTTCCAAGCCTTTGATCAGCTTCTTGATCTTCCATATCTCAATGTTCTTGTCAGTTTCATGAGCATCAACCATTGGACAAGATCAAGTGCCTTGTTTAACTGTTAATTAAAAAAAAAAGTAAAGTTTTTTGTGCTCCTTGCATTTCAAATGATTGCAACCATTTCAGACAGAAACTATTTGCAGGAAGAATTTTGTTGAGAAATGGATGAGAGAAAGGCCGTTATGGATCAACATTATGTACCTTCATTAGATATTAACTGGCATCACATCCTCAGAGTTACAAAAGAACTTTTTGACATGAAAGAGTACAAGGGAGTAGGTGTGCTGAACTTCAATGACAGACATCAAACTCATAGATGCAATTGCGAGCAATCATGCAATTGCCAGCAGAATAGGTATCAAATAGCTCAATAATCAAAATAAACAACTCAATATCACTAATTCGAAATCTAAACCCCCAATTCGAAATCTAATCCCTAAGGCCTAAACCCCAATTCAAAACCCAATTCCAAGAGCCTCCGTCTACAATCCAAACCAGATTCGAACTAATCACAAATCAAAACCCAATTCGAAACCCCAAATTGCAAGCAAAAATCGAAACCCTAAATTGACATACCTGGTTGGCGCCTCCACCACCACCTCTGGCGAGTCGAGTGGCACCTCCACCATGTATCGACCCAGGATTATGATTTCCGGGTTACGTTTTAAGGGATGAAACCCCTTGTTCGGATCTTGCAATCCAGGTACGGGTCGAGGTTTCAAACTCCTTTTAAGATTAGTAGAAAGAGGGATTTCAAACCCTAAAAACCGCGAAGGGTCGTTGGGTACCCTTAACCTGTCCTAAGACTATGTTGCAAAATTCAATTCAAATGAAAGCAAAGCGGAAGCAAAGTTAAGATACAAATTGTCACAGCAGAGCCGGGTCAAAACCAAATCATAAGTGAATGATTATCATTTACACCAAGTTAGAGAATTAGCCAGGTTCTTTGATTCACCAAAGGATTTTCCATCACAGAAGCAAGGAGAAAGCAAGGATATGTACCTAACACTATCCACGAAGTCAGGCCCAGTAATCGCATGCGGGTCCTCTGACCGTGCTGAGGCCATATAACATGCATATATCTAGGATAAAGGATGACTAATGCAGTACAATAATTAAATCACATAAGTATGATGGACAGTTATAATATGCAAAAAAAATGTAAAGGGCCCAAGGCAATGCCAAGTGGCATATCCCTCTCCTACCTCTGCACCCCTTCCCATTAGTGTAGAGCCTGACCAGTCGGTGCTATAGCATTAGCATAGCCATTTCCTCGTGGTGGTGCACGGACCACGGAATAAACATCATAATAAAGTAACCAAGTTAGTCCGATGGTGCTGGGCTATAGTAACATTGACTCAATTGACTCAGGGTACCCGATGAGGCTGGGCTACCCTATGACCATAGCAAAGACTCTAGGACTATCACAGATAACGGTCGTTCTGTTTCAAACACACATAGTAACCATATGCTCAGTTCAATGTAATCTTAACATGATACTACATGGCATGTTTTAATATGCAACAAAACTACACATCATATGACACGTGAGGCAGGACGTTTAGGTTACCGAGTAAGTCTCGTAGGATACTTATCTGAAGATGCAGAACAACAAGATAACACAAGCAAGGCCCCAAATGCAAGTCCAAAGCAATCCAAAGGCAATACACACCTATCATCAAGCAATTGACATAAGCCACCGGGCTAGCATTCATACACACGAAACCCAAATTTTCAACATCCTCAAAACCAATCGATGGTAAAACCATTTTCCAAAACCTTTCCGATATGATCAATATCAACCAAAATAATTTACTTCCAATCAAACCCATTGATAAAATCGTACCAACCATATTTTCCAAACTTTTAAATCCCAAATTAAGTCAACTCATATTCAAAATAATTTCTCAAATCATACTTGGCCAAATTCCGACATTTATCATTTAAATCTTTATCAAAATCCCAAAACTCATATTATTAATACAATCCCGGCATGTTTATTGTAAAGTCATTACATTAATAAATTCCGACATTTAATCACCAAAATAATCCTACTTTCACAAACCATATTTATAAATTAAGACCAACTAATCACTTCACAATTTCTAAAATCACATTTTAAAACAACATCTAATAACATGTTCCAAACAATACTACTTTTAAAATAATTTATAATATATATATTAAATTTCAGAAAGTATATATATCTCACAAATCTCAGAAATACTAGTCAAAGTCTAATAAAATAAAATGCAATCATACATGTGGTATAACACATTTATAATAACAACAAATAACAATAACCATTAGAAACCAAAGCCCAGTAGCCCAGCCCGGATGAAACGAAGCCCAATTCGGAAGAAGGAAGTGAAAGATCCGGATCTAAACCATCCCCAACTGAAACCCAGTAAAGGAAAGAAAGAAAGAAGACCCGGATTAACAACCCGAAACCCTTACCCGGATTTCCTTCCCTTCCCAACTGAAGACCCATCCTATCCACCATAAAATGATATAACCCGAATAGAAAGAAACGGGACAGGCCCAATCCCAAGCCCACAACTATATCTTCTTCCTCCAAACAGAAGAACGGGATTCTGGGAACGTCGAACGAAAGTGAAGAGAAAAGAAAGAGAACCCGGCTCCGGCGACGGCCTTTCGGCCTGAGATTCACACACCCCTACCGAAGATCAATTCCGACTACCCTGGACCCGACGAGACTCAAACGAGAGCAAATAGGAAGGAGAAAGAGAGAAATTACCGAGGTGTCGTTCTCTGGCTCCGATGGGCTCCAAAGGCGAATCCGGCTGCGATTGGCGGGGAAGGAGCTTCGCTTGAGTATAGGAAGGGTCAAGGGGTAATCAATAACTGATTTTGGTGGAACTTGAATCGAAATCGAATAAAAGGAACGGAAATCAACCTTGAGACGAAACAGGGGCGCGCTAGGGGCTGGTAGCGGCGTTAGAGGCTCCGAGGTGCTTTTGGGCCCTCCGGCTGCTCGTGGACGTCGAATGAAAGTGATGGAAGCGCTGTTGTTGTTGGTCGTTGAAGGAGGAGGAAGATGGTGAGAGCTCGACGGATCCTTCACCCGGCGAAACAGGGATGTCTCCCTCGGTGACGGTTTCGCACTGGCTGACGACGAGGAAAGTGAAGGGGGGTGGTGACTTGGGTGGTTTCCGGTGGCGGTGGCTTGGTAAAACCCAGATTCGAACACAACTTCAGTTATAAAAGAGAAACGAAGAGGCTAGGAGATGGAGACAGGGTGACGGTGGTTGTTGATTTTGTTGGTGTTTGCAGGGAACAGAAAATGGATGAGGGTGTTGGAGATTGTTGCTGGCGGCATCAGTAGGAGAAAAGGGGAAGTTTTGTTGATGAAATGGTGGAGGAAATGGGTCTGTAATACTTGTCCTCACCTTCAATTGTAACCGAGTACACATGTATTACATGGAGGATGAGGCAGGGGTGATGGAATAGGACAAGAAATAGTGAGCTGTGTATTTTAAATGGAGATGATAAGTTCACTGCTAATTTTTACTATTTACACTCTAAAGCCACCGCATACCTATGCGGTGCGTTAATCGCATTTTCCACTGCATAGGTATGCGGTATGCGGTGCGTTGACCGTATGGGACTCACCGCATGTATATGTGGTGTGTTAGGGTACAACGGAGTCCGTTATACATAAATCCAATTGGTTCGAAGATATCCGAAACCCACCGCATACCTATGCGGTAGGTTTTTAACAATTTGAAAAGATTGTGTAACAACCCACCGCATACCCATGCGGTGGATTTGTTACGTTACCTCAACGGTAAAAAAAGTCACCGCATGGGTATACGGTGTTTTTTTTATACCGTTGTGGTAACGGTAACAAACCGCATGGGTATGCGGTGGGTTGTTACCGCGGTGGGGGCCATTATAAATAGGCGTGCGGGCCCCATTTCTCCGACACAGTTTTCGGCTCTTCTCTGATTCCTTTCTTTCCGAGCCCGACTTTTGGTTCCGTCGATTCTCCCGTCCCTCTTTCTATCCCCACTTTGTACCCGAGTGTTGAGATGGTGAAAGAAAATCGTGGAAAAGATGCGTCTGATGGTGTCGGTCCTTTTCGGAGACATCCGTTACAGGTAACATTGAACCTATATAAAAATCGATTTGCAATATTTTGTAAGCGGAATGAGATAGTGTTAACGTATAATTGTTATATATAATGTAGCCCGAACCGACTATACAAAGGAGGAGGACGACAGATGTCCAGCCACAGCCTGAGCAACACCCACAGACTCAGACACAACCTCAGCATAAGGTATGTTAAAATCATTACTATGTGTAGGGAAATTGAAATCGAATGAGTATATTTCTGTTTTCTTTGGAATCGATAGTATTAAGTTGAAATCATTAATAAACCGTAGGAAAATCTTCTAACATTTAGTCAGTCATACGATATAGTATCCTATTCGAGCGATAGGATTCTGACAAATATATTTTAATTTACACATTCCACGTTATCGAGAGGGTTAGGTGTAAAGGCTCGTATTTTCAAATCCTAATTTTTCGGAAAAAAAAGAATTAAAAATGAAATTAAATCGGTTTTAAAACTCGTTTAGCGAATTCCGACCGGAATATAAAATTTGACGAATAAATTCCATCATTTTTCCTTGAAAATTCAAAATAATTATCGGATGACGATATCCTTGTCGATTTTGAGAATCTAATTGATCGAGAGAGCGAGAGTCGGGGAAACTAACATTTAAGAACTAATTACGGGATTCGAAATTCGCGTATTCGGGATTTATTTCCGGTATTGATTTTAACCATTCTCACACTCTATCCTCACCAACTCTCTCACCTCCCCATACCTCCTTCAAATCACCATCATTCTCGTCAGTTTCATTCAACATCACCGTCATTCATCATCGCCCACCTGCTCCATCACCATCCCCGCTCACTACTTCGCTCCATCTTAAACTCTTCATCACTGTCAGTCTGTCACTCACCTGCTCTCTCGGAGCACGCCGGAGCACACCGTCGCCACCACCGAAGCCAGAAGCAGCGACCGCGAGCGGCTCCCCTGCCCTTCTCTGTTTTTCCGTGAACAAGGCCAGGGCAGCCCGCGTCCGAGCCCTTTCCGAGCGCCTCTTGGGCATCCCTGGCGTTCTCCTTCCTTCCTTCCTTACCGAGCACCTTCCACACCTCCCTCGAGCCACCCAGAAGCAGCAGCCCGGAGCCCCAGTGCCGACGCTAACCTCCACGGTCTTCCCCTGTTCGAGCGCACTACGCCCCTTCCGGTAAGCCATACTCCTTCGTTTCCAATCCAAATCACCTCCGATCTTCGCCATCACCCTCACCCATGTCCGATGCAGGTCCGTTGAGCCATCGCGAGCCTCCGACGATGCCTAGAACTCCGATCGAGAGCTCCGAAGTCGCGAACACGTCGGTGAGCTCCCGGGCCTTCTTTTCTTTCTCGTTAGATTCCATGCTTCCTTTCGGTGCTTAGGTTAGTCGCGAGTGAGCGTGAGCTGAGTGCGGGACGATCGGGTGTGCTCGAGAGCTCCGGCGAGCTCGAGAGCGGCTAGACCGTGTGCGGCGCCGTGGGTGCGAGAGAGAGAGCTAGCGTTGAGAGCGAGTGAGCGGAGACGAGCGAGCTAGGGAGACGAGGACGAGGACGCGAGACGTGGCGGAGCTGAGGACGCAACTGTGCACGGTGGCCGGCAAGCGACGTCGAGCAGCCATGGCACAGGCGGGAGCAACTTCAAATTGAATATGAGGAAGAAGATGATATGTGGGGCCCTTTCCATATATTATTATTATTTGTTATATTATTTGGCCGGTTTGGGGATGAAAATTTAGCGGGTTCGATTCGGTTCGGTTCGGTTGGATTTAAATGGGTTTGGTTCGGTTCGGGTTATCTATTATTATTTAACTAATTAGCGGTATTTAAATTATTATATTTTGGGAGAATTATAAGGGTTGATTTATTAAATAAAAATGGTCGGGATTTTAGAGGATTTGGAAATAATTTATAAAAGTGTTAAAGAAATGGCATTTAAAATATCATGTAATACTATTTGAGATTTAAAATATATTATTGGGACTTAAAGATTTATAAAGAATTTGGAAAAGAATTTCAAGGTTGGAAAGTAATCTAATAAATAAATTTAAAAGGGAATTTGGCGAGTATTTTCAAGGGTCGGAATACTTAACTATTTAACTGGGATTTGAAACGGTTTTGGAACTAACTTAGGAATGATATGTATGACTAATAGCATGATAATATGATCGTTTGACTAACAATATGATATGTATGACTAACAGCATGACTTGTGGTGAATTATTATATGAGATCAAATGTTGGATAATTATGGCGATCTAGTAGGATTTTATATCACACAAATTATGTCGTATGATTTTGATGAACCGTTGAGGTATATGTGGAAATGACGTATATGAACATGCAGAATTGGTTGGATGATTTATGGAGAGCGATGTGGTCTTGAGGAGTGGATGATGCGATGAAATGACTTTCATAATATGTTACTTGTTCTATTGATTGAGGTGTGCTTGAGTGCTTAATAGTTGAATGTAAACTTATATATATTCCATTATGTACTAGGTGATACTCTGTGATTGTGAATACTGTGTGATGGATTGTTCTGTTGCCGGTCTGCTAGCCAGGTAAGTACCTCCGGGGCTTACTCAGTAACCAGTACCTCCTGCCTGATGTGTCATATAGTATGTAGGTGTTGCATATGCATACGAGCATGTCATGTAGTATCATGCTTAGGAATTGCATTTACGAATGAGCATCCTTATTCTGTATGCGTTTGAATACAGAACGGCCGTTATCTGTGAGTCCTAGAGTCCTTGCTAGGGTCATAGGGCAGCCCAGCTTCATCGGGTGTTGTCCTCCTCGAGTCATTTATATATATAACGAGATACGAGATGGGCATGAGATATGATATGATGATGAGATTTGATATGATTATAGCATCGAACTGGCTAGTCTCCACCTTGTCTGGAAGAGGGGTGGTGGTAAAAGAGGGATATACCGCTTGGTATTCTTTGTTAAGGCCTTCCTCAATATTCTGCACATATGAATTAGGAGCATGATAGTGTGGTTAATATTCCAGTACTACATGAAGGCATCCTTTATTCTAGGTATAGGCGTATTATATGTCCTCAGCGCGGTCAGAGGACCCGTGGGCGGACTCTTGGCCTGACTTGGTGGTATAGTTTCAGGTACCCGATACACTGCTTGATTTTGTGCTGTTATGACGGGGTCTATTCATATGGCGGAGAGTGAGTGTTTGAAACCCGACTTCACCATATTCATGCTTTTGGGATTTCTCCCTACCTATACTCCGTTTTGACCCGGCTCTGCTGTGGCACTGGTTGTATCATTTTCTGAACTTATGCCCTTTTCATGTTGAATGAGTTTCCGCGTTGTAGACTTAGGACAGGTATAGGGGTTTACCCCGGGGTCTCCAACGGACCATCCGGATTTGGGTGCGAAATCCCACTTTAAACTGCACGTCTTCGATTTCAAACCTTCAACCTGTACTCGGGGCGCAAGATCCTAACGAGGGGTTTCATCCCTCGAAACGTAACTCGGGAATCATAATCCCGGGCCGTTACAAAGGTGGTATCAGAGCTGAGGTTTCGCAATCCGAGTACAATAGGTTGAAGAGGTTTTGAAAATCTCCCCATGTTTTAAAATGGTTTTGGAAAATATTTTATAAAGGGCAAAATGAATTTAATTGGACTTAAAACCTAAAATGAATAAAGGGGAAATAATCTCGTGGGTAGAGACCCAAGCGGTAGACATCCCTTATGGATGTAGATTTCGAGGAACAGTAGGCAAAATACTAGCTTTTATTTACAGATGGGCCTAGAAGGCTCCAAGGAACACCACGGAGGTTGGAGTGTTGAGTTAGGAGGCCGTGAGGTTTTGCCCCTTCGGTCAGTCGTCCCTCGAAGGACGGCATAGATCGTCTCTATGCTTACGTTTATATATGTACATATATGCAATTGAGCTCGAGGGCGATCCTCCTCAAAGAGGATCATATTAATATTGTTGATTTCTTCTGTGATGAGTGCTCTATTGTGCTTAGGATAACGAACTAATCAGTATGCCTTGACTTGAATCATGTGTTGAATAACTGTGCAAACGGGATAGTGGGAGAAAACGTTGTTCTTATGTAATTGGAATTCCTGTTTTGTCGAAATAGCCATTTCATAATTCAAACCCCCTGATGGTTCTGACTCTGTCATCCGCCCCACCAAAACATCTAGGCATGTTAGCAAGGGTCGAGAGGCATCCGCTCTCCTGTTTAGAGTCTTGTTTCGTATCCCACCATCGATGCTTCTATCGAGTCTCGTACCTGTGATTGGGGTCTTTCACGAGAAATTTGGGTCGGTCAACTAAATGCCTTCGGAAATCGTGTCAGATGTGAAGGTTACCTAAGTAGGTTAGTGGGAGTGAGGATTTAAATCGTTTCGAGATAGAAGTGAGTTGTCTTATGGAGTCATCCCTTTCGATCCTCGTAATGGCCAACCATGTCTTCTTGTCACAAGAGTCTAAACACGAGTTCTACCCTCATCTCTCGGAAACGGCGTGAAAGTCCTTGTGTCCTACCCAGCAAGTCATAATAGCGTCCCACGGGGAAACGGGGTGGTGAGTCGGTGATTGTCCTTAGAGAATTCTGTCAAGTTATAATGATAACCTCTTTGTGATTTAATGACATCCTATATTGGTGTAATTCAGCATGACTTTCCCGGTACATTGCATGGTTGCACTTATGAGTTGATGTATGTGTATTATGTATTGAATTCACATGATTATTGTCTCCCTATGAACTAGGTCCATGATAGTGTGTTCAACTCTCGTTGCATGTTTAAAACGTGAATTGGATGACTTAGAATGCCAGATTAACCTAATTGGACCTCATTGGTTGTGTACTTGTTTAATGAGTATTTCTAGTATCATATAAGACATATACCTCCCAGTTATAGGCCCTCGTATGATTGTGTGACGTACTAGTCTTACTATGCGAATATGGATGTATGTGATGAGATAGTTGCTATACCAACCCTGCATGAACTGACCATACCCTTAGCAGGATTTTTAGGGTACATCTTAGCATGCTTTCCGTAATATTATGACTTGCTTAATTGTGTATCTAAATGAGTGATAAGTCGTGCATATGATATCCTGTGATGTTTGCTAGATCTTGCATAACTTGGGCCATATATGTCCCATGTCAGTCTGTGCATACATGTTCTTAGTCTGTCAAGCATGATTGGTGAATGAAATGATAAGTTGCTAGCTTGTTCTGCACACATATAAAGATGATTATAGGAACATGTTATGAATGCGTAAATCTATATTCCTTGAGATAGGTGCATACTAGTGTGAAATAATGTGATCATATCTCTTGATTTTTATGTGTTTGCGTGCCATAATTATAAGGGCATCGTTGTAACTCTCGGGTTGTGATCTTATCCTTGGTCTCGTCGTCCCTAGTCCTGGTCCATGCCTGAACTCTTAAGGAATTGTGTTGTCCGCCCTTGTCTCTCCCCTATCTCCGTAACTTCTAACCCTCGCGATCCTTTGATGAGCGCCGATATGCAAGAAAGGGCCGGCGACCAAGTGGCATCAGAGTGGCGCAACGGAAGTGTGATGGGTCCATGACCCCTTAGGCCCCAGGAACAACGTCACCAATGGAAAAAAAGGACGAATATGCTTCAAAGATGACAATCGTTAACAGATTCATTCCAGCAGACACGAGGAAGAGCATTCTTAATTCAAATTGTGGATTCTTCTATACTAATCGGAATTGATGTTGTGTGGTAGGCCTAGAACTGACATAATTGAATGTGTGATGACGGATGTGCTGAATTGGTAGAATTGATTGCCTGACTTACTTGTTTCTATGATGATGTGCCTTGGTGCTTCGTATACTGACTTGCGGGTGAGTAGGTTATGGGTTATATGTATGGGAGTGCTTTCTTCTTGAGCTTGAGTCGTGAGATTCTTCAGTGAAAGGGGTTGGAAAGTGGCAGGTGGATTAAGGTATTTGGATTGGGTCTTTGGTCGTGTGAGTTGGGGTGCAGAAAGGATGTGTTAGCTTGGGTAGAGCCGAGTGAGTTGGGATGTGTGAAAGATAGTAGTCTGTGAGTATAGATGAGCTTTCAGGTAGGTCTTAGGTGAGCAGTGAGGCTAGTATGGGGAGATTTTGAGGGAGATGTCCAAGTGAGAAGTGGTAGTCTAAGAAGGTAGTGTGTGCGGGTAGTATAAGAGAGTGGTTGACCGAGGTCTGGACTAGTTTCATTAGGGTGATATTGAGGTTGGGTGTGGGTGTAGAGGTAGTTAGGATAGTTCTAGAGGTGGATGAGCAAGCTAGGAGTTGATCGGGGGATTCTTGAAGGGAGGTGTTGTGAGACGGATTGGTGTGATAAGGAAGGTGTCTAGATAGTCTATGAGCGGAACGTGGGTGGTGTCAAGGATGATCGATTAAGGAATGTCTGAGGAATCGTAGAATTTGGGACTAGGTGATGGGTGCTAAGAGTGGGGCGATTTCGGTAAGGGATGAGGTTGAGGGTTTTCCTAGGAAAAGTAGTATGAGGTTGCTTGGGAAATTATCGATCGGGGATATTAGGTTGTTCATATCAGGGTTGTTCGTGTGATGAGTATTTGGGGGTTGTTTAGATAAGATTGGTAATGCTTGGGGAATTTATGAGTGAAAGATCTCTAGATGCGTTGTTGGAGGATTTTGGCATAGGGAATGAATCGGGATTTATGAGTGGAGGTCATTGTGGCTATTAAGGTAATTGAGGATGTGAGATGAATCTTCGAGGAAAGGCTGGTAGCTATGCAATGATGTAGTTTAGATTTCTAGTAAGACTGTGGGCTTAAGGTTGAGATAGAGAGATTATGCGCATGGATTTGGGGACTATCCAAAGCAGAAGGTATTGAGGACGCTAGAGAGATTTTTGAAGGTTGGTGAAGTTGCGGTGCTTAGGAAATTCGGACGAGGATGTCATAGGAATTCGGTGAAAATGATGATCAGTACATAAGGGTTTAAGTGGTAGAGGTTTCGAAGTTTAAGGAAGCGCGATCTGAGGCAATTTGGGGAAACATGCGGAGTTGAGGGAACTAGCCTAGCTAGGTACAGTATGCCGGGAAGAGGATCTAGAGTGGGTCGGCTTGATGGTCATGGCGATTCGTGGTTGGGAGTACCACTAGTTGAGTTCTAAATTGGAATTGGTCGGGAGTGTCAAGTGTGAGATGTTCAGCATGAGTTGGGTCCTTAGAGGTGGATGGTTAGTGAGAGTGGTTAGTGGCGTGGGGAGTATGATTAAGTTAGCAAGGTGATTCTAGATGTCTCTTTAGGAGATGATAGTCGAGTGAAAGGTAAGACTTTAGATCGGGATGTCGAAGTGGATTGGCCCTTAGATGGCTTGATGGCATAGGAATTGGGATACCTAGTAGTTGGTTTGGGGTATTCGGCCTTGATTGCGAATGGGTATGAGACTAGAAAGGATGTATGTGAGCAGGATGCAATGGTGTCTAGAACTAGTAGTGGTTTGGGGTGGTAGACCTCGGATAATTTGATCTTAATGCAAGAGTTGATGGGTAGTGGTTGTGTCCTGTCATGATTGATAGTTATAGGCAGGTTCTCTTAAGGATGTGATCTAGCGTACGCTTTACTTGGGGCCAAATGTGGTGTGAATTTTATGTTATAGACGAGGTTGATTATCTGATGTGTTGTCGTTGACAATAGGGAACTGTTAGTACTAACATAGTTATCCCTGAACTCGATTGAATGCTACTGTACGGAAGCAGTTATTTGCCTCTAATGCGATGATGCTTGGTAGTTAGAATGAGTATGATGTACTTATCTGATTGATATAACATGCTTACCTGATTGATATGGTGTGTAACTTCCGTGAGATGATGTGATAAATTCTACCATATATGATACGATGCTAGATATGCTATGCTATGTGGCTATTCTTGAGGTGATTATGTTATCTTATTAGACGTGAGGTGCTATTGTTATTCGATATATATACATGATGCTTGATGATGGAAATGAGAGAAATTGAACTGTTGAACCTTGATTCTGACTTGGAACCTAGGAAGGGAATATATGATTAGCCTTTAGAGGTGGATGGCAGGATGAATGGAGATGTTAGAGATGCTTTTGACTAATGCCGAACTTGAAGTTTTGAATGGTGTTTTAAAGAGGACGTTGTGATGTTTTGAGTTATGATATGACCGAGGAGTCGGAGTAAGGATGTGGTAGGGGCCCATATTACATTCTTACTACGGTCTATTGGGGATATTATGGTTATGGCAATGGTACTGTGAGGATCTCATAGGGGCACTTATGAGGTGCTTACGGGATCAATGGCATGATCTTTGGACTCAGCAATTTCAAACTTCATCCCCTGTTTTAAAATGATTTTAGTCTCGGGGACGAGACTTGTTTTTAGAGGTGGATGATGTAAAGGCTCGAATTTTCAAATCCTAATTTTTCGGAAAAAAAAAGAATTAAAAATGAAATTAAATCGGTTTTAAAACTCGTTTAGCGAATTCCGACCGGAATATAAAATTTGACGAATAAGTTCCATCATTTTTCCTTGAAAATTCAAAATAATTATCGGATGACGATATCCTTGTCGATTTTAAGAATCTAATTGATCGAGAGAGCGAGAGTCGGGGAAACTAACATTTAAGAACCAATTACGGGATTCGAAATTCGCGTATTCGGGATTTATTTCCGGTATTGATTTTAACCATTCTCACACTCTATCCTCACCAACTCTCTCACCTCCCCATACCTCCTTCAAATCACCATCATTCTCGTCAGTTTCATTCAACATCACCGTCATTCATCATCGCCCACCTGCTCCATCACCATCCCCTCTCACTACTTCGCTCCACCTTAAACTCTTCATCACTGTCAGTCTGTCACTCACCTGCTCTCTCGGAGCACGCCGGAGCCACCACCGAAGCCAGAAGCAGCGACCGCGAGCGGCTCCCCTGCCCTTCTCTGTTTTTCCGTGAACAAGGCCAGGGCAGCCCGCGTCCGAGCCCTTTCCGAGCGCCTCTTGGGCATCCCTGGCGTTCTCCTTCCTTCCTTCCTTACCGAGCACCTTCCACACCTCCCTCGAGCCACCCAGAAGCAGCAGCCCGGAGCCCCAGTGCCGACGCCAACCTCCACGGTCTTCCCCTGTTCGAGCGCACTACGCCCCTTCCGGTAAGCCATACTCCTTCGTTTCCAATCCAAATCACCTCCGATCTTCGCCATCACCCTCACCCATGTCCGATGCAGGTCCGTTGAGCCATCGCGAGCCTCCGACGATGCCTAGAACTCCGATCGAGAGCTCCGAAGTCGCGAACACGTCGGTGAGCTCCCGGGCCTTCTTTTCTTTCTCGTTAGATTCCATGCTTCCTTTCGGTGCTTAGGTTAGTCGCGAGTGAGCGTGAGCTGAGTGCGGGACGATCGGGTGTGCTCGAGAGCTCCGGCGAGCTCGAGAGCGGCTAGACCGTGTGCGGCGCCGTGGGTGCGAGAGAGAGAGCTAGCGTTGAGAGCGAGTGAGCGGAGACGAGCGAGCTAGGGAGACGAGGATGAGGACGCGAGACGTGGCGGAGCTGAGGACGCAACTGTGCACGGTGGCCGGCAAGCGACGTCGAGCAGCCATGGCACAGGCGGGAGCAACTTCAAATTGAATATGAGGAAGAAGATGATATGTGGGGCCCTTTCCATATATTATTATTATTTGTTATATTATTTGGCCGGTTTGGGGATGAAAATTTAGCGGGTTCGATTCGGTTCGGTTCGGATGGATTTAAATGGGTTTGGTTCGGTTCGGGTTATCTATTATTATTTAACTAATTAGCAGTATTTAAATTATTATATTTTGGGAGAATTATAAGGGTTGATTTATTAAATAAAAATGGTCGGGATTTTAGAGGATTTGGAAATAATTTATAAAAGTGTTAAAGAAATGGCATTTAAAATATCATGTAATACTATTTGAGATTTAAAATATATTATTGGGACTTAAAGATTTATAAAGAATTTGGAAAAGAATTTCAAGGTTGGAAAGTAATCTAATAAATAAATTTAAAAGGGAATTTGGCGAGTATTTTCAAGGGTCGGAATACTTAACTATTTAACTGGGATTTGAAACGGTTTTGGAACTAACTTAGGAATGATATGTATGACTAATAGCATGATAATATGATCGTTTGACTAACAATATGATATGTATGACTAACAGCATGACTTGTGGTGAATTATTATATGAGATCAAATGTTGGATAATTATGGCGATCTAGTAGGATTTTATATCACACAAATTATGTCGTATGATTTTGATGAACCGTTGAGGTATATGTGGAAATGACGTATATGAACATGCAGAATTGGTTGGATGATTTATGGAGAGCGATGTGGTCTTGAGGAGTGGATGATGCGATGAAATGACTTTCATAATATGTTACTTGTTCTATTGATTGAGGTGTGCTTGAGTGCTTAATAGTTGAATGTAAACTTATATATATTCCATTATGTACTAGGTGATACTCTGTGATTGTGAATACTGTGTGATGGATTGTTCTGTTGCCGGTCTGCTAGCCAGGTAAGTACCTCCGGGGCTTACTCAGTAACCAGTACCTCCTGCCTGATGTGTCATATAGTATGTAGGTGTTGCATATGCATACGAGCATGTCATGTAGTATCATGCTTAGGAATTGCATTTACGAATGAGCATCCTTATTCTGTATGCGTTTGAATACAGAACGGCCGTTATCTGTGAGTCCTAGAGTCCTTGCTAGGGTCATAGGGCAGCCCAGCTTCATCGGGTGTTGTCCTCCTCGAGTCATTTATATATATCACGAGATACGAGATGGGCATGAGATATGATATGATGATGAGATTTGATATGATTATAGCATCGAACTGGCTAGTCTCCACCTTGTCTGGAAGAGGGGTGGTGGTAAAAGAGGGATATACCGCTTGGTATTCTTTGTTAAGGCCTTCCTCAATATTCTGCACATATGAATTAGGAGCATGATAGTGTGGTTAATATTCCAGTACTACATGAAGGCATCCTTTATTCTAGGTATAGGCGTATTATATGTCCTCAGCGCGGTCAGAGGACCCGTGGGCGGACTCTTGGCCTGACTTGGTGGTATAGTTTCAGGTACCCGATACACTGCTTGATTTTGTGCTGTTATGACGGGGTCTATTCATATGGCGGAGAGTGAGTGTTTGAAACCCGACTTCACCATATTCATGCTTTTGGGATTTCTCCCTACCTATACTCCGTTTTGACCCGGCTCTGCTGTGGCACTGGTTGTATCATTTTCTGAACTTATGCCCTTTTCATGTTGAATGAGTTTCCGCGTTGTAGACTTAGGACAGGTATAGGGGTTTACCCCGGGGTCTCCAACGGACCATCCGGATTTGGGTGCGAAATCCCACTTTAAACTGCACGTCTTCGATTTCAAACCTTCAACCTGTACTCGGGGCGCAAGATCCTAACGAGGGGTTTCATCCCTCGAAACGTAACTCGGGAATCATAATCCCGGGCCGTTACAAAGGTGGTATCAGAGCTGAGGTTTCGCAATCCGAGTACAATAGGTTGAAGAGGTTTTGAAAATCGCCCCATGTTTGAAAATGGTTTTGGAAAATATTTTATAAAGGGCAAAATGAATTTAATTGGACTTAAAACCTAAAATGAATAAAGGGGAAATAATCTCGTGGGTAGAGACCCAAGCGGTAGACATCCCTTATGGATGTAGATTTCGAGGAACAGTAGGCAAAATACTAGCTTTTATTTACAGATGGGCCTAGAAGGCTCCAAGGAACACCACGGAGGTTGGAGTGTTGAGTTAGGAGGCCGTGAGGTTTTGCCCCTTCGGTCAGTCGTCCCTCGAAGGACGGCATAGATCGTCTCTATGCTTACGTTTATATATGTACATATATGCAATTGAGCTCGAGGGCGATCCTCCTCAAAGAGGATCATATTAATATTGTTGATTTCTTCTGTGATGAGTGCTCTATTGTGCTTAGGATAACGAACTAATCAGTATGCCTTGACTTGAATCATGTGTTGAATAACTGTGCAAACGGGATAGTGGGAGAAAACGTTGTTCTTATGTAATTGGAATTCCTGTTTTGTCGAAATAGCCATTTCATAATTCAAACCCCCTGATGGTTCTGACTCTGTCATCCGCCCCACCAAAACATCTAGGCATGTTAGCAAGGGTCGAGAGGCATCCGCTCTCCTGTTTAGAGTCTTGTTTCGTATCCCACCATCGATGCTTCTATCGAGTCTCGTACCTGTGATTGGGGTCTTTCACGAGAAATTTGGGTCGGTCAACTAAATGCCTTCGGAAATCGTGTCAGATGTGAAGGTTACCTAAGTAGGTTAGTGGGAGTGAGGATTTAAATCGTTTCGAGATAGAAGTGAGTTGTCTTATGGAGTCATCCCTTTCGATCCTCGTAATGGCCAACCATGTCTTCTTGTCACAAGAGTCTAAACACGAGTTCTACCCTCATCTCTCGGAAACGGCGTGAAAGTCCTTGTGTCCTACCCAGCAAGTCATAATAGCGTCCCACGGGGAAACGGGGTGGTGAGTCGGTGATTGTCCTTAGAGAATTCTGTCAAGTTATAATGATAACCTCTTTGTGATTTAATGACATCCTATATTGGTGTAATTCAGCATGACTTTCCCGGTACATTGCATGGTTGCACTTATGAGTTGATGTATGTGTATTATGTATTGAATTCACATGATTATTGTCTCCCTATGAACTAGGTCCATGATAGTG
This sequence comes from Persicaria tinctoria, assembly GCA_037127255.1. Lineage (NCBI taxonomy): Eukaryota > Viridiplantae > Streptophyta > Magnoliopsida > Caryophyllales > Polygonaceae > Persicaria > Persicaria tinctoria. The sequence goes on from JBANSL010000009.1 coordinate 29,283,730, forward strand.
TGTTCAACTCTCGTTGCATGTTTAAAACGTGAATTGGATGACTTAGAATGCCAGATTAACCTAATTGGACCTCATTGGTTGTGTACTTGTTTAATGAGTATTTCTAGTATCATATAAGACATATACCTCCCAGTTATAGGCCCTCGTATGATTGTGTGACGTACTAGTCTTACTATGCGAATATGGATGTATGTGATGAGATAGTTGCTATACCAACCCTGCATGAACTGACCATACCCTTAGCAGGATTTTTAGGGTACATCTTAGCATGCTTTCCGTAATATTATGACTTGCTTAATTGTGTATCTAAATGAGTGATAAGTCGTGCATATGATATCCTGTGATGTTTGCTAGATCTTGCATAACTTGGGCCATATATGTCCCATGTCAGTCTGTGCATACATGTTCTTAGTCTGTCAAGCATGATTGGTGAATGAAATGATAAGTTGCTAGCTTGTTCTGCACACATATAAAGATGATTATAGGAACATGTTATGAATGCGTAAATCTATATTCCTTGAGATAGGTGCATACTAGTGTGAAATAATGTGATCATATCTCTTGATTTTTATGTGTTTGCGTGCCATAATTATAAGGGCATCGTTGTAACTCTCGGGTTGTGATCTTATCCTTGGTCTCGTCGTCCCTAGTCCTGGTCCATGCCTGAACTCTTAAGGAATTGTGTTGTCCGCCCTTGTCTCTCCCCTATCTCCGTAACTTCTAACCCTCGCGATCCTTTGATGAGCGCCGATATGCAAGAAAGGGCCGGCGACCAAGTGGCATCAGAGTGGCGCAACGGAAGTGTGATGGGTCCATGACCCCTTAGGCCCCAGGAACAACGTCACCAATGGAAAAAAAGGACGAATATGCTTCAAAGATGACAATCGTTAACAGATTCATTCCAGCAGACACGAGGAAGAGCATTCTTAATTCAAATTGTGGATTCTTCTATACTAATCGGAATTGATGTTGTGTGGTAGGCCTAGAACTGACATAATTGAATGTGTGATGACGGATGTGCTGAATTGGTAGAATTGATTGCCTGACTTACTTGTTTCTATGATGATGTGCCTTGGTGCTTCGTATACTGACTTGCGGGTGAGTAGGTTATGGGTTATATGTATGGGAGTGCTTTCTTCTTGAGCTTGAGTCGTGAGATTCTTCAGTGAAAGGGGTTGGAAAGTGGCAGGTGGATTAAGGTATTTGGATTGGGTCTTTGGTCGTGTGAGTTGGGGTGCAGAAAGGATGTGTTAGCTTGGGTAGAGCCGAGTGAGTTGGGATGTGTGAAAGATAGTAGTCTGTGAGTATAGATGAGCTTTCAGGTAGGTCTTAGGTGAGCAGTGAGGCTAGTATGGGGAGATTTTGAGGGAGATGTCCAAGTGAGAAGTGGTAGTCTAAGAAGGTAGTGTGTGCGGGTAGTATAAGAGAGTGGTTGAACGAGGTCTGGACTAGTTTCATTAGGGTGATATTGAGGTTGGGTGTGGGTGTAGAGGTAGTTAGGATAGTTCTAGAGGTGGATGAGCAAGCTAGGAGTTGATCGGGGGATTCTTGAAGGGAGGTGTTGTGAGACGGATTGGTGTGATAAGGAAGGTGTCTAGATAGTCTATGAGCGGAACGTGGGTGGTGTCAAGGATGATCGATTAAGGAATGTCTGAGGAATCGTAGAATTTGGGACTAGGTGATGGGTGCTAAGAGTGGGGCGATTTCGGTAAGGGATGAGGTTGAGGGATTTCCTAGGAAAAGTAGTATGAGGTTGCTTGGGAAATTATCGATCGGGGATATTAGGTTGTTCATATCAGGGTTGTTCGTGTGATGAGTATTTGGGGGTTGTTTAGATAAGATTGGTAATGCTTGGGGAATTTATGAGTGAAAGATCTCTAGATGCGTTGTTGGAGGATTTTGGCATAGGGAATGAATCGGGATTTATGAGTGGAGGTCATTGTGGCTATTAAGGTAATTGAGGATGTGAGATGAATCTTCGAGGAAAGGCTGGTAGCTATGCAATGATGTAGTTTAGATTTCTAGTAAGACTGTGGGCTTAAGGTTGAGATAGAGAGATTATGCGCATGGATTTGGGGACTATCCAAAGCAGAAGGTATTGAGGACGCTAGAGAGATTTTTGAAGGTTGGTGAAGTTGCGGTGCTTAGGAAATTCGGACGAGGATGTCATAGGAATTCGGTGAAAATGATGATCAGTACATAAGGGTTTAAGTGGTAGAGGTTTCGAAGTTTAAGGAAGCGCGATCTGAGGCAATTTGGGGAAACATGCGGAGTTGAGGGAACTAGCCTAGCTAGGTACAGTATGCCGGGAAGAGGATCTAGAGTGGGTCGGCTTGATGGTCATGGCGATTCGTGGTTGGGAGTACCACTAGTTGAGTTCTAAATTGGAATTGGTCGGGAGTGTCAAGTGTGAGATGTTCAGCATGAGTTGGGTCCTTAGAGGTGGATGGTTAGTGAGAGTGGTTAGTGGCGTGGGGAGTATGATTAAGTTAGCAAGGTGATTCTAGATGTCTCTTTAGGAGATGATAGTCGAGTGAAAGGTAAGACTTTAGATCGGGATGTCGAAGTGGATTGGCCCTTAGATGGCTTGATGGCATAGGAATTGGGATACCTAGTAGTTGGTTTGGGGTATTCGGCCTTGATTGCGAATGGGTATGAGACTAGAAAGGATGTATGTGAGCAGGATGCAATGGTGTCTAGAACTAGTAGTGGTTTGGGGTGGTAGACCTCGGATAATTTGATCTTAATGCAAGAGTTGATGGGTAGTGGTTGTGTCCTGTCATGATTGATAGTTATAGGCAGGTTCTCTTAAGGATGTGATCTAGCGTACGCTTTACTTGGGGCCAAATGTGGTGTGAATTTTATGTTATAGACGAGGTTGATTATCTGATGTGTTGTCGTTGACAATAGGGAACTGTTAGTACTAACATAGTTATCCCTGAACTCGATTGAATGCTACTGTACGGAAGCAGTTATTTGCCTCTAATGCGATGATGCTTGGTAGTTAGAATGAGTATGATGTACTTATCTGATTGATATAACATGCTTACCTGATTGATATGGTGTGTAACTTCCGTGAGATGATGTGATAAATTCTACCATATATGATACGATGCTAGATATGCTATGCTATGTGGCTATTCTTGAGGTGATTATGTTATCTTATTAGACGTGAGGTGCTATTGTTATTCGATATATATACATGATGCTTGATGATGGAAATGAGAGAAATTGAACTGTTGAACCTTGATTCTGACTTGGAACCTAGGAAGGGAATATATGATTAGCCTTTAGAGGTGGATGGCAGGATGAATGGAGATGTTAGAGATGCTTTTGACTAATGCCGAACTTGAAGTTTTGAATGGTGTTTTAAAGAGGACGTTGTGATGTTTTGAGTTATGATATGACCGAGGAGTCGGAGTAAGGATGTGGTAGGGGCCCATATTACATTCTTACTACGGTCTATTGGGGATATTATGGTTATGGCAATGGTACTGTGAGGATCTCATAGGGGCACTTATGAGGTGCTTACGGGATCAATGGCATGATCTTTGGACTCAGCAATTTCAAACTTCATCCCCTGTTTTAAAATGATTTTAGTCTCGGGGACGAGACTTGTTTTTAGAGGTGGATGATGTAAAGGCTCGAATTTTCAAATCCTAATTTTTCGGAAAAAAAAAAGAATTAAAAATGAAATTAAATCGGTTTTAAAACTCGTTTAGCGAATTCCGACCGGAATATAAAATTTGACGAATAAGTTCCATCATTTTTCCTTGAAAATTCAAAATAATTATCGGATGACGATATCCTTGTCGATTTTAAGAATCTAATTGATCGAGAGAGCGAGAGTCGGGGAAACTAACATTTAAGAACCAATTACGGGATTCGAAATTCGCGTATTCGGGATTTATTTCCGGTATTGATTTTAACCATTCTCACACTCTATCCTCACCAACTCTCTCACCTCCCCATACCTCCTTCAAATCACCATCATTCTCGTCAGTTTCATTCAACATCACCGTCATTCATCATCGCCCACCTGCTCCATCACCATCCCCTCTCACTACTTCGCTCCATCTTAAACTCTTCATCACTGTCAGTCTGTCACTCACCTGCTCTCTCGGAGCACGCCGGAGCCACCACCGAAGCCAGAAGCAGCGACCGCGAGCGGCTCCCCTGCCCTTCTCTGTTTTTCCGTGAACAAGGCCAGGGCAGCCCGCGTCCGAGCCCTTTCCGAGCGCCTCTTGGGCATCCCTGGCGTTCTCCTTCCTTCCTTCCTTACCGAGCACCTTCCACACCTCCCTCGAGCCACCCAGAAGCAGCAGCCCGGAGCCCCAGTGCCGACGCCAACCTCCACGGTCTTCCCCTGTTCGAGCGCACTACGCCCCTTCCGGTAAGCCATACTCCTTCGTTTCCAATCCAAATCACCTCCGATCTTCGCCATCACCCTCACCCATGTCCGATGCAGGTCCGTTGAGCCATCGCGAGCCTCCGACGATGCCTAGAACTCCGATCGAGAGCTCCGAAGTCGCGAACACGTCGGTGAGCTCCCGGGCCTTCTTTTCTTTCTCGTTAGATTCCATGCTTCCTTTCGGTGCTTAGGTTAGTCGCGAGTGAGCGTGAGCTGAGTGCGGGACGATCGGGTGTGCTCGAGAGCTCCGGCGAGCTCGAGAGCGGCTAGACCGTGTGCGGCGCCGTGGGTGCGAGAGAGAGAGCTAGCGTTGAGAGCGAGTGAGCGGAGACGAGCGAGCTAGGGAGACGAGGACGAGGACGCGAGACGTGGCGGAGCTGAGGACGCAACTGTGCACGGTGGCCGGCAAGCGACGTCGAGCAGCCATGGCACAGGCGGGAGCAACTTCAAATTGAATATGAGGAAGAAGATGATATGTGGGGCCCTTTCCATATATTATTATTATTTGTTATATTATTTGGCCGGTTTGGGGATGAAAATTTAGCGGGTTCGATTCGGTTCGGTTCGGATGGATTTAAATGGGTTTGGTTCGGTTCGGGTTATCTATTATTATTTAACTAATTAGCGGTATTTAAATTATTATATTTTGGGAGAATTATAAGGGTTGATTTATTAAATAAAAATGGTCGGGATTTTAGAGGATTTGGAAATAATTTATAAAAGTGTTAAAGAAATGGCATTTAAAATATCATGTAATACTATTTGAGATTTAAAATATATTATTGGGACTTAAAGATTTATAAAGAATTTGGAAAAGAATTTCAAGGTTGGAAAGTAATCTAATAAATAAATTTAAAAGGGAATTTGGCGAGTATTTTCAAGGGTCGGAATACTTAACTATTTAACTGGGATTTGAAACGGTTTTGGAACTAACTTAGGAATGATGTGTATGACTAATAGCATGATAATATGATCGTTTGACTAACAATATGATATGTATGACTAACAGCATGACTTGTGGTGAATTGTTATATGAGATCAAATGTTGGATAATTATGGCGATCTAGTAGGATTTTATATCACACAAATTATGTCGTATGATTTTGATGAACCGTTGAGGTATATGTGGAAATGACGTATATGAACATGCAGAATTGGTTGGATGATTTATGGAGAGCGATGTGGTCTTGAGGAGTGGATGATGCGATGAAATGACTTTCATAATATGTTACTTGTTCTATTGATTGAGGTGTGCTTGAGTGCTTAATAGTTGAATTTAAACTTATATATATTCCATTATGTACTAGGTGATACTCTGTGATTGTGAATACTGTGTGATGGATTGTTCTGTTGCCGGTCTGCTAGCCAGGTAAGTACCTCCGGGGCTTACTCAGTAACCAGTACCTCCTGCCTGATGTGTCATATAGTATGTAGGTGTTGCATATGCATACGAGCATGTCATGTAGTATCATGCTTAGGAATTGCATTTACGAATGAGCATCCTTATTCTGTATGCGTTTGAATACAGAACGGCCGTTATCTGTGAGTCCTAGAGTCCTTGCTAGGGTCATAGGGCAGCCCAGCTTCATCGGGTGTTGTCCTCCTCGAGTCATTTATATATATCACGAGATACGAGATGGGCATGAGATATGATATGATGATGAGATTTGATATGATTATAGCATCGAACTGGCTAGTCTCCACCTTGTCTGGAAGAGGGGTGGTGGTAAAAGAGGGATATACCGCTTGGTATTCTTTGTTAAGGCCTTCCTCAATATTCTGCACATATGAATTAGGAGCATGATAGTGTGGTTAATATTCCAGTACTACATGAAGGCATCCTTTATTCTAGGTATAGGCGTATTATATGTCCTCAGCGCGGTCAGAGGACCCGTGGGCGGACTCTTGGCCTGACTTGGTGGTATAGTTTCAGGTACCCGATACACTGCTTGATTTTGTGCTGTTATGACGGGGTCTATTCATATGGCGGAGAGTGAGTGTTTGAAACCCGACTTCACCATATTCATGCTTTTGGGATTTCTCCCTACCTATACTCCGTTTTGACCCGGCTCTGCTGTGGCACTGGTTGTATCATTTTCTGAACTTATGCCCTTTTCATGTTGAATGAGTTTCCGCGTTGTAGACTTAGGACAGGTATAGGGGTTTACCCCGGGGTCTCCAACGGACCATCCGGATTTGGGTGCGAAATCCCACTTTAAACTGCACGTCTTCGATTTCAAACCTTCAACCTGTACTCGGGGCGCAAGATCCTAACGAGGGGTTTCATCCCTCGAAACGTAACTCGGGAATCATAATCCCGGGCCGTTACAAAGGTGGTATCAGAGCTGAGGTTTCGCAATCCGAGTACAATAGGTTGAAGAGGTTTTGAAAATCGCCCCATGTTTGAAAATGGTTTTGGAAAATATTTTATAAAGGGCAAAATGAATTTAATTGGACTTAAAACCTAAAATGAATAAAGGGGAAATAATCTCGTGGGTAGAGACCCAAGCGGTAGACATCCCTTATGGATGTAGATTTCGAGGAACAGTAGGCAAAATACTAGCTTTTATTTACAGATGGGCCTAGAAGGCTCCAAGGAACACCACGGAGGTTGGAGTGTTGAGTTAGGAGGCCGTGAGGTTTTGCCCCTTCGGTCAGTCGTCCCTCGAAGGACGGCATAGATCGTCTCTATGCTTACGTTTATATATGTACATATATGCAATTGAGCTCGAGGGCGATCCTCCTCAAAGAGGATCATATTAATATTGTTGATTTCTTCTGTGATGAGTGCTCTATTGTGCTTAGGATAACGAACTAATCAGTATGCCTTGACTTGAATCATGTGTTGAATAACTGTGCAAACGGGATAGTGGGAGAAAACGTTGTTCTTATGTAATTGGAATTCCTGTTTTGTCGAAATAGCCATTTCATAATTCAAACCCCCTGATGGTTCTGACTCTGTCATCCGCCCCACCAAAACATCTAGGCATGTTAGCAAGGGTCGAGAGGCATCCGCTCTCCTGTTTAGAGTCTTGTTTCGTATCCCACCATCGATGCTTCTATCGAGTCTCGTACCTGTGATTGGGGTCTTTCACGAGAAATTTGGGTCGGTCAACTAAATGCCTTCGGAAATCGTGTCAGATGTGAAGGTTACCTAAGTAGGTTAGTGGGAGTGAGGATTTAAATCGTTTCGAGATAGAAGTGAGTTGTCTTATGGAGTCATCCCTTTCGATCCTCGTAATGGCCAACCATGTCTTCTTGTCACAAGAGTCTAAACACGAGTTCTACCCTCATCTCTCGGAAACGGCGTGAAAGTCCTTGTGTCCTACCCAGCAAGTCATAATAGCGTCCCACGGGGAAACGGGGTGGTGAGTCGGTGATTGTCCTTAGAGAATTCTGTCAAGTTATAATGATAACCTCTTTGTGATTTAATGACATCCTATATTGGTGTAATTCAGCATGACTTTCCCGGTACATTGCATGGTTGCACTTATGAGTTGATGTATGTGTATTATGTATTGAATTCACATGATTATTGTCTCCCTATGAACTAGGTCCATGATAGTGTGTTCAACTCTCGTTGCATGTTTAAAACGTGAATTGGATGACTTAGAATGCCAGATTAACCTAATTGGACCTCATTGGTTGTGTACTTGTTTAATGAGTATTTCTAATTGGACCTCATTGGTCGGGATTTATTTCCGGTATTGATTTTAACCATTCTCACACTCTATCCTCACCAACTCTCTCACCTCCCCATACCTCCTTCAAATCACCATCATTCTCGTCAGTTTCATTCAACATCACCGTCATTCATCATCGCCCACCTGCTCCATCACCATCCCCGCTCACTACTTCGCTCCATCTTAAACTCTTCATCACTGTCAGTCTGTCACTCACCTGCTCTCTCGGAGCACGCCGGAGCCACCACCGAAGCCAGAAGCAGCGACCGCGAGCGGCTCCCCTGCCCTTCTCTGTTTTTCCGTGAACAAGGCCAGGGCAGCCCGCGTTCGAGCCCTTTCCGAGCGCCTCTTGGGCATCCCTGGCGTTCTCCATCCTTCCTTCCTTACCGAGCACCTTCCACACCTCCCTCGAGCCACCCAGAAGCAGCAGCCCGGAGCCCCAGTGCCGACGCCAACCTCCACGGTCTTCCCCTGTTCGAGCGCACTACGCCCCTTCCGGTAAGCCATACTCCTTCGTTTCCAATCCAAATCACCTCCGATCTTCGCCATCACCCTCACCCATGTCCGATGCAGGTCCGTTGAGCCATCGCGAGCCTCCGACGATGCCTAGAACTCCGATCGAGAGCTCCGAAGTCGCGAACACGTCGGTGAGCTCCCGGGCCTTCTTTTCTTTCTCGTTAGATTCCATGCTTCCTTTCGGTGCTTAGGTTAGTCGCGAGTGAGCGTGAGCTGAGTGCGGGACGATCGGGTGTGCTCGAGAGCTCCGGCGAGCTCGAGAGCGGCTAGACCGTGTGCGGCGCCGTGGGTGCGAGAGAGAGAGTAGCGTTGAGAGCGAGTGAGCGGAGACGAGCGAGCTAGGGAGACGAGGACGAGGACGCGAGACGTGGCGGAGCTGAGGACGCAACTGTGCACGGTGGCCGGCAAGCGACGTCGAGCAGCCATGGCACAGGCGGGAGCAACTTCAAATTGAATATGAGGAAGAAGATGATATGTGGGGCCCTTTCCATATATTATTATTATTTGTTATATTATTTGGCCGGTTTGGGGATGAAAATTTAGCGGGTTCGATTCGGTTCGGTTCGGATGGATTTAAATGGGTTTGGTTCGGTTCGGGTTATCTATTATTATTTAACTAATTAGCGGTATTTAAATTATTATATTTTGGGAGAATTATAAGGGTTGATTTATTAAATAAAAATGGTCGGGATTTTAGAGGATTTGGAAATAATTTATAAAAGTGTTAAAGAAATGGCATTTAAAATATCATGTAATACTATTTGATATTTAAAATATATTATTGGGACTTAAAGATTTATAAAGAATTTGGAAAAGAATTTCAAGGTTGGAAAGTAATCTAATAAATAAATTTAAAAGGGAATTTGGCGAGTATTTTCAAGGGTCGGAATACTTAACTATTTAACTGGGATTTGAAACGGTTTTGGAACTAACTTAGGAATGATATGTATGACTAATAGCATGATAATATGATCGTTTGACTAACAATATGATATGTATGACTAATAGCATGACTTGTGGTGAATTATTATATGAGATCAAATGTTGGATAATTATGGCGATCTAGTAGAATTTTATATCACACAAATTATGTCGTATGATTTTGATGAACCGTTGAGGTATATGTGGAAATGACGTATATGAACATGCATAATTGGTTGGATGATTTATGGAGAGCGATGTGGTCTTGAGGAGTGGATGATGCGATGAAATGACTTTCATAATATGTTACTTGTTCTATTGATTGAGGTGTGCTTGAGTGCTTAATAGTTGAATGTAAACTTATATATATTCCATTATGTACTAGGTGATACTCTGTGACTGTGAATACTGTGTGATGGATTGTTCTGTTGCCGCTCTGCTAGCCAGGTAAGTACCTCCGGGGCTTACTCAGTAACCAGTACCTCCTGCCTGATGCGTCATATAGTATGTAGGTGTTGCATATGCATACGAGCATGTCATGTAGTATCATGCTTAGGAATTGCATTTACGAATGAGCATCCTTATTCTGTATGCGTTTGAATACAGAACGGCCGTTATCTGTGAGTCCTAGAGTCCTTGCTAGGGTCATAGGGCAGCCCGGCTTCATCGGGTGTTGTCCTCCTCGAGTCATTTATATATATCACGAGATACGAGATGGGCATGAGATATGATATGATGATGAGATATGATATGATGATGAGATTTGATATGATTATAGCATCGAACTGGCCAGTCTCCACCTTGTCTGGAAGAGGGGTGGTGGTAAAAGAGGGATATACCGCTTGGTATTCTTTGTTAAGGCCTTCCTCAATATTCTGCACATATGAATTAGGAGCATGATAGTGTGGTTAATATTCCAGTACTACATGAAGGCATCCTTTATTCTAGGTATAGGCGTATTATATGTCCTCAGCGCGGTCAGAGGACCCGTGGGCGGACTCTTGGCCTGACTTGGTGGTATAGTTTCAGGTACCCGATACACTGCTTGATTTTGTGCTGTTATGACGGGGTCTATTCATATGGCGGAGAGTGAGTGTTTGAAACCCGACTTCACCATATTCATGCTTTTGGGATTTCTCCCTACCTATACTCCGTTTTGACCCGGCTCTGCTGTGGCACTGGTTGTATCATTTTCTGAACTTATGCCCTTTTCATGTTGAATGAGTTTCCGCGTTGTAGACTTAGGACAGGTATAGGGGTTTACCCCGGGGTCTCCAACGGACCTTCCGGATTTGGGTGCGAAATCCCACTTTAAACTGCACGTCTTCGATTTCAAACCTTCAACCTGTACTCGGGGCGCAAGATCCTAACGAGGGGTTTCGTCCCTCGAAACGTAACTCGGGAATCATAATCCCGGGCCGTTACATTAGGAGAGAGGGTGGTTTTGCAATCTGCTAGGAGGGCTGCCGCTAGGGAGAGACATACGTCGGAGGATGTACCAGACGTTGGAGGATACTCGGGCTGCCGTCAGGGAGAGCCAGACGTTGGAGGATGTAGTGGATCCTCCGGAGAGGGATAGTGAGACGGTAGGAGCTGATACTGGGGTTGGGCCATCGTCTCAGTTACGTGTTGACCACAGTGACGGTTTAGGGCATACGTCATAGTCCTCTATAGAGACATATCAGAGTCTGGTGCAGATTGAGCTGGAGTTGAAGTCTGACCACACGGATGACCCAGTGGTGCAGTCGACCGAAGAGTCTAGACCAGGGGAGGGTTATGAGACGATGCAGGAGTACCTACGAGGGGACCGAGCACATCAGGTTATAGCTGAGCGAGTGGATGAGCAGTTGTAGACTCAGCAAGACGGTTATCAGACGTACTTTGGGACTGCGTTTGAGAGCGACCAATTGAACTCGTATGACGACACGACACCTCTGCTCGGAGATGTGGGTGTTGGGACGAGTCATGCTAGAGCGGGCGACCAGGAGCCATGGGTCGTTGGGCAGATAGATTTTGCGTCATTCACACCGATAGTATCTACGGGTGGAGGGATGACGCCTGGCAGTCAGCATGCGGCGCCATCGTCGATGCCGAGGAGCTTGGAGCCTGAGCCGATTACTGGGATTCAGCAGGCGGCGCCATCGGCGACACCTAGGAACATGGAGGCTGAGCCGATTGCTAGGGGTCAGGAGAGGCATGATCCGATATGGGGGACATCTGACGATGTTGGTCAGGACAGGGGAGGAGATCACGCGACACATGCCCCTGTCCGTGTAGTGCAGCGGAGGCGGAGACAGCGTGGCGAGAGTAGTAGGGCAGGTGGTGATAGGCATCATGGCGAGGGAAGGTGTGCAGGAGGTGATAGGCAGCATGGCGAGCCTACCAGCGCTGGGGTAGTTCGGGCAGTTCTGCCCGAATGGCCAGGGGGGCCACATATCGTTTCACTTATGAGAGATTACGAGGCCCACATTGCACAGGTTGTTTGGAGACGGGAGGAGGTAGCCTTGCGGAGGGGTGTGCGTGTGCAGAGACGGGGGCAGTTGCTGGGCCGGGTAAAGGCGTTGTTGGAGGTGGATGGACGGGAGTCCTGGTTTCCCGCAGTGCGTGACACTGGGCTCTGGGAGCTGAGAGATTTTGAGTGGGATCATGTGGATCATAGTCTGATCAGTGCGTTTGTTGAGCACTAGCACCCCGAGACGAACAATTTCCACTTTGCATGAGGAGAGATCACTATCACACTGCACGATGTGTTCTTCATACTTGGGCTTGGTTTGGACGGAGAGAAGTGTATTCATGTGGATGACGTGGCCGCCGGGAGGGATACAGTTGGGGACTTGTACGGCTTGACTCAGCACGAGCGGGAGAGTGCATGGAACCATGGAGGCCCCACTGTTCAGCTTCTCCTTCAGAAGATAGCACCAATGCGACAACGGGTTCGAGATGGTGCTCCACTAGAGCATGATATGGAGTGCATCGTGGCTGTTGCGATGGGGATTATTGCGACTGCGACGCTGTTCATCGACAAATCGGGCGGAAGATTGCGTCCGGAGGTGCTTCGTAGGTTTATGGATGCAGTGGAGGTTCCGAATCTTTCTATAGCGGCAGGGGTCTGGGCGTGCTTGTATCGAGGATTGGGCGAGGCAACCAGGGAGTTGGCCAAAGACATGGACGGTTGTACAAAACTGTTGGAGGTAAGTCATTCGTTTTCTGATTATGAATGTTTTCCGGATTTATAACTAAGTTACAATGACTATGTTGCTGATAGTATTGTTCGATTGTAGGTGGGGATATGGCTGTATTTTCCGGTGTTCAAGGTTGGCATGACGCTCGATCAGAGGCTAGCCCGGGATCCGCGACACGGGGTGAGGTACATCTTGGGGGCGACGCCATTTTCCACTACGATGTGCCGGGATGATAAGCCTCGCATTGAGCGACTAGATGTTATCCGTCGGAGGCTTGATGAGATGACTGTCGATGAGGTATGAACACATTCGTGAGACAATAAACTAGATTTTGAACATTTGAGTCGTATAAACAATTTCTATTCCATTGCAGATCGAGTTCATGCCCTTTGGTAGGCACTTGGATTTTGATGGAGATCTACCTCTGTCTCGATATAGGGGCACCATCCGGTGGTTGTTCGAGGAGGAGCCGTATATGCCGGACCATGTGCTGCGACAATTTGGTCGGGTTAAGCGCATTCCTGCTGATCCAATCAGACCTAGCAAAGCGCACAGACCGAAGTCCGTCAAGGCCAAGAAGGAGGCGTCGTTCCACGCGGCCGACAACCACTGGGCGCATAGGTTCGATCATTTGTTCCCCATGGAGGAGTTTCCTAGGACCTCTGCTGAGTACCCATATGGCGTGGCCGATGACTATGGGTATGCACACTGATGCCGTGCAATTATCGATGACTCACTACAAAAAAAAAAATTTGCATCGGCAAAAAGCCGTGGCAAAAGACCTTCAAAGGGTGGCAAAAGGCATCTAGCTTCGGCTAAGCTACGGCAAATAGGGGGGTGGCGAATTCTGGGGTGGCAAAATTTTGTAGCTTCGGCAAATAGCCGTAGCAAAAAAAATTAGCGACGGTTACGCTACGGCAAGCAACCCCTACTGAAAAATACGTCACATTTGCTACGTCACATTTGCCACGGCAAGTTGCCGTAGCTAAAGTGCGGGGGGAAATTAATAAAAAACTCAGCTTTTTAGCCCGGACTTTTTAGACCCGGGCTAAAAAGTCCAATATTTTTTTAAAATAATAAAATAATACGCACAATTTACATAAATAATAAGATTTCATTAAATTATATAAAATTTACATAAATAATAAAATTTCATTAATTATACAAAATTTACATATATAATAAAATCTCAAAAACTACATTATTTATATACAATAAATATGCAAAATTATAAAATTTACATATAGAATAAAAAAAAATGCCTCATAGAGAAATAGGTCTCTCAGTCTACACTCATCCTCATTACAAACTCTCATCCAATCTTTCATTTCCAAACAAGAGATAAAACAACAAACAAGAACAAAATCAGTTCAATAAAGCATCAATAATGCAACTTGCTAGATCTATTAAAATGTGAACTTTATAAAGGATAACTCAATTTGATTACCTTGGAACAGCAGAAACCCCAGAGGAAAAAAAAGGTAGCAGTTGCAAAAAGTAGCAGATGCAATCATTTAAAATTGGGATCATTCAAAGATGTACATTTAACAAAGCAAAAGCAAGTTACAAGGAATGTTCTTTAAGATAACATATTGATGAAATAAACAGAAATGCATTTATTAAGCAACTAGGCAACGAGTGAATCTTAAACTTTATTCTTTGAATAGCTGATAGGATTCATCTTCTAAAAGAATGATCTCACTGAAGCTAGAAAGAGCATCCAACTACTTGACAACACCTAAACAGATCCAGTTGTAAAGAATCGGATTATATACTCATTGACAGAAAATGGTAATTATATAGGTAAGCTACAACTCTACAAGCCTACACATTTAATAGAAAAGATGTGGATCGATACAAAAAGCGTAATTTACCCAGCGCTTGGTGGCAAGAGCTGTCTGTTTCACATCATAAATGAACTGCTCAAGTGAAGGGGAGAGCATGCACGTTCTGTCGGCAACCATCTGCATCCACAGTGCATTCTGCTCAGGACGGAAAAGCATAAGACGACCGTCCTGCCTTTTGTACGCCTTCATTCCCTCAAAGAGGCCCTATTTGATGAGAGCAAGTTAGTACATATTCTTTATGTGTTTCACTTTGGTAGAGAAGCTGAAATAAACAATGAAACAACATGAAGAAGAAGCTAACATGTTCATAGTTTAAGACACAGGCAGCAAGACTGAGCTCAATGTTCCCATAGCGACAGAGTTGGCCCTTGATGAAGTTCACTTCTTTTGAGCATTTCATGGTGTAAATGAAGTCTATAGGTACAAGGCTAAACCCAAGGCTATTCCAGTCCATATCCGCACATTCTTCATCGCTGCTAGACCTGCAACAACACAAGCAACGAGACGCTCATATGAAGGAAGAATCGGGTAAAAAAGGCACTAATGAGTAACAAAAGTAAGAAAAATAGCTGGTTCCAAGCATTGACAGTGAGATTGCCTATAAACAGGTGACGCAGTTGCTTGGTGGAGAGCTGGATTTGATTGGGAAGTGAAGAATCAGTGATCTACAACCTGCAATTCACCAATCAACATGCCGGTTATATCACAGACTGACAGTATCCCAAAATTTACCAACACTTCCTGCAGATGATTACTTCTCAATGTCATTTTCCCTTTTTTTAATAAAAAAAGAAATCCAAAGTACCATGAATCATCATAAGCAATAATGCAAAATTAGCTCAAAAGCATGGTCATAAGCTACAACAATGCAAAATCACCAATCAACAGGCCGATTTTGAGGAATATTTCAAGACTTCCTCTGAAGAATTAAAAGCATTTATATCCAGATCTCCATCAGCAACAGCTAGAGCAACTTCCACTTGTGTCTGAAACCCATTAATGATTTAGCAATGCTTTTAGGATTTTGGTGGAAGAAAACTATTAAGATAGATCCAATTAAAATACATCCAGTTCCCGTACATCATCGAGAAAAGATTACCGTGATATAAATGGAAGATAATTACGCCTTTGATTTCAGGAATCTTTTTTCATATTAGCAAAGTATGGGTTGGCCTACCTTGTCAAAGCCCATTGCCACAAGTTTCTGAATGTCTTCAGTGGAAGCAACTAAATCATGCACCACACAGATCATGAACAGTCATACATAGGAACTGGATTAATATGAGATTTGATCTTAAATTTATATCTATAAGACCTGATTTGGTGGATGATTTCCCGTGCGTTCTGCAGCATTGTTTACAGTTGAATGTCTGGAATCAAAGAAAGCAAAACATGACTGTTGTTGACAAATAATGTTGAACGACCAACAATAATGTTTCCAGTACAATGTGACATCATGCTGCAAACTGCATCAGTGAAGGAGTTCTATGGAGAGAAGATTCATCATGTGTAAATATTATCAACAATCATTACTGAGGCCCACAAATTCATAACTATAAAACTTATAATCACAATATCACATGGATATGATAATTAAGTTAAGCTGGAAATCAAAGACCATGAATTGCACCCAGATTACCCTCCAGTGCATTATCATAAAGGAGAGAGCTCAAAAATTAAAAAAACATGGCTAGGTGTTCTTGTAAAACCTTCTGTTTTCAACATTAACAGCAGTTGCATCAGATGAAGGGTCTGGTCCATTGCCATCCAACAGTCTGGCCCGCAGGCTTGAATCAGAAGGTACAATAGGAACTGGATCACTTCTACCAGCTGCAAGGGTCCTCCCACGGCCAGGAAACCTTCTATCCTCAGTTGACTACGTATTGCATAGTTATAAAAGGTGAAAATACTAAGCTTGGAGGAAAATTATACCTTCCACTTGATAAATGAAAGTAGATTAAGAAAATGATTCAAATGCTACCTGGAGAGACGCATCCCTTTGTGGCATCCATGAAGAAAGATGATTCCAAATATTTCCAGAAGTTACCCCATGAAAATAGATGATTCCAAATATTTCCAAAATTGTCTAGCAATATTTGCTAAGCTTACCTTATAATAGAACTATGCAACTGAAAATAATTCATTAAATTTTAAAGAGAATGCAATAACAGATGAGCAAGATATTATCAACAATAATGAAAAGAATAAAAAAATATGGATCAGAAGCCGATAGTACGGTGCAATATGAACAAGAGCTAAACATATATAATTCCCTGGAGTGAATATGAAAATAAGTCAAGTTACCATACATAAAAGCAACTCAACATTTTCGCAGGGTATTCCCAAAAAGCTACTGCCAAAGGAATTGATAGCAACTTACTTTCTTGTCCAGCTTACTCTTTTCTGCATTAATTTTCATTTCACTTTTGGTGATCTCTTTTTGATATTTTTCCAACTCCTTCTCATGTCGTCCGTTGCTTTTCATATCCATTCAGTTCTTGCACAAGTTCTTGTTGGCTTTTCATATCCAACTGGGTAGATCTTATAGAGCATGAGCTCAGGCGACTATACTTCTTGGTCCTCAGCTGCTGATCATCTTGTGCATACCTATAAATGAACAAGTAAAACATAAATGCAAGATATACATATTTTTTATCGAGACGACTCAAGACACTCAATAAATCAGAAACGAAGACAAATTCTGAATCTATGTAATGAAAAAGCACAAAACTTGACAACTGAAAAGGAATCAACGTTTCCCATAAATTTAGAGTGGTAAGATGTCACCAAGGGCTCAGCAAGATGACCTCTAGTATTGGAGTTTGCCTGATCAATCCGGGTGATTAATTACAGATACAGATAAACATCAATGCCTTATGCCATGACAGATCACAAGAGCCATCTAAAAAAAAAATCTAAAACACAAGAAGAGGCAACAACTTGATTTGATGCCCACAATATTAGATGCAAATTCCACCACAAAGAGGCAACTACTTGATTTGAAGAGCATTTTACTAATGTATAGGGATCCATATCTTTTTTGCATTTATGAATATAAAAATGCAACAAAAAGCAGGCATCATCACATATTCACAACCTCTTTTTCACATATGATACAATGTTCCCTCAGATAATAGATGGTCCTTAGAGATTTGATATTTCAGATAATTTCTAAACGAATGGATAGATTTAACTTCTCACATCTTGAGAGAACTCACTATGATGTTCATCTAATCCTTGAAATCCTTCTTGTGACTCTTCCATCTATATGCTTCTTGGGATCTTTCTTAAGTCATAGTATCTTATAATAAGGCAGATTAGAAACAAACATTCATGCCCCATAGCCCATAGGCTAAGTTCAGAAAATAAAGGGAGAAGTTTTGAGGTTTCAAACATAAGCAAAAATTGGTTTCTAGAAACTCTCAAATAGCTGAAACAAACCCTAAACGAGGAATTAAAAAAAAATACAGACAATAAACGCTAAAATTGAAGGGGGGTGAAGGGAGAAGAAAACCCAAGGATTGGATGAGTCAAGCTCCAGACACATGGTTTTTAAAGAAAAATAAAAATTATCAAGAAAAGATTGGAGAATACAGCAAAAACAAACACATAAGACAACCTTAAATTGTAAACGAAGCTTGCAGTATCAAAACAAAAAGTTGGTTTTAGCAGTAGCACTACTAGAGGCAGAATATCATCCAAACCCTAATGGATCATCGGCAAGCACAAGTAACGATTGAAGAAGGAATCAAAAGAAACTAATTAGAAAATGCAGTTAAGATGATACCAAGAGGAAAGCAAAAACCCTAGTTAACAGATCTGAGAGGAGAAGAGAGTGAGACCTGGCAAACAAATTGGCGTTGAGATTGCGGCTGGAGGTGAGCTTCTTCACTATTTGTAGCACAGCAGGCCAGGACACCTTCTCCATAGCGAAAGAGAAAGAAGGTGCGATGGCGCAGAAATAGGTGAGAAAGGAGAGACATCAAGAGAGGGTAAGGAGGCGTGGCTAGCGGCGCCCCTAGATCTGATTTGTGGAGCAGAGGAACAGAAGCAGTGGAAGGAGAGAGGATGGATCTGGTTCTTCCGCCGGCGTTTCCGCCTTCAGGCTGACGCTAAAACTCTCGTTCGTCGTCGGTTGCGTTTCCGCCGGTGGACAACAACCTCTCCAGGAGAGGAATTGACCATGACAATGGCGGGGAGGGAAAGGGGTTCGTCGGAGAGTCCGAGGGAGGAGAGTGAAACGGAGAGGATAGGGGAGGAGGAGCAATGTGTGACAGCAGAGATGGTGGTGGAGGTCCGGTAGATGCGATGAAGAAGGTAGAAAGGGCAAGAGCAGCACGAATGAGGAAGGATGAGAACGGATTAGGGTTTAAAGAGAAAGGTTCTTTGCATTATTTTTTTTTTTAAATCAAAATAATTTTTGCTATGGCAATTATCTAGCCGTGGCAAAATTATTGACAGCAACGGCCACCCGTCGCTTTTGCCGTGGTAAAAATGGATCCATTAGCTACGGTAACTCTTACCGAAGCTACCATTGGTAGAAAAATTGACCCAATAGCTACGGCAGTCCTTGCCGAAGCTACCATTGGTGGCAAAAGGTATCAATTGCCACGGCATACCCTTGCCGAAGCTAACTAGCGTGGAAATTTTCATTTTTTTTGTAGCGACTCCGGGTGACATTGAGGACAACATGAAGGTTCCATTCGATGGTCCTATCACTCATGCAAGGGCCAAGAAGATTCAAACTGCAACTAGAGCCTTTCTTGTCCGTCACCATGGAACTTTAGAGTAAAGGTTCAGGCCACCCTGGATCACTTGGCCCAAGGTTACACCACCAGCACAAGAAGTGAGTTTGCGTCCACACACGGAGCTCATGAAAACTCGTCTACACCCACCTTGAGGCAACCTTACTCGACATTAGCTTGGACACTCGACAAGACCATGGGCCGAGTGGGCCGAGACTATTCTTGTGCATGGGCCGAAATTTCATAAGTTAATTATGTTATTATTTTATGCATATTAGATTAATAAGGTGGAATTAATTATATCTCTTCTAGATATACTCATTGGCCACCAAATTATTAAATATCTATCTTATTAGGATTTATTTATCTTAGATTTATTTCATTTATCTTTAGATAGAATAAATCTATCCAAACCCCTTTCCTTTGCAAGGAATGATTGGTTAGATCTTCCATTGTTTTCTATATATTCATGTTATGCAACTTTGAATTAATTAGATTGAATAAAATTGAGAAACCCCTTTATAGGATTAAAGGGTTCTCGATTATCAATCCCAAAAGCTCTTGTGTTCTTGAGATTTTCGGCAATCACAAATCATCACCATCACCTTGATTTCCATCGGAAACCCTAAACCAAACACAACCCAACACAACAGTCCCTATCGCAAGAAGAGAGGCCCGGCCTTGGCGTCGTCCGCGAGCAGCCCGCTCCCAGCGAGCGCAGACGCTCCCTGGCGCTTTCGCTCCTGCTACCGCGCTCCCAGGCGTCTTCGCTCCGCGTTCTCCAGCGCCAGGACTCCCGCGCGCCTCGCTCCTCGCTCTCGCTCGCCATCATCTTCGCTCCCAGCGAGAGGAATCCCGTGCTCACCCGCACGCACATCTTGAGGCCGAGTGCCTGTGTGCCAGCAACCTCGCGCGCCAGTCCCCCGCTTCTCTCTCGCTGATCTTCGTTTATTTCTGTCGCTAAATTCTGTAGTTTCTATTGCTGGAATTTACTAAGTCATAAACTGTCGCTATTCAGAATTTTAATTACTTGTTTTAAATTGTTCCAATCAGGAGATATCAAAGAGCATTGCAAGATCTAAGCAAATATACGACGTGGTTCTTGATCTTGAGCCCACAGGCGAAGGATCGGGTATCCCAAACGTATCACACACCGCATACCCATGCAGTGTGTTCGGACCAGACCGGTTGGCTATAAAATGGGACAACCACCTCATACGGTTTTTTGCGTTACAAGACTACAAATCACAACAATCGAAGCAAATGGTGAGAGTAGATGAGTTTAAAGGCGAGACAGATAGTGGTGTGTCCTTCAAAATTATACTTGAAAAGTTTTCGCGTCCATACGAGGATTATTTGTGCAATTGCCAGCACAAGAGGTGGTGTCAATCATTTCCCTGCTGTCTTTTTACGTTGTATGCTATAAAGGCGTTGAAGGCAATACCTACGCATTCTCGGAGCCGGTTGAATTGACGTGTGTGAAAGGTCACCAATTACACATTGATGACCCCGAGTCATACTACCGCGAGGCGGTTGAGGCATTCAAATGGGCAATCAACGACCTATTCAGCGAAGTCAGGCTAAGCTGCGCACTTCGAATTGCAAGGTTCACTGTCGACAACGCAGTCCGTCAAGCGAACGACAAAGTGAAGAAGTACGCATTCAATCGCATTGAGATCCACATTAACCCACGTCTTCTCAAGGAGTTAGTAGGTAGTTGTTCCGTAGAGCCTGTACTGTATAGGTATGACCCATTATCCGGAAGCGGTTGATAGGCGTATATTATCAATTATGTAGTGCAAATGATGTACATGATAATTATAATTGTTGTTTTAACTCGACATCTGATAAATTAATCATAAATGATACATAACAACTACCAACCGACAACATTTTACCTATGGTACATAACAACTACCAACCGACTCCTCTACATTGCTCGACAAAATGTGAATCTCTATTCGGTGGAATGAGTACTTTGTAAGCTTGGTATTTGCACGCCGCACAACTTTTTCCACTGCGTATCTTGCCACCTGCGATGCACTGGCCAATCCCAAATCGGAGAAGAAGTCGCTCACAAGCTCCGTAATTGCATCCGTCACGTAAACATAATATGCGGCAGGGTTATTGCTATAAGAGTACGCCCTAGTCATGCGGACATCCTCGTAAGTCACTCCTTGGACGCACTCTAGGTCGATCGAATGGGAAACCCTCGTTGTATCGCGTTCTCCGCATACAACTTGGAAGAGGCAGCACGGCCATCCTTTCCAGCTTCTGTGCTGACAGTTGCACAATAAATCGTCAGTTGGCGTACGAAAAGTTTCGACTGTAAGTCTAAACCTATTGTCCGATCTTGTCTCCGCGTCATACACTTTGGTAGTGGACATAGTGTTTACATTTGCCGATTGGGCCATAGGCTCATTATATAGTTTTCTTTGTGCACACACCGCATAGGAATGCGGTGTTACCCAATAAGATGCGGAAACGTACCGGCACGGGGACATTGCGTCTGTCGTCGGAGTTGGTCGTCCAAATTCCATCGGTCGGGGGAGAGCGAGCCTCTTATAAAAGTACGAAGATGAGAGATTCCGTCGTGCGTTACGAAGGAAATTCCCAGCTTCGTCCTCTTTTAAGAGGTTCATTCCCCCTCGACGGATGTAATTTGGGCGCCAACTCCGATGACGGACGAAGATCACGGTGTACCCATACCGGTATGTTTCCAAAGCATTTACGGTTTTGATTGGATGAGCAAAAGTCATCCGCAGGATAATGTAAAAGACGTTGTGGACGTACATGTGTACTTTCATAACGTCTTTCACGTTATCCTGCGGATAACTATTGCATTTTATTAGATCAAAGCGATATAACCCCAGATCGAAGCGATATAACCCGAGCAACATGCCAACGGCCTGCGATTTCAATCAAAAGACACAAATCGCCGGACGTGGCATGTTGCCTAGGCTATCATCGCTATTCAGCAAAGAAAAATGCATACATACGGATTTTATTTTATGGGACGCAGCGATATAACCCAAGCAAACTAGTCAACGGTAAAAAATTTCGATCCGAAGACACAAATCTTTGGCCGTGGCTAGTTTGCCTAGATTATCATCGCTTTTCTGCCACGACAAGCTTCACACCCCGGGCATGGACTTTATATAGGCACCCACCGCATACCCATGCGGTGTATACCATCGAATACCCATGCGGTGTGACCCTCAAAGTATACATATGCGGTTGGCCCACAAATTCAAATAATTCCGCGTCAACGGTAATTAACCACCACCGCATACCCATGCGGTGTTACTGTATAAGAAGTCTTCCGCTCTCCGTTGGAATCCATCCATTCCCCCACACCTCATTTTCTAATATGGAAAACGACGACACCAATCGACGGCCTTCAAGCCCATCGGACGAAGCACCTACAAGTACTCCAATGGCCGACAAATCACCACCCCCTCGTCTTCCGGTATGTGATTAATGTTTATCATTTACAATGACATTATAGGTAGAATATAGGTAGTGGAATAACGAGAATATAGGTAGTGGCATCATATCGAATGGAAACCAGAATATATGTAGTAGAATCATATCGAATGGAAACCAAAATATAGGTACCGGTTTTAACTGGAATAACTTAGGTTATGAATTAGAGCGAACGGAAACCATAAATGGGTCACGTCATATATATGTACTGTTTGCATATCGACAGCTACCATTGGAGGAGCAGGCTGATCCGATGCCGGACGACGGTGAGGACGTTCAGCCCCATAACCAGGAGTACCGCGATTACACTTCCGAATTTGCTACATTGCAGACGTGGACCAATCGTGACGATCTCCTACAGCACTGTCGTGGCACCGCCTTAAAGCTTAATATGGTTTTGACAATCAAGCGTTCTTGGGGGAGCACTCCTACAAGGCGTGGGAGTCTATTGCTCGCATGTGAGAAGTATACTCCTCGTAAGAGACTGCGAGTTGACAGAGATGATGCAAGCGGGAACACCCACAAAGCTGTTTCGAAGATAGAGGGGTGTCCGTTTGCATTGTCTGGCGTGGAGTTCAAACGTGGCGAATGGGGCCTGGACGTTCTTCATGGCAAGCACAACCATCAACTCCCTGGTGCGTTGGACGGTCACCCGTACGTCGGACGGATGGATACAGAGGAAAGGGACGCTACGTTGGCCCTTACCGTGGCTGGTACCCCACCAAAACCGATTTTAGCCACCTTGAAGAAGACATCTAACTCACGGGAGAAGTTGAATTTCACATCGCGGCGCCAAGTGTACAATGCTAGGGCAAAGTTTAAAGCTGAAGCAAGAGGAGATCGAACAGTCACCCAGGAAGCACTCTGCATTTTGCGGGAGAAGGGTTACTTCTACTCTACGAGGAGATCCCCTGACGATCCCAACAAGCTTCAAGATCTACTCATCGCCCATACAGACGCTCGCCATCTTCTAGCCATCTTTCCATACGTCGTCCTCGTCGATAGTACATACCGGACGAATGCGTACGTTTCTATCTACACCTATTCTTTTACCCCTTCCCACCAAGGTTTGCAAACTCAAATATTTCATGGTGCTGGTACGGGATCCCTTTGTGTGAGTTCGTTGGATTCCCTTGCACAAAGAAGAACTTCGTCATCGGGTTCTGCTTCATGTCGCACGAGAACACAGATACGTACATTTGGGCGTTGGGGCAGCTCGTTTACCTCATGCGAGGTAATCTTCCTAACGTTGTTGTCACAGATCGAGAGTTGGGGTTGATTGCAGCGCTACGAGTAGTTCTTCCCAGTGTCAGGCATATATTGTGCACAGTGCACGTCATCCGACGATGCGAAGAAGCTGCTTTCCAAAAGTCAAAGAATCTGGATGTTGCTAAGCGTTTCAAGAACGCATGTGTTGGCCTGTTCCAATCCAGATCGGTTGAAATTTTCGCCGCTAGAAGGAGGGGTATGCATGCAGAGTGGGGGCATATCGAAGGGCTTATGCCATATTTGGAGGCGACGTGGTTACGAGATTACTCGGAGAATATAGTTTGTGCATGGACAGACGCAATCCAACATTTTGGTACGACCACGACGAACAGGTGCACCTACTTTTTCCTTACAAAATTCATTATACACGTAATTTGTATACATATAACGATCTTCACATGCGAGTCTCACTTATCTTGTAGGGTGGAGTCTGCTCATTCTGTGTTGAAAAAGACCTTAAACTCTGCGGTCGGTGATTTCACTCACGTGATCAACACAATCGACCTGATGATGGCAAATCAAATAAGTGAGGTGAAGAATACAATGGGGAGAGTGAACAACACCTGGCCTACAGACTCTTACGGCCTATGGATTTTCGATCGAATTCGGAATAATGTGTCAAAGGAATGTTTCAACCTGTTGTTCGAAATCTACACGAAGATGGAAGTCGAGCCACCTTCGCAACCATGCAGAGATAGATACTGGAGGGACGTCTACGGTCTCCCATGCACACATGAGATGCAAGCTTGTTGAGACACGTAGATACCCATCAGACCATCCTAGATTGACATTTTTTGGAAGCAATTGGATTTGAAGAGGCCGCATGTTGACAATGTAAAAGATAACACTTCCCTCAGCAGAGCTGATGTGGACATGTCGCGCATGATTAATTTATTCCAGAGTGGAGCTATGGACGAGGATACTCGTTGGAGAATCGTGTCGGCATTCAACGACGGGGATCGTCCCTCCCATACATCGTTGATCCCCCTGACCTGGAGGACCGTAGACCCTTCGGGAGACCGAGGACTCGCCACCCCTATCAGACGAACCCTCTACCTTGGGAACGTGAGCGTGCTCGGGCTCAATGTCGGGCAGATAGAGAGGGGACCAGTGGATCAGCACGAGGTCAAGGCCGAGGTCAAGGTCAACCATCATCAAATGAAACAGATGACGTGGAAGGCAATGAGGAGGTCACTGGGTCCAACGCCATTGCCATCGACGACCCTCCTAGGGGCCGAGGAGTAGGAAGAGGACGAGGTCGAGGACAGGGTCGTGGGAGGGGACGTGGCCGAGGTCGATCAGCGTTGGAGCCAACTCCGGATATTGTAGGTGATATTCCTACGCCAGCACCTACGATGCTTCCACCACAGAATCTACCTCACGTAGATTTCAATTGGGGCACTGGCAACATCGACGAATTCATGATTACTTTCGTACGAGCCGTCACAAATGTTGCAGGTGATGGTCACTGTGGGTATAGGTCTTTTGCTTGTCTTCGGAACTTGGGACAAGACGCATGGCCTCGAGTTCGACGAGAGCTGGCCGTTGAGTTGCAGCTGCATTCAGATCAGTACCATTACTATCCTGTCTTAGATGAGCTCATCATGAGGGTCAACTATTTCGGCACGTGTCATGATGCTACGTATTGGATGGAGATTCCGATCACGGGCGAGGTGTTTGCCACACTTCTCCAGCGTCATTTGGTGATTTCGTCATAGATGATGCCTATGTTGTGCCTACCTCTGTACGCCACCGGTGGCCCGTCAGTACCGACCTATGAGGAGCTAGATGGAATAGCTTTAGTCGGCAACAGCAACCACTTCGTTCCGGTACGTTTCGTATTTCATATTCATTGATTTGTTAATGTTTTATTTCACTATTCTGATGTCAATATTCACCTTCTATTCACAGATTTGGTTGTTACCTGGTTCACCTCTACCTCTAGTCTACGTTACATGGACACGGCATCACGATCGCACGGTCGACTGTTGGGAAGAGCAGTTTGCGGTGAGGATTGCACGATATAGAGCTTACCACCGTCGTGATGGTGGCCATCCTCTATCGTATTAGCACTTTCCACTTTCTGGTGTCATTTTTCGAACTCCATATGTTCAATTGGGTTGTATCTTTGTCTGTGCCATTTCACAAACTATGTTCTATGACATTTTTCGACCGACGTTTTTTTGTCATCCAGGACATTTATCGTACTTTCGTTTTCAACTATTCTTATTGTAGATTGTCCGGCTACGTTATCTTTCTTCTGAACTCAACATAGAGACTAGTTCCGATAATGCCCCTATATTACATGTTAAATTCGTTGTAAAGGAACACACCGCATAGGTATGCGGTGTGTCTCGGCCCTTTACCGGTCTGGTCCGGTCCTCCAAATAGTTAACCACATATCAGGTTATCTGAAACCCACCGCATGAGTATGTGGTGGGGTTGTAACGGAACGGACCTACCCACCGCATATACATGCGGTGGATATGTCCATACGGTCGACCCACCGCATGTATATGCGGTGGGTCACCGCATACCAATGCGGTGAGTGCGTTGACTGTCATTAAAGTCACCGCATAAAGATGTGGTGATTAGCGGTGGAAATAGTAAAAATTAGCGGTGTAGATATCCGCGCCGGTTTCAAATGCAAGGGCAAGGGAACCTGCATTATCTGCCCTCAACAGAAATCAGAGAGAGAGAGATGAGAAAAGAGAAAAGAGAAAAGAAATGGAATTAAAGTGGTCCCAGAAAGATATTTTGAATACCCAAACAAGTATCCCGAAACCCACTCTCTGACCTTATCCGACCCAACTCAAAAAGGTTTTCCAATTTCCAATTCCGAATTTAATAAGAACTACAAATATTATTATTTAAAAAAAATTTTGCATATGGAAGCATATTTTAAATTTTCAACGAAATAATGCCGGAACTCGTTTCGAAGGATTTAGAGTAAACCAATAGCTCGATGACGGAAATTCCAAACCTCCCGAATCTTAGAAATTGAGATAATTATAAATCATTATTTTAATTATTTAATATTATAAAATTTCCCGGTCTTTACACACCACCCCTAGCAGCGCCTTCTTCTCCAACTCTCCTTCCGACGGCCATATGCTCTCGTTGGTGGCAATTCGTGCTTCTCCGGTCGGCTCGCCTCTCATTTCTTCATTAAAGCTTTAGAATGAACAAATTAACGGAGCCGGTTTACACTGTTAGCTTTAACTGGTTAGGGGCATAGGGCGAAATACATACAAACCTCAGGGGTACCGGGTGAATTTAGTAAATCTTTTATACATCACGCGAAATAAACAATACCTCAGGGGTAACAGGCGAAATTTCCGTTTAAAAAAATGAAACCCAAATATTTTATAAACATGTTTATTAAACAAGATTAAAGAGAAAACTAAATTATTTCTAAAGACATTTATTGAATTCAAAACATGACATTATTAGTTGGTAAGAATTTTTCTTTCTCCCTAATGAATAAATTGACATTAAAAAATAAAGTGATCTCCTTTTGTAATTACTGAAATATCTTTACTCTTTATCGGATACTATTACATTTTTTTAATTATAAATACAGGAAAGTGATGTATCTAGACCATTTTTTGGGTCTTTTTGCAAAAATCTCATGACATCTCCAAAATTTGCAAAACTAGACCACGGTCCCAAATTTTGGAAAATTGTACGCGGGGGGGGCGGGGGGGGGGGGGCTGGAAAGGGGTGTAATCGATAACCACCGTTATCCCTCTCCTCTCATTGTCTGCCTCTTGTCTCATCTTGCAACTGGCTTCTTCTTGCCATATGAATCTCAATGCGAGGAAGACATACAATGAAAGTTGAAGGCCAAATTAAAGGTGATAGAGGGAGACGAAGACAAAGGGTGAAGGTTAGAGATGAAGGATACAGAAAGTAGAGAGAGATGGAGATGAAGGGCAAAGGTGATTAAGCGACTAGAGGAGAACGACCGAAGAGGAATCTCACAGGTATATGTACCGATTTTATATATAATTTGGGTTTTCTTTTCAATTCCAAAAATTAAAGATTAACCCTTTCTAGGCCAGACATCGTCTTTCTACTTCCAAGTTAGTCGCTCTATTTCTCTGTTGCTTGATGTTTGGATACTGAATGTCGAATTGTCTATTGTGAGTTCTGATTTCAGCTCTGTAACGCTCTATGAGCTCCCTAAATTTCTCCTCTTTTCCTCACAACGATCTCTTTCTCTTTCTTTCATTTATGTTTCAGCACTCTCTACAACAAAGCATGAATTGGGTATGCTTCATTTGCTATAATTTCATATGTGTTCTTTACCTCTTGGTGCATCAAAGCCTTGTTTGGATGTTTTTTCTTTTTCTGTGTTGAATTGTAAATCGTGAGTGATTTTTGTGTATGTTGATAAGAAACTAGGGTACCATTTTGGGTGTGCTTGTTTTATGTTATAGATGGATGTGTCTGTAGCCTTTTCCGTGTTTCTATTTTTGGGTATTTGGGGTTTCATGTGAGAAGTTCTTTATCTGTTTGACAAAATGCATAAACTAGCAAAAGATGGTGTTTGTAATGTAGGGAGTTGAGTTACATTGATGGAACTTCTTTTAGATTGTTGTTTCCGATGATGAAACACTCTCTCATGGAATGAAGAACAGATGGAGGTTATGTTTTTGCTTGTTCCTTTATTTTTTATCTGGGATTTTGATTTCAAAGCTATGAACATCTTTTGTGAGTGGAGATTTGATCCTTAAGTCCAAAGATCATCCAATATGTTCTTTGCAATATATTGTTATGGAATTCTGCAACAATTTTTATAGTGGGTTTGCGCTCTTGAATCTTTATCTTATTGAGGGTTCTCTGTAAGGAAAACTATGAACATCTTTTATGAGTGAAAATTTGATCCTTATATCCAAGGATAGATTCACACTAATGATAAGATATATATGTACTATTGGAAAGATGTAAATGCATGCTCATCGCCATTAATGAGTCCGAGAGAGTCTGAGATAGCAAATCAAAGCCGCTGCTGAATTGGTAGTGTTGATATTGTTCCACATATAAGAAGTAGAATTGATATTGACTTTCCATTGAACTTGTCCATTAATCTATATGATGGAAAATAGCCTATTAGCTCAATTGGTAGAGCGTTGTGCTTGCACACAAAGATGTGAGTTCGACTCTCACATAGGTGGTGTGGAAGGGAAACTAGTTACAAAATAAATATCAAATATATAAATGAAACCAACTCTCTGTCCAAGCAAATAAAATTACAAGAATCCCTCATGTTGTAGTGATAGGGTATTCAGGATCGTATCCACGAGGAAGCGTGTCAGAACTCGCCTTTTAAGTCCCAAATTCTCTTCGAAATTGACCAGAAGATTCACTCGATATCGAGTAAAGTACTCGATATCGACCAAAGCTGTCGACTTCACCTGCACCTGCACCACAGAATATAAAACAAGCCGATGTCGAGTAGAAAAGCACTCGATATCGACCAGATTATTCGGTATCGATTAGAAGTGCTTGATATCGACTAGAAGTGGTCGACATTGAGTGTCTGTGCAGATAAAAACCGTAACTTTGATGAAATAAAAAAAACAAAAGTAAACACAAAATCGGTAGATGTAAATCAATAAACTAAAAGCTCCTAGAATTGGGGTATCAACGCCACAACGATAACCATATAAGAATCATGCCAAAGGTATAAAAGATCATGCCTTTTCATCGAATAACTTTCGTCATTAACAATTAAGAAGATAGAGGTTTTCGCATAAACCCTAATTGTTACTAACCTTTTTTCACATAATTAATCCAAGTTTGCATTAACATCACTTTCACTTCAATAACACAAATAAGGAGCACCTTCAACTATCGCATAAGAATCATGTAAATGAGGGATAGAAGATGAAATTGCAATAAAGATTGTACATTTGATGCATTACCTTACATGACTACCGTTGGGCTCACCCCGACCCTAGAAGTTGGGTGACTACTCGCTCTTCATCATAACAAACATCAATAATATAAAAGAACTAACTTACATTAAATCGGAAATAGAGAGCTTATAACCAAATATCGCCAAAACGTCTCGTCCCGCTCTAACTCCACTCGGCCTCCACTCTCTCTCTAACTCTATGTAAACACAATTGCTTGTGGCTTGGATTGGATCATTCTAAAACTCAGCCCCTAGCGTCTTATTTATAGCGTTCAATCCTCACTAATCAAGGAAAGAACAACTCTATCTCTATCTTGATGTGCGCTGAATTTGCCATGTTTTGCATTAACATTTATATCGATTTCTGTTTACATTTCATATTTTTTGGTTAGAATAATGAAAGATTTGTGTAGTTTATGTTTATTTATAATATATAGAGCTCTACACAAGTTTCTGTTATATTTCGCAGAAATCGGACGCACTTTGGAGCTTAAAGGAAAGTCATGAAAACATTGGAGAAGCTAAAGAAGAGCACTAGATGGTGCAGCTGGGAAAAACGCCACTTTTCACCATTCATCATTTTGAATCAAGGTATGATGTCTTCTTGAGAGTTGTATCCCTTGAAAGGAGCTTTCCAACGCATACTCATATGTGCCAATCGGACGAACGAGGACTTGGAAAAAGACGTTTCAAGACGGATGAAGAATGCTGAGAGATGTCAAGGAGGTTGATATCGACCTAAGTTGGTCGATATCGAGTGGAGCACGTCGAGCGGAAATCTCCCAACACTGCAGAGGTCGATATCGACCACTTTTGGTCGATATCGAGTCAAGCACAGGTCAAAATCCACTCCAGAGGCAGAGATCGAGTAAAGCTGAGAAGAAAGGTCGATATCGACCTAACTTGATCGATATCGAGTACACCCTAGAAGCCGATTTCGAGCCAGTCCGAATTCCGAGATGGATTACTTGCATGGGAAGGAAGGATATTCTATCCGCTTTGAAGATAGTTTATCAACTTTACTAATGCCCTAATTTACCTAGGGGAAATTCTAATTATTTCCATTTATTTATTTATTAATCTTTTATCTTAGGAAATACCAAAATAGATAGATATAGATAAAGATATAATTACTCTTTCCTTGGATAGCAAGGATTGTAGGCTATAAATAAAGCCCTAGGAGGCTAATCTTCATTAATTCTTCAACACACAATAGTCTAAGCAATAGAGTAGAGAGAGAGAGAGAGCTTGGAGCCGGATGTTAGCCTATTTTGCCATGTTTTATACTATCTTTTATATCGATTTCTGCATACATTTTATACATTTGGGTTAGAATAATACATAATTTGTGTAGTTTATGTTTATTTGCCAATTATGGAGGTCTACACAAGTTTTTGTTATATTTTGCATAAATTGGACGCACTTTGGCGCTTAAAGGAAAACTCGTGAAGAAGCTAAGGATGGTGCAGCCGGAGAAAAAGGCATTTTTCACCATTCATCATTCTGAGTCAAGCTTTGATGTCTTCATGGGAGTCGTAGCCCACGGAAAGAGCTTTCCAACGCATGGTCATATGCGTCAATCCGACGAACGAGGACTCAGGAAAGTGCGTTTCAAGAACAGAGCAGGATGCTGAGAAAACTGGTCGATATCGACCAATCACACTCAATATCGACCGGATTTAGGTCGAAATTCTCCAAATCGACTCAGAGTTGGCTTGAATCGACGAAGGAAGAAAGGAAGAGGTCGATATTGACTACCCAAAGTCGACATAGAGTACCCAAATTGAGTCAATATTCTAGAAGTCGGCCCAATGCAAGCAGCTGAAGAGAAACTGAGGAAGCACAAGTCAATATCGACTTAACCAAGTCAATATCGACTAGACCCACGGCGCCAGATTTCGAGCTTAACCGGCTTCTTGTTAAGTTTCTATTCCGAATCCAATGGAGATATTTTCGAGACCAAATTCTATCCACATCTATCAAGATCTATCAAGTCCAAGGAAGATTTATCCACTTTAGATATAATCGTAGTTGATTTAATTCTTTTATTCCATGTTTTATCTTTATGTTATAAGATAAAGTAGATATAGATATAGATAGACTTTCTTACCTTGATTAGAAAGGGTTGGAAGCCTATAAATAAAGCCTTAGGGGCTGATTTCTAAGCATTCAATTTCAGAGACAATTAGTTACACATAGAGAGAGAAGGAGAAGAGGTTGTAAGTTTGAGTTTATTTAATGCAAGATTAGTTCTTTTTCATCAAAGATGTCTGCTATTGCGATGAAGAGCGAGTAGTCCACCCACTTCTAGGGCTGGGGTGAGCCCGACGGTAGCCATGTAAGGTGATGCAGTAAAGGTACGATCTTTTTATGCAATTCGTCTTCTATCCCTCTGAGCATGATTCTTTTACGAAAGTTGAAGGAGATCCTTGTTTGTGTTATTGAAGCGAAAGTGATCTTAATGCAAATTGGGTTAATTATGTGAAAAGAGTTAGTAACAATTAGGGTTTATGCGAAAGCCTCTATATGCCTATTTGTTAATAACGAAAGTTATTTGATGGAAAGCATGATCTTTTATGCTTTTATGTGTTATTTTGAATGGTTATCGTTGTGGTGTGGATACCCTGGCTATGGAAGTCTTTAGTATATTGATTTATTTAGTTGGAAATCTGAGTTCTGTGTTTGAAAGTTTGCACTTTTAAAGTTTTTGTGATTGCTTTTATTTTCTGCTTTGCTTTGTTATTTCTGTCTTTCTTTCTGTCTTTCTGCTTTTCTGTCTGTGAGATTTACAGCTACCTGAGATCCGCTGACATGCTTCCTCGTGGATCGATCCTGACTTCCCACTACTGCATAGGGAGAGAGTCTTGTAATCATTTGCAAGGGACGAAATCTGGTTTGCTTTGATTTATTTATATTTTATTGCAAGTCTCAATTTCCTCCCTACAACAAATTGACGTCGTTGCTTGGGAAGCAATCATCTTCGCCTTAGGTAGTCAGATCTCACTTTTATTTTGAGTTACTTCGCAGGTGTATGCGCCGTTCTGGTCAACCACTTGAGTTTGACACCTTAGATGATCCGGAACGTTTCCTACACATCCATTCTAAACTAAAAAAAGCCATGGCGGTCATAGAAACACAAGAACAGTTGATACAAAGGCTTAGGACAGAACTAAGGATACTGCTCTCGCCACTGAGAGAGCACGCACTGCATAGGAAGCTGAGCGAAGGAGGCAGGCAGAAGCTAAGCTTGTGTTGCGTAGATGGGAACATTACGCTAAATTGCCCAAATGAACAATGACAAGTTGGTTCGACAACGTCCCTTTCTACGAGCCAGTCGATATCAACTACCTGGACTCGACATATACACATTTTGGAGGAAATGATCCAGAAACACCAGCCAAAATCGTCTATACCACAGAAACCCAGGTATGTCCTTCCTTTATTTCGATATCTACTTCGCTATCTATCTTTGAAGAATCTTTGGAAGGATCCCAAGAAGAAGAAGAGCCACCAACGCAAAATCCGGACGTCGTTGCCCATGGTGCTTCAAGGTCGCTTTTACCCTATAAGGTGAAGGCCATTCCTGACAATTTTAAGCAATCGATGTTTGTATTCAAGTATGGGGTCCTCGCAAAGTGGCATGAAGCTCCACAAGATGAGGTGGAAATATCTCTTCCCACTCCACCGTTTTGCTGTGGTGGAGATGTGCAAACAAATCAACCAATAAAGCGGAAGAGGTATGATGATGAGGTATGTATATTTTCTTTATATCTTCCTTTATACATGCCAGCTCAGGAAGATGAATGGGTGAAGCCATGGAGCATTCACTTGGGGAGGTTTAAGCTTCTCCACATGATGCCCCCTGATGACATCCCACGCTTCCCACCACCGGAGGAACCACCCGATCCACCTATTCCTCCGGATAAAGATGAGCCAGGCTAATGCTTAATAGAGAAAGTCGGCCTAGCCACTATAAAATCTAGAGCTTGTAAATAGACATTTATTTTTGGGATTTTTGGACATTGTTGCTTTTGTTTGTTTTTGGTTTTGAACTTTTAGTTTTTCTATTGTGGGTATTTCTCTTCTACATTTTTTTCAGGTCCATGAGGATAGAAGCAAGCTAAAATTGGACTCGGCCCAGGCATTAACACTCGATATTTTGAAGCCCTGCAAACCTGTCTAGTGAGTTTCTTTCTTTACCCTTGTTTTTATACGGTGAGGACACTGTAATGTTTAAGTATTGGGTGGGGGAAGGCTTAATTTATGCATGTTTGCCATATTTGACATTATGTGTGCATATTTAAAGTTTATTTCTTGAATTGCTTATAGATGGCTATTTTGGAATTCATTATTGATTTATGTGCTTACATGCATGTTTTCCAAAGTTTGAAAAAATGACCCCCAATGAAAATTTTTGATTAATGTCATGGAAGTTTTATTTAACTCGACGATGCAAAATTGGATTCATTAGAGATATAGCATGAAATTGCCTAGTAAAGGGAAGTCACAATGAAGTGCATATTTTCTTGAAAACCATGAAATGAGGTAAAATTTGAAATTGCTTTTGACATGTTGCATGATAAGAGAATGAAGGACTTTATATTTCCATATAATGCTCATATGTTTAAATTCCTTAGCCCTTACCTATGCTTATGCATCACAAAAGCCATAATATGCCTTATTTCATATTTGCTCTACATGTTCTAAATATTGCCATTCTTTACCTTATTTCTATCCGGGGATTATGTAGAGAATGAAGTTACATTATGGAGATGTTATATGGTTATTGTGTTGTTATCATTACTATTGGAGTTTGGTAGGAGAATGTTCGAAATATATGGAAAATTTAATGAGTGAGAAAAAATCCGATCACCTCAGGAGATAAAGGTAGATCGACCCTGCTCGCTGAGATAATAGTGTGGCGAGATGGGACACAAAAGTGAGGAGTCCAAAGCACTAAGTATCCGGGGCCATTCATGACACCCATGTTTGCGACTCGCGAGAAGGCAGTGTTGAGGTCAGAGAGGTAAAAGCATTATTATTGAAAAAAAACATTATGAAAGGTGATGAATCAAAGGAAAAATGAATGTGGAAATTCAGTTTGGAAATACTCCATTTCCCCGGATCATTAGCACCACATTGCCAAAAAAAATTGCCCACCTTTAGCCTTTTACCAATCTACTTCTTTATTGAGCTTAAATTTAAGTCCTCTTGATTATTGTTGCTTTGTCACATGAATTGTTTTTTAATTACCCTCCTTTTGTGAGTAGATGTTGCTTTTGTGTATTTGCACATGCATGGATCTGTGACACTAGTACCTCTTCGAGGATGGTAATTGATTGCAGGGACATATGAGAATAAATCTAATATGTTGAGAGTTTTGATTTCTTCTCCCGTATGACAAATAAAAGTATTGCTTGAGGACAAGCAACCTTAAGTATGGGGTGCTTGATGTGAGCCTATTTTGCCATGTTTTATACTATCTTTTATATCGATTTCTGCATACATTTCATACATTTGGATTAGAATAATACATAATTTGTGTAGTTTTTGTTTATTTGCCAATTATGGAGGTCTACACAAGTTTTTGTTATATTTCGCAGAAATTGGACGCACTTTGGCGCTTAAAGGAAAACTCGTGAAGAAGCTAAGGATGGTGTAGACGGAGAAATGGGCATTTTTCACCATTCATCATTCTAAGTCAAGCTTTGATGTCTTCATGAGAGTCGTAGCCCTCGGAAAGAGCTTTCCAACGCATGGTCATATGCGTCAATCCGACGAACGAGGACTCGGGAAAGTGCGTTTCAAGAACAAAGCAGGATGTTGAGAAGACTGGTCGATATCGACCAAGCACACTCAATATGGACCGGATTTAGGTCGAAATTCTCCAAATCGACTCATAGTTGGCTAGAATCGAATAAGGAAGAAAGGAAGAGGTCGATATTGACTACCCAAAGTTGATATCGAGTACCCAAATCAAGTCAATATTCCAGAACTCGGCCCAATGCAAGCAGCTGAAGAGAAACCGAGGAAGCACAGGTCAATATCGACTTAACTAGGTCAATATCGACTTAACCAAGTCAATATCGACTGGACCCACGGGGGCGGATTTCGAGCTTAACCGACTTCTTGTTAAGTTTCTATCCCGAATCCAATGGAGATATTTTCGAGACCAAATTCTATCCACCTCTATCAAGATCTATCATGTCCAAGGAAGATTTATCCACTTTAGATATAATCGTAGTTGATTTAATTCTTTTATTCCATGTTTTATCGTTATGTTATAAGATAAAGTAGATATAGATATAGATAGACTTTCTTACCTTGATTAGCAAGGGTTGGAAACCTATAAATAAAGCCTTAGGGGCTGATTTCTAAGCATTCAATTTCAGAGACAATTAGTTACACATAGAGAGAGAATGAGAAGAGGTTGTAAGTTTGAGTTTATTTAATGCAAGATTAGTTCTTTTTCATCAAAGATGTCTGCTATTGCGATGAAGAGCGAGTAGTCCACCCACTTCTAGGGCTGGGGTGAGCCCGACGGTAGCCATGTAAGGTGATGCAGTAAAGGTACGATCTTTTTATGCAATTCGTCTTCTATCCCTATGAGCATGACTCTTTTGCGAAAGTTGAAGGAGATCGTTGTTTGTGTTATTGAAGCGAAATTGATCTTAATGCAAATTGGGTTAATTATGTGAAAAGAGTTAGTAACAATTAGGGTTTATGCGAAAGCCTCTATATGCCTATTTGTTAATAACGAAAGTTATTTGATGGAAAGCATGATCTTTTATGTCTTTATGTGTTATTTTGCATGGTTATCGTTGTGGTGTGGATACCCTGGCTTTGGAAGTCTTTAGTATATTGATTTATTTCGTTGCACTTTTAAAGTTTCTGTGATTGCTTTTATTTTCTGCTTTGCTTTGTTATTTCTATCTTTCTTTCTGTCTTTATGCTTTTCTGTCTGTGAGATTTACAGCTACCTGAGATCCCCTGATACGCTTCCTCGTGGATCGATCCTGACTTCCCACTACTGCATAGGGAGGGAGTCTTGTAATCATTTGCAAGGGACGAAATCTGGTTTGCTTTGATTTATTTATATTTTATTGCAAGTCTGAATTTCCTCCCTCCAATAGAGCCGAGTTTGAAGAGACATTGGAGAGTTCGGTTGTAAGCTTTCGTTTAATTTAATGCAATTAGTTATTTCCTTTATGATATTGATGTTTGTTATGATGAGAAGCGAGTTCGGTAAAAGCAACCTTGAAAGGCGAGCGCTGGCACGCTTCCTCGTGGATTCGATCCTGATTCTCTTCAACTACAACGGGATGAAGTCTTGTATTTTATAATTGTTTAATCAATTATTCCTCCTAACAAATTTTTGGCGTCGTTGCCGATGAGATATCAATGGTGCCTAGCTTAGTTGTTTTTAAAGTTTAGGAATAGCCCATCCCTTTTTCTTACTATCACATACCCTACCACCACCCGCCTCACCGGTACCAACTAGGTGCCAAACTTTTGCTACTAATTCGTGCTTTATTTATTTTGATTTCAAAGCTTAGGTACAAAGATGGAAGACTTTTGCGAAGGAAATCTCGAATGGGAAAGATGGGTCCGAGATATGATGCGGTGAAATAGGATCGCAGTGGAGGAGGCACGATTAAGGGAAATATCTCGGCTGGAAGACGAAATCCGAAGGCCTGAGGCATCCATTCAATCTAAAGGACCATGCCTTCCTCCTGACGAGCCAATTGACCCACTCTATGTCGACAGCTAGGTAAGTCCTTCCTCGAATTTCATTCATACTTTTCTACCTATTGTTGATGAACCATATGAAGGATCCCAAGAAGAAGAAGATCTAGAAAAGAAGAAGCAGGACGTCGTTGCCTATGGTGTTTCAAGGTCACTTTTACCTTACAAGGTGAAGGCTATCCCATACGATTTTGAGCAACCGATATTCATGTTCAAGTATGGGGTCCTCGCCAAGTGCCACAAAGCTCCGCAGGCTGAGGAGGAAATATCTCTTCCCGCTCAACCGTTCTGCTGCGGTGGAGATACACAACCAAGTCAACCTATGAAGCAGAAGAGGTATGATAACGAGGTATGTATATTTTCTTTATATCTTCCTTTATGCATTCCAGCTGGGGCCCAGGAAGATGAATGGGTGAAGTCATGGAACGTTCACTTGGGGAGATTTAAGCTTCTTCACACGAAGCCCCCGGATGACATCCCACGCTTCCCACCACCGGAGGAACCACCATATCCACCTATACCTCCGGAAAATGATGAGCCAGGCTAATGCTTAAAGGGAAGTAGGTCGAGCTAGCGACTTAAACTCTAGCGCTTACGGGAGGCAATCCGCTATATATTTTTTCCCCTTTAATAAATTTATTTTCGTTTTATTTTCTTTACTTCGTGCAAGGTTTTCTTTCCCTTTGATGACTTTAGGTAAATCGGTGAACTGGAAGCCCACTCGACGTCAATTCCTGGCAGACGCTTACAACACCTATTTTTTAGGATCTGCACGTCTGTCTAGTAAGTTTCTTCCATTACCCTTGTTTTTATACAATGAGAACATTGTAATCTTTAAGTATGGGGTGGGGGAAGGGCTTACTTTGTGCATATTTTATTATATTTGATCATATTCATGTTATTTCTCGAATTGTTCATACATGGTATCTTTGGATTTCATATTTCATCTATGTGCTTACATGTTGTTTTCCAAAGTTTATTTTTAATCACCCCCATTAAAAATTGTGATTAGTGTCATGGAAGTTATATTGAAATCAACGATGCAAAATTGGATTCATTAGAGATATAGCATGAAATTGCCTAGTAAAGGGAAGTCACATTGAAGTGCATTATTTTCTTGAAAACAATGAAAGGAGGTAAAATTGGAAGTTGATTTTGACATATGCATGAGAAGAGGACGGAGGACTTTATTTTCCATATATTCTTACCTTATTCCTATCTATACCTATGCTTATTTGCATCACAAGAGCCATACTGAGCCTTATTTTATATATTGCTTCACATGATCTAAATATTGCCCATTTTTTTCCTTATTTCCTATCCGGTGATTATGTTGAGTATGAAAGTTACATTATGGAGAATATTATATGGTGTTTGTGTTGTTATTATCATTATATTGGAGTTTGGCAGGAAAATTTCAAAGTTATGGAAAGTTTAATGAGTGAAAGAAAATCCGGTCACCTCAGGAGATAAAGGTAGATCGCCCTTGCCTGCGTTGAGATGTTAATTCCGCAGGATGGGACACACAAGTGAGGAGTCTGAAGCACTAAGTATCCGGGGCCATTCATGACACCCATGTTTGCGACTCGCGAGAAGGCAGTGCTGAGGTTAGAGAGGTAAAAGCATTGTAATGAAAAAAAGCATTGAGGAAGTGAGGGAAAGGTGAGAAATCAAAAGAAGAAGGAATGTGGTATGAAAGTTTGAAAATTACTCCATATCCCCGGATCATTAACACCACATGACCAAATATATCTCACGTTTAGACTTTTACCAATCTACTCCTTATTGAGCTTAATAAAGTACTCTTGATTATTATTTCTTTGTCATTTATGAATTGTTTTTGCATAACCCTCATTTTGTGTGTAGATGTTGCTTTTATTCACATGTATGGATTTGTGGCATAAGTACATTTTCGAGGATGGTAATTGATTGCATGGACATATAAGAATGAATATTTGATGTTGAGAGTTTAATTTCTTCCCCTGTATGACCATTAAAAGTATTGCTTGAGGACAAGCAAGCTTAAGTATGGGGTGCTAATGTGCGTTGAATTTGTCATGTTTTGCATTAACATTTATATCGATTTATGTCTACATTTCATATTTTTGGGTTAAAATAATGAAAGATTTGTGTAGTTTATGTTTATTTACATTAGATGGAGGTCTACACAAGTTTATGTTATATTTCGCAGAAATCGGACGCACTTTGAAGCTTAAAGGAGAGTCATGAAAACGTTGAAAAAGCTAAGGAAGAGCACAAGATGGTGCAGTTGGGAAAAACGCCACTTTTCACCATTCATCATTTTGAATCAAGTTCTGATGTCTTCGTGAGAGTTGTAGCCCTCGAAAAGATCTTTCCAACGCATACTCATATGCATCAATCGGACGAATGAGGACTCGAGAAGGTGCGTTTCAAGACGAATGCAAAATGCTGAGAGCTGTCAAGGAGGTCGATATCGACCTAACTTGGTCGATATCGAGTGGAACACGTCAAGCAGAAATACCAGAAATCGACCAGAACACTGGGAGCGAAGGATATTCTATCCACTTGGAAGATAGTTTTTCAACTTTAATAATTCCCTAATTTACCTAGGGGGATTTCTAATTATTTCCATTTATTTATTTATCAATGTTTTATCTTAGGAAATAGATAGATAGATATACATAAAGATATAAGTGCTCTTTCCTTGGATAGCAAGGATTGTAGCCTATAAATAAAGTCTTAGGGGGCTGATTTTCATTAATTCTTTAACACACAATTAGTCTAGGCAATAGAGTAGAGAGAGAGCTTGGAGCCGAGTTTGAAGAGATATTGGAGAGTTCGGTTGTAAGCTTTCGCTTGGTTTAATGCAATTAGTTATTTCTTTTATGATATTTATGTTTGTTATGATGAGAAGCGAGTAGTCGCCCTACTTCTGGGGTCGGGGTGAGCCTGACGATAGTCATGTAGGGTTATGCATCAAATGTACGATTTTTATGTGAATTTGGATTAATCAATAAAAAGGGTTAGTAACAATTAGGGTTTATGTGAAAGCCTCTATATTCTTAATTGTTAATGACGAAATTTATTTGATGAAAAGGCATAATCTTTTATACTTTGGCATGATTTCTACATGATTATCGTTGTGGCATTGAAACTCCGATCTTGAAGTCTTTTAGTTAATTGATATCAAAACCCAATCTATGTTATTTCTGTTCACATATCTTCTCATTCATCCTTTTATTCTTCGGACTTTCTTCTCTGACATTTTTATTTATTTTGCTGCAAATTTCAAAGTTTCTGCACTAGTCGATTTCGACCATTCTCTGGTCGATATCGAAGACTAAGGTCGATATCTAGTGCCATTCACTCGATTTCGATTATGTTGTTTTCTATGTGCAGTTCTGAAGAGATTTCGACTGACTTCAATCAATATCGACCAACCTCAGGTCGATATTGAGTGGTCTCCTGGTCGATTTCGAGAGGAAGTTGGAACTTGAAAGGTGAACGCTGACACGCTTCTTCGTGAATTCGATCCTGATTTCTTTCCACTACAACGGGAGTAAGTCTTGTATTTTATTTGTGTGGTTCAGGGATTGGTTTGCTTTTATTTTATAATTGCTTAATCAATTCTTCCTCCTAAGAGGATCCCCAATAGTCCCTCTAAAAAATCTATAAAATAGAGAATAACATTGTAAAATCTCTAAAAAATTTACACCACATCTCCATCAGCTTCTCTATTATACAAATTTCTACATTTATTATACACTATAATAAATGCATAAATTCATAATTTAATAAATAAAATTCTAATAAATTAATTAAATCAATAGGCAACAATCAATGAACAAATTGGTAGACATGAGAAGGGGTGAATGCATTTAATTTTACATATTTAAAGCCTTCCTCTAAAATTAGAGATTCTTTTTCTCTTTTCTTCCATTTCTCTATTTTAGAGATGGTTTTATAAAAGCTGTTGGGGTTAAAAAAAACCTATATTTCCTCTAAAATTGCCTATTTTCTCTATTTTACATAACCTGTTGGGGATGCTCTAACATATCTATTTCTAACTATATTCTTTCCTAAGATATAACATTGATAAATAAATAAAATAAGACAAATGAAAATCCCTAAAGTAGAAGTGGGAATTATCTAATGTGGATAAATATCATCAACTCCTGATAGAATCTCGTGCCTTGTCTTGTAAGCAACCTCACATTCGAATCTTCACTCGATTTTGACTCGGACTAGGGGCCCGGATGTACTCGACATCGGGTAGTCTTCGTCTTCTCCTTGGATGATCGTCCTCGATCTCGGCTCGGGTTACACTCGACATGTACTCGACACCAAGTAGTGTACTCGACATCGAGTAAACTTTGTGCTCTCGAGTGGTCTTGTGCTCGACTTGGTGCTCTGAAGGTGATTTCGACCAAGTTGTATACTCGACATCGACCAGTTTGGTCGACGTCGACTAGTTCTGTCAAGTGGCCTTCTCCCTTGTCTTCTGCTCGAATTGTTCTTGTTCAGCTCCTACTCGACCTTGGGCTTTCTGTAGTCGACCTCGAGCTCTTCCATAGTTTTCTTCCTTCTCCGAATTGCTTATAAAGTGTCTCCATTTCTGCAAAATTAAACAGAAACTAGTGTAGACCTCCATAATTGCAAATAAGCATAAACTACACAGATTCTGTATAATTCTAATCCAATGATATAAATATGAATGTAAGCGAAAATCATGGTTATTTGAGCGCAAATCAATAGGCTAATATGGAGTATGCGTAGGTTCATAAATTTGTTGATGTTAGACCAAATGAAAGAAAAAATAGTGTATACATGCATTTTCTGTCAAGTTCATAATGCCACTAATGTATAGTCTAGGGAGATTTCTGAATTTGTCATACCGGGTTCACAAATTTATCCTACCACTAGTGTACATATTTCATATCACCAGGTTCTTAATTTTATAAGTCTAGATAGATTTATGAATTTGTCCTACCAGGTTCACAAACTTTTCCTACAACTAGTGTATATATTTCCTATCAGGATTATAAGATCTAGAAACAAATTCCTAGTTTTGATCGGTTGATTAGTTCAAAATTGTCTATCACCTTCATTTTTACATATGGCCATTGAGCTATGTCTAAAAAAGAAACTAAAAACTGATCTACTTACACACATTTTACTATATGTGGCTTAATTATTTATTTCTCTAAAATATTTGATTCAGGCTTCTTTTGATCTCGGGACTTACTAGTTGGCTGATAATTACACAATTAAAGACATCTACACTATTTCTATGGAGATTCTAACCATCCGAGCTTCTAATTTATATTACATTGGTTTTGTTATGCAAAAGAAAATAAACCCAATGCTAGTGGTACAAGTGACTTTCATTTGGTTATAACCGGATCAACTTATTCATTATGTAAGCTGCAAAAACTTCAAGAATCAAGAATTTATCTTAATTTTAAACATGCTACTTGTACACCATCTCATAGATGAACAGCTTATTCATTGAACTTATGCTTCTGCAACATAGTATGTATACCCAGTACCCG
Source organism: Persicaria tinctoria (assembly GCA_037127255.1). NCBI lineage: Eukaryota > Viridiplantae > Streptophyta > Magnoliopsida > Caryophyllales > Polygonaceae > Persicaria > Persicaria tinctoria. Next base: position 29,326,993 of record JBANSL010000009.1, read on the forward strand.
CCTTAGTAATTCAATGCTAAAGCTGGAATACTATAAAATGTAATTCCGAGTACCAAATGCAACTGTTTCTGGCTTGAATTTCCTTGAAAGCTATTTAAATTGGTAGGATAGATCCAAAACAATGATAAGATAGATGGAAACTAATGGTTTGAGAAAAAAAATGATATTGGTAGGATCAGAATGGTAGGATAGATGGAAACTAATGGTAGGAGAAAACAACGATTTTGGTAGAATCAGAATGGAAACCCCGTAATTCTTGTATAACTTGACACTAATGGTAGGATAGATGCACACTAATGGTAAGATATATTGATACTATTGGAAATATGTAAATGCATAATTGGATTTACCAAAACACAATATATCGGAGACTTATGAAAACACACACCGTAATAGCCTATGTGAGAGTCGAACTCACATCTCTGTGTGCAAACACAACGCTCTACCAATTGAGCTAATATGCTATTTTCAATGGGTACTCCTTATGATCATCTATTGGAAATATGTAAATGGGTACTCATTATGATCATCTAATGGTAAGATATATTGATACTATTGGAAATATGTAAATGCATAATTGGATTTACCAAAACACTATATCGGAGACTTATGAAAACACACACCATAATAGACTATGTGAGAGTCGAGCTCACATCTCTGTGTGCAAACACAACGCTCTACCAATTGAGCTAATATGTTATTTTCAATGGGTACTCCTTATGATCATCTAGGCATCAAGAAGTGATAAACTAATAGGACAAGAAGCAAAATAATAAAAGAAGAAACTATATTTAAATGTAAGTGACCCAAATTTTATGGCCAACTGTTTATATAACTTCTTCTAGTGTGGTTAAAAATAAATTTCAGTAAGATGGGAATGAGAAACATTCAGACCCTATTAGCAATTGGACCCTGTGCAAGGTAAGACTTTCCAAATAGCACTTGATCAAGACTGCAACATCAAGTGGATTTGTGCCTTTGGTAAAGGTGCATTGGGTTCTGCGGTTCCAAAGAATTATCATGTAAGATGACAATCATTCACCAAAAGTAACATAACTCCTAGTTGTAAAAAAAAACATTTTAAGGCAACCTTGGTTACATAATGAAACCAGTTGCTGAATAACTTTCTTATCAGCTTCTGCTTTGAACAAGTCTTGTGTGTTCATCCCTAACATATGAAAAATATAAGTGAGCTAAAGATTCATAATGTCAAATTAATACCAGAACCAACTATCACATTCAAAGAGTATGCATTTACTTGATGATATTAGATAATCAGCACAACGGACAAGAATATGGGGAGTGTAAGTATTTGATTGTTGCCTCCTTACAGTGATCTCAATTGGAACCCCAAATACTCTAGAATATGAGATACTATACTGGCCGCAAACAAGAAGTGATGGAAGCAGCTATCAATGAGAAAATATACTAGAGAATATAGGACATTCATAAGCCAGAAGCCACACCATCGATACACTAAATGAGATTTACATACATGCAAATGACCACATATGGAGCAAGGAAGAAACAACAAATACAATCAAAAGTACTGATTTGAGCCTTATAAATTTCACATAGGAAACTTAGGTGTGAGTATAAAAATACATGAGAGGATAATTCCTAATCTTTATCACACCATAGTTTTTAGGAGATAGATTTTCCACAGTACTTATCATGGATAAAATTCAGATAAAAAATTTTAACTTACAAAGAAAAAAAAAGATAGGATAGCTCATCCCTTTCCAAATTCAAATTGGTTATGCTATAAAAATATCCTTTAGATTTAGAAGTTCCTTAGCATTAATTTTCTTACTTATGACATCCATGAGTTCTTGACTACAGTTACTTGGTAGTTACTGGATGTGATGTTAATACCAAGTTTAGACTACTATATTTTACAACTCATTAAGTTAATGGTGCAACCAATTATTCGCAAACTCTTGTTTTATAATTAGTGTGCATCTATCCTACCATTAGTGTCAAGTTATACACGAATTATTGGGTTTCCATTCTGATCCTACCAATATCTTTGTTTTCTCCTACCATTAGTTTTCATTCATCCTACCATTTCACGAAAACATTTTCGACAAAGAAAAGGCCAACTAACAAGGAGATAATTCATAAGTGTAGTAATAATTCTTTTAGAAATCTACAATTGCTAACAAATCAGAGCAACCGCCTAAGGAAGCCCCAAATTTGAAGAAAGAATTGAAGACCTACAATTTTGAGTTTTCCTATGTATTGACATGGAAGCTCAGAAAGTTGGATGTCACACACTCAAACGTGCTTTAATATTAAAATCAAGATATTCATGGCATATGCAACTAATAATGGACGATGACCTCCTCCAGCTAACAGGGATGTTTAAGCGAATGAGAGATGCAACGAGCCTTTGGAATCAAGCAAGTATGCTTCTGTAAAGAATGATAAATGCATAAACACAAGGACGAACAACACACCAGATGGAAAATTAAAGAAACAAGTGATGAAGAAAAACACACCAAGATGAATTTGGAAGGCAAACCTGGCGAATATGAGCTGAAAGTGGTGAATTAATCGATCTGTGTGGAGGATGAAATTGGGGGCGAGCAAATAGATATCAGCCGAGCATAGCCCGGTAACAATTCCAGAAACAGTAGCGGCAGTAGCGGCTGATCGAGATTTGACTCCACCTCCTCCACCGTACCGCAATCCCTTTGTCACCCTCGTGGGCCCTATCTGCGACCTCTAGTCACCTCTTCTTCCTCCTCCTCTTCTTCGATTCCAACGCGGATCTTGCTCCTCCTCTTCTTCGATTCCTGCTCTACTCCTCCGGGAAGAGATGAGAGGGAAAACTGCAGAGCATCGGTGCTCTGGTGGAGGATGTGGTGGTGAGGGAGGCGGTAATGGAGGTCAGAGAAGGCGAAAGGTAGAGTAAGGAAGGCCATGGAGGGTTTGAGCTTTCCGTTTCCAAGATTTGACTATAAACAAATTAACCCTCTCCGTTTCTTACCTTTTCCCATTCTCTCTCTTTCTTTCCTTTCACAGGGAATGCATCCACCGGTAACCCAAAAAAATTCCAAAACTAAATATTTCACTTATCGATGTAGATATTTTTAGATTGATTTAGTTAGGAGTTATAATTTTTTTTCTTTAACTATGGGCGTGTTTGGGTGTAGGATTTAAGGGGTTTGGAGGATGGCAAATATGCCTCAGTTTTTCCGCCGCGTCGTTTGGGTGTAGGGGTTTGCTAGGTTTAAAGGGTGGGAAATGGGGAGTTTGGGGGATGGAAGTGGATGGGGAATGACACCTCCTCATCCAAGGTTTGGTGGATGGGGATTCCGAAATCCCCCGTTTTGCCCCTTCGGCTTCCCCACTCCCTCCATAAATGCCTCCATTTCTTTACTCTTCTCCCACACGCTAGAAGCCTGCAAGGCGAAAAAACCCGACGATTCCGAAGCGATCGAAACCGCCTACCTCCGATGATCCAGACCACCATTCCTCCTCCGTCGTCATCATCAGGTACCTTCGACGCCCTCCACCATTGTTCTCTTCGATTGTGTGTGTACAAACTCCACCATTGTTCTGTTCGTCATTTCGTTTTAGGGTTTGTTCATATGATTTTGGGGATTTTTGAATTTCTTCTGACATTTTAGGGTTTTTTCATATGATTTTGGTGATTTTTGAATTTCTTCTGGCATTTTAGAGGAAGGTCGTTCATTTGTTCATATGCACTTTTTCAGTTTGTCTTCACCGTGGAGTTTTCGTGTTAAGTCATTGTTAGACGCATGTACTTGTTGGTCGTACCCCATGCTCTTCTCATTCCAGTTGCCATTTTAGGGTTGATGTTGTCATCCGTTTCCATTTTTGAACTCTTTGCCTTATTAAAAAAAACTAGACTTTGTAGTTGCTATTGTCATTTCTTTTATGAAGCATGTATATCGAAAAGAGTTGGGTTACTGACTCCATGTTAGGGTTGCTGATAATTGGCAACTTGTTCCCCTGAAGTTTTGTCCTTTACCAAAAAATCAAGTGACTGCACACCATCTACCACTTTCAGTTTGTCGCTTACCTCTTTGTCTCTGTTCATGAATGTGCAAAGAATTTGTTGCCTTTATGAACTGCTTTCTAACAGAAATGCAGGTTTTGGTATATATATGTATAAAGTGAGGGCCCTATGATGTTTGTCGCTTTCCTCTTTGCCTCTTGACATGTTTTCAGGACTTTTATATGAAGTGAGGGCTCAATGATGCTTGAAATTACTCACATTAATCCCACTTTGATTCTCCCTGGAAAACCTCTGCTTTCATGTTGCTTGTTATATTGTCGTTTGAAAAACTGGTTGATTTGAGGGCCCAATGATGTTTGTCGTTTACCTCTTTCCCTTTATACATGTTTTCATTACTTGTATCTGACTTGAGGACCCAATGATGCTTGAAATTGCTTACAATATGCTTATTCATTCGGGAGCTCTTGCAATATGCTTGCTTGAGAAATTGGTAGGATCAGAATGGTAGGATAGATGGAAACTAATGGTAGGAGAAAACAACGATTTTGGTAGAATCAGAATGGAAACCCCGTAATTCTTGTATAACTTGACACTAATGGTAGGATAGATGCACACTAATGGTAAGATATATTGATACTATTGGAAATATGTAAATGCATAATTGGATTTACCAAAACACAATATATCGGAGACTTATGAAAACACACACCGTAATAGCCTATGTGAGAGTCGAACTCACATCTCTGTGTGCAAACACAACGCTCTACCAATTGAGCTAATATGCTATTTTCAATGGGTACTCCTTATGATCATCTATTGGAAATATGTAAATGGGTACTCATTATGATCATCTAATGGTAAGATATATTGATACTATTGGAAATATGTAAATGCATAATTGGATTTACCAAAACACTATATCGGAGACTTATGAAAACACACACCATAATAGACTATGTGAGAGTCGAGCTCACATCTCTGTGTGCAAACACAACGCTCTACCAATTGAGCTAATATGTTATTTTCAATGGGTACTCCTTATGATCATCTAGGCATCAAGAAGTGATAAACTAATAGGACAAGAAGCAAAATAATAAAAGAAGAAACTATATTTAAATGTAAGTGACCCAAATTTTATGGCCAACTGTTTATATAACTTCTTCTAGTGTGGTTAAAAATAAATTTCAGTAAGATGGGAATGAGAAACATTCAGACCCTATTAGCAATTGGACCCTGTGCAAGGTAAGACTTTCCAAATAGCACTTGATCAAGACTGCAACATCAAGTGGATTTGTGCCTTTGGTAAAGGTGCATTGGGTTCTGCGGTTCCAAAGAATTATCATGTAAGATGACAATCATTCACCAAAAGTAACATAACTCCTAGTTGTAAAAAAAAACATTTTAAGGCAACCTTGGTTACATAATGAAACCAGTTGCTGAATAACTTTCTTATCAGCTTCTGCTTTGAACAAGTCTTGTGTGTTCATCCCTAACATATGAAAAATATAAGTGAGCTAAAGATTCATAATGTCAAATTAATACCAGAACCAACTATCACATTCAAAGAGTATGCATTTACTTGATGATATTAGATAATCAGCACAACGGACAAGAATATGGGGAGTGTAAGTATTTGATTGTTGCCTCCTTACAGTGATCTCAATTGGAACCCCAAATACTCTAGAATATGAGATACTATACTGGCCGCAAACAAGAAGTGATGGAAGCAGCTATCAATGAGAAAATATACTAGAGAATATAGGACATTCATAAGCCAGAAGCCACACCATCGATACACTAAATGAGATTTACATACATGCAAATGACCACATATGGAGCAAGGAAGAAACAACAAATACAATCAAAAGTACTGATTTGAGCCTTATAAATTTCACATAGGAAACTTAGGTGTGAGTATAAAAATACATGAGAGGATAATTCCTAATCTTTATCACACCATAGTTTTTAGGAGATAGATTTTCCACAGTACTTATCATGGATAAAATTCAGATAAAAAATTTTAACTTACAAAGAAAAAAAAAGATAGGATAGCTCATCCCTTTCCAAATTCAAATTGGTTATGCTATAAAAATATCCTTTAGATTTAGAAGTTCCTTAGCATTAATTTTCTTACTTATGACATCCATGAGTTCTTGACTACAGTTACTTGGTAGTTACTGGATGTGATGTTAATACCAAGTTTAGACTACTATATTTTACAACTCATTAAGTTAATGGTGCAACCAATTATTCGCAAACTCTTGTTTTATAATTAGTGTGCATCTATCCTACCATTAGTGTCAAGTTATACACGAATTATTGGGTTTCCATTCTGATCCTACCAATATCTTTGTTTTCTCCTACCATTAGTTTTCATTCATCCTACCATTTCACGAAAACATTTTCGACAAAGAAAAGGCCAACTAACAAGGAGATAATTCATAAGTGTAGTAATAATTCTTTTTAGAAATCTACAATTGCTAACAAATCAGAGCAACCGCCTAAGGAAGCCCCAAATTTGAAGAAAGAATTGAAGACCTACAATTTTGAGTTTTCCTATGTATTGACATGGAAGCTCAGAAAGTTGGATGTCACACACTCAAACGTGCTTTAATATTAAAATCAAGATATTCATGGCATATGCAACTAATAATGGACGATGACCTCCTCCAGCTAACAGGGATGTTTAAGCGAATGAGAGATGCAACGAGCCTTTGGAATCAAGCAAGTATGCTTCTGTAAAGAATGATAAATGCATAAACACAAGGACGAACAACACACCAGATGGAAAATTAAAGAAACAAGTGATGAAGAAAAACACACCAAGATGAATTTGGAAGGCAAACCTGGCGAATATGAGCTGAAAGTGGTGAATTAATCGATCTGTGTGGAGGATGAAATTGGGGGCGAGCAAATAGATATCAGCCGAGCATAGCCCGGTAACAATTCCAGAAACAGTAGCGGCAGTAGCGGCTGATCGAGATTTGACTCCACCTCCTCCACCGTACCGCAATCCCTTTGTCACCCTCGTGGGCCCTATCTGCGACCTCTAGTCACCTCTTCTTCCTCCTCCTCTTCTTCGATTCCAACGCGGATCTTGCTCCTCCTCTTCTTCGATTCCTGCTCTACTCCTCCGGGAAGAGATGAGAGGGAAAACTGCAGAGCATCGGTGCTCTGGTGGAGGATGTGGTGGTGAGGGAGGCGGTAATGGAGGTCAGAGAAGGCGAAAGGTAGAGTAAGGAATGCCATGGAGGGTTTGAGCTTTCCGTTTCCAAGATTTGACTATAAACAAATTAACCCTCTCCGTTTCTTACCTTTTCCCATTCTCTCTCTTTCTTTCCTTTCACAGGGAATGCATCCACCGGTAACCCAAAAAAATTCCAAAACTAAATATTTCACTTATCGATGTAGATATTTTTAGATTGATTTAGTTAGGAGTTATAATTTTTTTTCTTTAACTATGGGCGTGTTTGGGTGTAGGATTTAAGGGGTTTGGAGGATGGCAAATATGCCTCAGTTTTTCCGCCGCGTCGTTTGGGTGTAGGGGTTTGCTAGGTTTAAAGGGTGGGAAATGGGGAGTTTGGGGGATGGAAGTGGATGGGGAATGACACCTCCTCATCCAAGGTTTGGTGGATGGGGATTCCGAAATCCCCCGTTTTGCCCCTTCGGCTTCCCCACTCCCTCCATAAATGCCTCCATTTCTTTACTCTTCTCCCACACGCTAGAAGCCTGCAAGGCGAAAAAACCCGACGATTCCGAAGCGATCGAAACCGCCTACCTCTGATGATCCAGACCACCATTCCTCCTCCGTCGTCATCATCAGGTACCTTCGACGCCCTCCACCATTGTTCTCTTCGATTGTGTGTGTACAAACTCCACCATTGTTCTGTTCGTCATTTCGTTTTAGGGTTTGTTCATATGATTTTGGGGATTTTTGAATTTCTTCTGACATTTTAGGGTTTTTTCATATGATTTTGGTGATTTTTGAATTTCTTCTGGCATTTTAGAGGAAGGTCGTTCATTTGTTCATATGCACTTTTTCAGTTTGTCTTCACCGTGGAGTTTTCGTGTTAAGTCATTGTTAGACGCATGTACTTGTTGGTCGTACCCCATGCTCTTCTCATTCCAGTTGCCATTTTAGGGTTGATGTTGTCATCCGTTTCCATTTTTGAACTCTTTGCCTTATTAAAAAAAACTAGACTTTGTAGTTGCTATTGTCATTTCTTTTATGAAGCATGTATATCGAAAAGAGTTGGGTTACTGACTCCATGTTAGGGTTGCTGATAATTGGCAACTTGTTCCCCTGAAGTTTTGTCCTTTACCAAAAAATCAAGTGACTGCACACCATCTACCACTTTCAGTTTGTCGCTTACCTCTTTGTCTCTGTTCATGAATGTGCAAAGAATTTGTTGCCTTTATGAACTGCTTTCTAACAGAAATGCAGGTTTTGGTATATATATGTATAAAGTGAGGGCCCTATGATGTTTGTCGCTTTCCTCTTTGCCTCTTGACATGTTTTCAGGACTTTTATATGAAGTGAGGGCTCAATGATGCTTGAAATTACTCACATTAATCCCACTTTGATTCTCCCTGGAAAACCTCTGCTTTCATGTTGCTTGTTATATTGTCGTTTGAAAAACTGGTTGATTTGAGGGCCCAATGATGTTTGTCGTTTACCTCTTTCCCTTTATACATGTTTTCATTACTTGTATCTGACTTGAGGACCCAATGATGCTTGAAATTGCTTACAATATGCTTATTCATTCGGGAGCTCTTGCAATATGCTTGCTTGAGAAACTGGTTCATTTCCCCGACTTCAGTTTTGAATTGACACATGAAGTTGGCATTCATTGCCTCTTCACCTCATGTTGATCAACTGATTTCCAAGGTAACCTGTGCCTTTATTTATGTACGAGGATCGTTGTACTTGCCTTGTGCCTATTCTGCTTGCATCTTCTTTTGTTGCACCTCGTTATTTGCCCGAGGGCCCAATGATGTTTTCATTACCTTTGTCATGAGTTGAGGACCCAATATGATGGTTCAAATTGCTTACAGTCTCCCTCTTCATTCATGTTTCTGTTGCAATGTTGTTGGTTGAGAAACTGGTTGATTTGCATATGAGTTGAGGGCTCAATGATGTTGTGATTTCATATTTCCTTTCCCTTGATTTCTCTGTCTCAGTTTTGTCTTGACATATGAAGTTGGCATTCATTGCCTCTTCCTTCATGTTGATCAACTGATTTCAAGGTATATGAAGTGAGGGCCCAATGATGTTTACATTATGCCTATTCTGTTTGCATTTCCACCTGTTGCACCTTCTCTTGCCTGAGGGCCCAATGATGTTTTCATTACCTTTGTCATGAGTTGATGACCCAATGATACTTCAATTTTCTTACAGTATGCCTCTTCATTCATGTTTCTGTTGCAATGTTGTTGGTTGAGAAACTGGTTGGTTTGCATATGAGTTGATGGCCCAATGATGTTGTGATTTCATATTTCCTTTCCCTTGATTTCCATGTCTCAATTTAGTATTGACATATGAAGTTGGCATTCATTGCCTCTTCCTTCATGTTGATCAACTGATTTCAAGGTATATGAAGTGAGGGCCCAATGATGTTTTCATTAAGCCCATTCTGTTTGCATTTCCAACTGTTGCACCTTCATGTTGCCTGATGGCCCAATGATGTTTTCATTACTTGTATATGCAGCGAGGGCCCAATGATGTTGCCTTTCTCTTGGTTTCCCTGACTCAGTTTTGAATTGACATGTCAAGTTGGCATTCACTGTCAACTTCTTTTGTTGATCAACTGATGGCAAGTTCACTGATATTGTTGCTTGAGGGCCCAATGATGTTTTCATTACCTTTGACAGTTGCCTGAGGGCCCAATGATGTTTTCATGAACTTGTTTGAACTGCTATTGTTGCACGAACTCATTCATTTCAGTTATGTAAGAAGGTTCAATAATGTATAACAAAGTAATATAAAGATACTCTAGAAGGGGGGTTGAATAGAGTATGCCGGATTTTCGCAGATAATCTCAAGACTTTTAAAGTATTTGCAAAACCCTTTGAGATTAGACGTGATACTTTCTTCTGGAAAACCTGAATCACATCAGAGTTATACAATTCGAAACAAGAGCGGAAATATGGTAAAGCAATAAGTAAATGACGCAATGAATTGTTTACGAGGTTCGGCACGAACTTGGCCTACGTCCCCGCCTAGGGTTCTTCCACAACCCTAGGATTCAATCGGCTTTTATTGATTTACAAGACTTAGGATCCTAATAGCTCACCGAGAAGCCTCTCTCCTATATAATTGCAATCTAGTCAACTCATGTTCCCTTGGAGTCCCTTGGGGGTAGCGCCAAGGCATTTGGGTGTGGAGGTCTTCTTGGATTTGGGTGCCATGGATGAGATTCGGCTAAGTTTAAGAGAGGGTTTAGTTAGTTCTGGAGAGGTGAGGAATAGTTAGGGTAAAGTGTGTGGTTTAAAAGCGGTGAGAGGGGTAAGTTGGTGGGACGGGTTTAGGGTTCCAAGGATAGTAATCATCACACTACCATTTTGAAAAGATTTGATTTCCAAAACCAATTCAAAATTCAAACCATCTTGTCACACATCAATTTCAAGAGGGAGTATTTCCGAAAATATATTTTCCATAAATAAAAAAAATACTCGGATATAAGAATTTTTGGAAAATAAAATGTGTACTGCATAAACAAGGTTAAAAAATCATAAAAACTATATTTGATCAAATATCTAATAAGATATTAACCAAATATATGATCTGTTATATGTGCTCTACCATTCAGCTCACAAACTTTGACATAATACTCAAAGGTCTTGACACTGAGTAGAATTTATCTTTCGTAAAGGGAAAGCCCCCCCTACGAAAGTGCATCCCTGTTAAGCATTCCGATCTCACGTCTAATGAAGGTGAACTTGTCCTCTGCCAAAGGCTTAGTAAAAATGTTAGCCCATTGATAATCAGTTGAAATAAAGGACATGGACACATCACCTTTTTCGACATGGTCTCTAATGAAATGATGCCTTACATCAATATGTTTGGTCCTTGAATGCTGAACAGGATTCTTTGTAATGGATAGGGCACTTGTATTGTCACACTTAATGGGAATGCCTTTGAGGTTGATGCCAAGATCTCTCATTTGTTGAGCTATCCAAAGGATTTGGGAGAAACATGCTCCAACTGCTATGTATTCGGCTTCGACAGTGGATAGAGCAATTGAGTTTTGTTTCTTTGAGTGCCAACTGATCAAGGATGCTCCTAAGAATTGGCAACATCCCGACGTGCTCTTCCTATCCACCTTATAGCCTGCAAAATTTGCATCAGAATACCCGATTAATGTAAAATCTTTTTGCTTTGGGTACCATAAGTCAAGCACCTTAGTGCCATTGAGATATCGAAAGATCCTCTTCACAACCACGAGGTGAGATTCTTTAGGGTCAGCTTGAAACCTAGGACACGTGCAAACACTAAACATGATGTCAGGTCTACTAGCCATAAGATATAATAAAGATCCAATCATCCCTCGATACTCCTTTTGATTGACACTCTTTCCGGTCTTGTCTTGATCTAGAGACAATGTTGAGCTCATGGGGCTGCTTTGGAGTGATCCATCTTGAACTTCTTCAAGAGATCCTTAGTGTACTTGCTTTGGTTGACAAAGATCCCTTTCTTAGATTGATTAACTTGTAATCCCAAGAAGAAGTTGAGTTCTCCCATCAAGCTCACCTCAAATTCACTGCACATAATGTCAGAAAATTTCTTGCACAAAGATGTGTTAGTAGCTCCAAACAACATATCATCAACATATATTTGAATAACCAAAATGTCCTTTCCTTTGGTCTTGATAAAAAGAGTCTTGTCGATCAACCCCCTTTTAAAATCATTTTCTAAAAGATATTTTGACAAGCGCTCGTACCAAGCTCTTGGGGCTTGTTTCAAACCATATAGCGCTTTGTCTAGTTTGTAAATATGATTAGGAAATTCTGAACTTTCAAAACCTGGGGGTTGAGCCACATAGACTTCTTCCTCTAGGAAACCATTAAGAAAAGCACACTTGACATCCATTTGACATAAATTTATCCTCATAAAAGATGCAAATGCTAATAATATGTGAATGGCTTCAAGCCTGGCTACGGGAGCAAAAGTCTCCTCGTAGTCAATACCTTCCTCTTGATTGTAGCCTTGAGCAACAAGCCTTGCTTTGTTCCTCACGATCTTACCATTCTCATCTAGCTTGTTCCGAAATACCCAACGTGTGCCAATGACTGATTGATGCTTTGGCCTAGGCTTCAAGGTCCAGACTTTGTTCCTTTCAAATTCTTTAAGCTCACTTTGCATAGCAATGAAAAGCACAAAGATCTTTAAGTTTAGAACGAGTTTGAACACTAGATGTAGGGTCAGAGATGATATCCTTTAATGAGTGTGATGAGGAGTATTTGAATTTTCTTTTGCTAGTATCAACTCCTTGATTCGTCACACCAGCAGGATTGATTTGTGGTACATCTGACTCCGTGGATCTGTTAGGTTCAGTTACAGCAATTTCTGATGTTTCAACACTTTTGGATTGGTCGCCAAGGGCTTTGGGCGAAGCTTCAACACCTTGGGCCAATTCTTCAGTGTTGAGAATCTGATCCTGCATGTTCCTCTTCTCTATGTTCTTGATAGCAGCATCATCACCATCCTCGTTCTCTGTATGGATGTTAAGATCTAAATCTGCAACACTTTCACTAAAAAAACCATCATTGCATTCATCAAATATAACATGTATACGTTCCTCAAATAACTTGGTCCTTTTATTGAAGATTCTATATGCTTTGCTACTAGTGGAGTAGCCAAGAAATATACCTTCATCACTACGCGCATCAAATTTCCCAAGGTTATCTTTTCCATTGTTATGAACAAAACAAGTACATCCAAAGGGTTTAAAATATGATATAAGTGGTTTGTTGCCTTTGAAAAGTTCATAAGGAGTTTTCTTTAAGATGGGACGAATAAGACAACGATTTAAAATATAGTTAGTTGTGTTAACAGCTTCAGCCCAATAGGTTTTAGGTAATGCATTTTCTAAAAGCATAGTCTTGGCCATGTCCTCTAGGGTGCGGTTCTTTCGTTCCACAACCCCATTTTGTTGAGGTGTCCTAGGAGCATAAAAAGTATGGGAGATGCCATATTTAGCACAAAACAAATCAAACTGAAGTTGATCAAACTCCCTACCATGATCACTTCGTATTGACACTATGGGCTCGTTTCTTAAAGTTTGCAACTCCTTACAAAGTTTTGAAAACTCAAATAAGGCCTCTGATTTTTCTTTTAAAAATGCAACCCAAGTATATCTAGAAAAATCATCAACAACAAGCATGTACTTTTTACCATTGGGAGATTTGACTCGCATACGACCACATAAATCCATATGTAAAAGTTCAAGGGGTGTAGAAGAACTTACAAACTTTTTGGGTTTGAAAGAGCTACGTGTTTGTTCCCCTCGTGTGCATGCTTTGCACATATCAATACCTTTGAAGTCCATCTCAGGTAGTCCTCTTACAAGCCCTTTGGAAACAAGCGTTTGTAGTGTATGTGGGCTCACATGACCGAGTCTCCTGTGCCAGAGCTTTGGATCGTCCGTTAAAGCCTTTAGACAGGTTAAGCTTCCTTGTGCCACTTGCTCAGCATTCACAGCATAGATGTTGCTATAACGATATGCCATTAGAACTACTTCACATGTATCTTCTCTGCGCACTAGACATCTTTTCTTGTTAAATCCAACATTATTGCCACTATCACATAGTTGAGAAACACTAAGCAAATTATACTTCAAACCATTAACAAGATAGACATTTTTAATACTATGGTTAGGATCACTCCCAACACTATCAATACCAACGATATCACACTTTCCTTTGTCACCAAGAGTGATTGTTCCAGTGGATTGCTTCTTTAGATCATGAAAGAGATAACTCTTCCCACTCATATGTCTCGAGCATCCGCTATCAATAATCCATTTTTGCTCTTTCACCTTGGTGATATCCTATAAGACAAACATCAACCTTTGTGGCTAAACCAATAAGCAATTTTAGATCCATTATTGGGATAAACCATATTTGGTAAAATAGTGCATTTGGGGACCCAAACTTCCATTATCCGTTCTTTTCTCAAGTGAACAGGAAATGTATTGCGAATGATATGTGGATCCTTTCTTCTATAGGGGCAGGTCTCTTTTACATGTCCCTTTCTCGCACAGTGGTGACATATAGGAAAGGTTCTGCTTCCTTTTTCCTTTACAAAAGTGGTAATGTGCTGCTTGTATAAAAACCTTGGATTGTAACCAATACCACTTTTGTTTAGAGAACTTTGTTGCTCACCCAACATCCTATCAAGAGTCCCTTTGGATTTGGTAAAACTTATGAGGGCTGTCTCTTGGTCTTGAATCTTTTTATTCAGGAAGATCTTTTCGTTCTCTAAGGCATGATGTTCATTTCTTAGAGAGGAGAGATCTTGCTTGAGTTCAGATTTCTCTGAGTCAAGAGTCTTGACTTTAATGTCAAGACCCGAATAAGAAGTTTCAAGACTTTTGACTCTCATAGACAGATCCTCAATAGTTCTTTCCTGGTCCATAGTTTTCTTAATAAGAGTGTAGGTTTGGGCAATAAGTTTCTCTTCATTGGCAACCATATTAGAAAGGAATTCCGATAATACCTCTTTTGGACTTGCCATAAGCTCTCTTACAATTACCTCAAGCTTCTCATCGTGGGATTCATCTCCTGAGGCCATAAGACAGACATTGGCCTTCTCATCATTGGAGTCTGTGTCAGAATCGCTCCAAGTTTCCACCATGGCTTTCTTTTTCCATCTATCATCTTTCTTGTACTGGCTCTTCGTCTTTTGAGGGCAGTCTTTCACAAGATGGTCTGTTTCACCACATTCAAAACAAGACAAAGGTTTAGTCTTCTTGTCATATTTGTTGTATTGAGACTTACCTCGAAATTTAGAAAACTCTGATCCATCCTTGTTGTTGAATTGCTTCTTCATTTTGAGAATTCGAGAAAGGCCTCTTGTGATAAGAGCAAAAGGATCATCCTCATCGTCATCCTCATCTTCAGAATCAGACACATCTTTGGGCTCATCCTTCTTAGACTTGAGAGCCAAGTTCTTAGTGCTTGTTGGGAGTTCTCCATCGTCTTCATTGAGAATCATCTCATTTGTGATCAGCTTCCCAAGAAAGTCATCAAGGGCTAGAGTGGTGAGATCTTGGGCTTCCTCTATGGCTGTCACTTTAGGTCCCCATTTGTCTTTTGGGAGGCACCTCAATATCTTCCTCACTTTCTCAACATTCTTAAAGGTCTTGCTGAGAGAGTCAAGATTGTTAGTGATTTCCGTGAACCGTGTGAACATGGCCTTGATAGACTCATCAGGCTTCATTTTGAAAAGTTCATACTTTCGAAGGAAGATACTGATCTTGGTGTCTTTCACTTGGCTAGTTCCTTCCTAGGTGACAACCAGCTTGTCCCAAATCTCTTTAGCTGACCTACAAGATGAAATACGGTTAAACTCATCAGTGATAAGACCACAATATAGTAAGTTAATGGCCCTGTAGTTTTTGGAGACGAGTTCAAGATCCGCTTGAATGTATTCAGCCTCGGTCTTTGCAACTTTGGTTCCATTTGGTCTGTCTTTCTCTGGAACCTTCAGACCATTCTCTATAATGTTCTAAAGTTCCAGATCTTGATCTATAATTAATATTTTCATCAAGGATCTCTAGTGGACGAAGTTGTTTCCTACAAAGAGAAGTGGTCTATTGGTAAACCTTCCTTGTGTAAATCCCCCGCTTGCTTCACCAAAAATGATCAAAACTCACAAGATTGTTAGATCAAAAGCAGTGAGTAACGCTCTGATACCAATTGAAGGTTCGATAATGTATAACAAAGTAATATAAAGATACTCTGGAAGGGTGGGTTGAATAGTATGCCGGATTTTCGCAGATAATCTCAAGACTTTTGAACTACATGCAAAACCCTTTGAGATTAGACGTAATTCTTTCTTCTGGAAAACCTGAATCACAACCGAGTTATACAATTCGAAACAAGTGCGGAAATATGGTAAAGCAATAAGTAAAGAATGCAATGAATTTTTATGAGGTTCAGCACGAACTTGGCCTACGTCCCCGCCTAGGGTTCTTCCACAACCCTAGGATTCAACCGGCTTTTATTGATTCACAAGACTTAGGATCCAAATAGCTCACCGAGAAGCCTCTCTCCTATAAAATTGCAATCTAGTCAACTCACGTTCCCTTGGAGTCCTAGACCAATCTAGAAGAGCCCCACCTCTCTCAGCTATCTAGTACAATCCTCTTACACTTAGTGAATCAATCGCCTAGTATCTACTTCCTGAGTTACAAAATCTCGAGTATAACACTCACTCGAAATATATCCTATAAGCTCACTGTGTAACTCTCAAATGCTTTGAAAGATACGACTCTTAAGAACTAGCAGAGAGCACACGAAGAAGACAGTTTGACTTGAAGGCTTGAGTGCGAATGAAAGCTTGTGTTCAGCAAATGTCTGTCTGTCTACTCTTCTTCCTTTTCTTTATATTGAACAAATCGACGCCACTTTCGAAGAAGGATCTTCACCAACGGCTAGAACAGATCATGGCTTGAGAGGGAATCTTCACGATCTTCTATTTGGGGAAACTCGGAAGCCATGATTTCCGATTTGATTCTTCTCGACTTCAAGCTTTAAGGAAGGAGATATTATTCGAAAAACTTGTTGAAATATTAGTGCATAATATCTGGCAGTATATTAATAATAATAGCATATAATAATATCTGCAAATAATAAGCATAAAGTACAGGTTTTGTGTTTCATCAACACAGCTGTAGCTTCAAGACCTTTGACACAAGCTGTGTGTCACGGTCTTTGAAACTATTTCCGATTTTCATCAAGGGAGTGGAGTTATCACTGCATATGAAGTGAGGGCCCTATGATGTTGCATGTCAACTTATTTGGGCTTGAGGGTCTATTCAAGTCACTTGTCACATTGTTTATTTCATGTGAAATACACTTGTTCAGTTCGAGTTACGGTTTGGTCATTGCCACTTCACCTCATGTAAGTGGGACTAATGCCTCTTAAAGGTAACCTTCTATTGCCTGAGGGCCCAATGATGTTTTGACAACTTTTTTTCAACTATAGGGAGACCTTTAACAGTAAGCTTATTCATTACAATTTTAAAGCTGCATTAGTGAGGGCCCAATGATGTTTGCCTCTTTACCTTTTCCAGTATGCCTATTCAACTCATCTGTTGGTTGCAAAAAAAAATTTATGGTATGTTTTAACTCCAATTTTTTCTGATATGTTTGAACTGCTATTTTTTTCTGGTATATTTTGTGCATGTTTGTGTTATTTTGTGCATGTTTTCATGCTCCCTTGATGTACCATCATATTGTTACACCTGAGAGCCCAATGACTTGTTTTTAGTACCTAGGACAGATGGTTTTCATGAATGTTTGTATTAATGCACCTCATGTATTCATGAACCCTTGCAAGATCACGTGATATTTTGTGCATGTTTTGGTTATTTTGTGCATGTTTTGGTTATTTTGTGCCACCTAATTTTTTGTCTTTCTCTTGCAGCATGTATCCATACTCGGACACCAACTCGGACTCGGAAGCCTCCTACCAGAGTGGCGACCCAAGGAAGTACTTCTGGCTTCGTTCTGACTACACATATGGCCGGGACCGCGACGCCACGGAGCTCTAGGATGACACCACTTCGTCGCAGCGTAGAGAGGACGCTGAGGAGACGAATGCCCTCGTCGACTTCGCCAAGGAGGAGCTTGTTGTTGTCAGAGAACGAAACAGGACGCTTATAGCCCGGGAAGCTACACGGGTTTTGGAGCTCCATGCTACAAGGGGTGAGCTCAATGCGGCCAGGGGGGAACTCCAGGCTACCAAGGCGCACAACTCGAGCCTTGCCTCCCGCCTTGTCGCTTCCGAGGCAACCAACGACCACCTGGAGCAGAGGATTGCTGACCTCTGCGCCTACCTGTTCGCTAGGTGGGTCGACCACACTGCGGAGAAAGTCTGAGGCGCTCGGTTGGGCCGTGTGGCGAGGCTTCGAGGGCGGCTGCTCGTTCTGGCGATGGTGGTCATCCTGTGCCTGTGGTTCAGGGCGTAGCCAGTCCCTGTGTTGAAGACATTTTTTGTTATATCTGTTTGGCCTCTACCCTTGTTGTACCATGCAGATACAATGTCGTTGAATTGTTGCCCCGTATTTTGTGCATGTTTTGGGGTTAGAATGTATAAGAACAAACAATCTCCGTCCTGCTTGCCTGCGACATTTTGAGCAGGTTGTTGTGTCCGTCTTCGTGGGCAAGCAGGGCCAGCATGTTATGAACCAACTATGCAATGATAATTATGTTTATATGCTCAACTGTAAGCTTTCTATTGTAGATGTTATGTGTCCGTCTTCGTGTGCAGCTTCTTTAGGTTTGTAATCGTTATGTGACATTGTCCTTGTTATGGCGTCGAATAGGGTTGTAGTTGTTGTCATAAATTCGAGTTAGAATTGGAAAGCCATGTTGCAAAACGAAACTTACACACCACAAGTCACTTGGCAGTGATGTCCATATTTTGTGTCATGTTTTATACTTACTTAATATCGATTTCTGCATGCATTTCATACATTTGGGCTAGAATAGTACAGAATCTATGTAGTTTATGTTTATTTGCCAAATTATGGAATCTACACTAGTTTCTATTTAATTTCGCAGAAATCGAGGCAATTTACAGCAGTTCAAAGAAAGGGGGAGAAGCTCGAAGTCAACTACAGAAGTTCAAGGTCAAGGAGTAGCGGAACCAGGCTAAATTGAGCTGAAAGCAAGAAAATCGAGTCGATATCGAGTAATCCACTCGATTTCCCCCCAGAAAGCCAAAAATCGGCTAAGGAAGAAAAGCAGAGGTCGATATCGACATGACTTAGTTGATATCGAGTAACCCCACATCGAGCAAAATCCCAAAAATCGGCTCAAGAAATCTGAAGAAAAAGACATTGGTCGATATCGAGTTAGCTTACTCGATATCGAGTAAAAATCGAGTTGACATTCACCCAGAGAGCCGAGATCGAGCAGCTGAGCTGAAGACGGAAAATGCGAGGTTGATATCGAGCGACCTTAGTCGATATCGACTAGGCCGACAGAAGCCGAAATTGAGCTAGTCTGAGTTCTTGTTAAGTTTCTATCCCAAATCCAATGGTGATATCCACATGAGCAAATTCTATCAAGTCTATCAAGTCAAGGGAAGATATTTACCTATATTAGATATAGTCCTAGTTGATTTATTTCCTTTATTTCCAAGTTTTTATCTTATGTTATTAGATAGATAGAGATAGATATAGATAGAGTTTCCTTCCTTGATTAGCAAGGATTGGAAGCCTGTAAATAAAGCCCATGGGGCTAGTTTTTATTCATTCAATTTCAGAAGGAGAGAAGTAAGTAGAGAGTAGAGAAAGAGAGAGAGGACGAGTGGAGAAAGGGAGCGAAAGTGATCTGGCTTTGTTCGGTTTGTACTTTCTTCAGTTTGATTTAATGCAAGTAGTTTCTTTTCCATCAATGATGTCTGCGATTGCGATGAAGAGCGAGTAGTCCATCTACTTCTAGGGTTGGGGTGAGCCCGACGTTAGCCATGCGTGTTTGAGGTAAAGATCCGACATTTATTATGCTTTGATCATCTACTACCTTTTATGTGTTTATTACCTATTTAATAGAGATCCATGTTAACAACTTGGATTATAAACATAAAATCGGTAGATAGAATTAGGGTTTCTTGAAAGAGTTGTCTAATTGTTGGAAAAGGCGAAAGCTTGATCCTTTGATGCGATTTGCATGATTATCGTTATTTATCTTGCCTTTTGCATGCTTGGTTATCATTGTTGCAAACCCCGATCTTGGAAGTTTTCATTTACATAAAGTTAATTCCGAAATCTACAAAAGCTTTGTTCTTTATTTTTGCTACTGTTACTGCTCGATATTGACCTCCTATAGGTCGATATCGACTTCTGATTCTCGTTCCAGAAAGATCACTGCTCGTTTGTGTCTTTGCAGAACAGGTCGATTTCAAGAAGAATTGGTCGATATCGAGTCAATTGAGTCGATATCGAGTGCCCTAGACCAAAATCGACTACCTTCTGCACAGCTGCACGAAAACCACTGGAACAATCGATATCGACTTACCTAGGTCGATATCGAGTTCATCCCCTGAGTTAAAATCGACATGAGATTTATCAGCTGCCTGAGATCCACTGACACGCTTCATCGAGGATCGATCCTGACTTCCCGCCGTTACATCAGGAGGAGGTCTTGTAATTATTTGCGTGGGCATAATCCGGTTTGATTTATATTCTTATATTTTGAACTCGATTTCCTCCTTACAATAAATTGGCGCCGTTGCCGGGGAAGCAATCATTTGCGCCTTAGGTAGTTAGATCTCACGTTTTCCTTGAGTTACTTTCAGGTGTATGCGTCGTTCTGGTCAACCACCTGAGTTTGACGGCTTAGACGATTCGAAATGCCTTATACACGTCCACTCTAGACTAAAGAGAGAAATGGCGGCCGCAGAAATGCAAGCACGGCTGATAGAGAGGCTTAGGGCAGAAATAGAAGCCAACAATGTTGCTCTCGCCGCTGAGAGAGCACGCACTGCACAGGAAGCGGAACTAAGGAGGCAGGCAGAGGCTGAGCTTTCCCAATATCCCACCACCGCTGAGGATTATATGCATCCGACTCTTGTCGTGCCTGAATCGGCCATTCTAGTCCCTGAAAATAATTTTAAAATTCGCACCGCTTTCCTGATTGAGATTAAAAATAATGCCTTTTACGGAAGGTTTAATGGATGTCCTCTTGAACATATTACCAATTTTTTTGATATGTGTCATACTCTTGCTGAAGGTACTACTCTGGAATATGTCAAGATGAAAGCTTTTCGATGGGCCCTTGCCGGTCCAGCATTGAAGTGGCTTGAAGGACTGACTCCACGATCCCTCACGACATGGGCTGAAGTAAAGCAAGCATTTCTGAATAAATTCTTTCCTCCTGCCAAGACAGCGATCCTCCGCCAAAAGATTACAGCTTTCAAGCAGAAGCCTGGGGAGCCGCTAGCGAAAGCATCGGAACGATATAAGGATCTACTACGATCCTGCCCTACACATGGACAGCCACCCTATGTCGTTTAGGAGATCTTCTTCAATTCTCTTGATCTGGCCGCTATGAATAGGATCAACCAGTATACTCATTATGAGTATCTGATGATGCCACCAGCTGACGCATGGGCTACCCTCGAGAAGCTCACCAACTTCGACAATAAGTATGGGGTGGCGACAAATTATGACGAGAACGCCTATGCCAGGCCAGCCCCATCCATGCCCCTCTATGAGCCTTCTAAGGAGATTGATCCAGATGTCAAGGAGAAATACTACAGAGATCAGAATCGCAAGCTCCTCAAGCAATTCAAGTATCTTTCTGTCAACCAACCCTGCATTGAATGTGGCTCACAACGGCACACCACTACAGAGTGCCCACATACAGAGCAAGTCAGGATGGCAGAAACTCACGAGGAAGTAGCTTACTCAGGGGGTCCCAATCGCTATATGGGGGACCAAAGGTTCCAACAACCACAATGGAACCAAGGTGCCCCTAGGACCCCCCCGCCATATAGAGCTCCAGGACATCCGGAGAGGGACGAGCGGAAGGATGACCTACAGCTCATCCTGGACGAGATGCGTCGGAATCAAGGCACCATCAACAATCAGCTCCACAACATCAATACAAGATTTGGAGAGCTGGACATCTGGAAGAGGAATATTGAGACCCAGATGGATCCATTCGCGTCACAAATTCCACGACCAACCGGGCAACTCCCTGGGAAGACAGAACCAAATCCCAAAGGGAAGACCGAACATGTCGCTGCTGTAAAGCTGAGGAGTGGTCACGAACTGCACAAGCCAGAGGTCGGAGAAGTGGAAGACAGAACTGCAGAACAAGTCGATATCGACCAACACCTAGTCGATATCGACCAACATCAGGTCGATATTGACCCCGCGGCACCAACGAACTCGATTCCAACAACTACAGTCAATATCGAGCAGCACAAGGTCGATATCGACCCACATGAACTCGATATAAAGTCCCCTCCAGTCAACATCGACTCATCTGCAGCACCTCCGACATTTGTTCTGGCTCCGAAAAAGACGCTTCCTTTTCCTTCCAAGGCATTGAAAGATCCCACTTCAGGTAGGTTTAAAAGGTTTGTTAAGATGCTTCAAGAACTGAATGTTTCAATTCCTTTTACAGAAGTTCTTCAAGAGATGCCTACATATGTCAAGTTCCTCAAGGAAATCCTTAGCAACAAGCGATCTATCTCAGAAATCGCCGGCGAATGCAAAAGGATGGACTTCCCTGAGAAGAGACCTAACTCTGGTAAGTTTTCTATCACTGTGGGATTTGGACAATATAAATATGAGTCCTTATGTGATTTAGGAGCAAGCGTGAGTATCATGCCCTTATCAATCTGGCGAAAGGTAAAGATAGGGTCCATAGAGCATGTGGATGCCAAGTTATACATGGCAAACAATACAGTGGTCATCCCTACAGGTATGGTCGAGAATGTCCCTGTCCAGGTTGGTAAGTTCTATGTCCCCACTGATTTCCTTATCATAGATTGTGCTAAAGATCCTACTAGCCCTATTATTCTTGGTAGACCATTCCTAGCTACTATAGATGCTAAAATCAGCGTAAAGCAGCGATTGCTCACCTTCACGATAGGCGACGAGATCTTAGATTTCTCTTTTGGCCCTGCAAAAAAGGAAGTTTCATGGCTGGAAGTGAAAAGCATAAGCAACCACGGGGACAAGCAAATAACAACGGAGGAAATCACCAAGACACAGCTCGATATCGACATCACCAACTCGATATCGACCACTCAACTCGATATCGACCCCCCTGGTCGATATCGACCTCCTCTGTTGAGCCCTAAACCTGCCAGAAGCCTAAGTATGGGGTCCTTGCACTCGATATCGACCCCTATCACTCGATATCGGCTGACCCCCAGCCCGGAGATTTCTGTTTTCGGCCCGAAAAGGTAAGTTCAGGTATGATTTCAACCCCTTCTCTGTCCATTAATAACTTTAATAAAAATTCAAGGGGAGGTAAGGCCCAGTGGCGAGCTAATCTGCGAAGGATGAGAGCTGGAAAAAAGAAGAAGGAAGGCAAGGGATACTATGCAACCGACCACCTATCAGCTGAGCTTGTATACTACCATCAGGACCTAGATGATCCAGGAGAAGGGTCAAGCAAAAGGGGGCCCCACATTGACGGTCCTTGAGCACAAACGGAGAAGTCGGCCTAGCGACTCTAAAATCTAGAGCATGTACATAAAACTTTTTGAATTTTGGGACTTTGAAACTTTCTGTTTTGGTTTTTTATTTTGTTTTTGTTTTTGATTTTGAGTACTTCATGTGGAATCTTGTCTTCGGGAAAAACTAACAAATTTGCATGTCGAAAGAAACTGGAGTCGACCAACCTGGTTTGGTCGATATCGACTGACCTTAGTCGATATCGACTCCTGAGGTAGAAATCGACCAGGGGAGGAGGAAAAGAAGACAGTCGATTTCGACCAACCTTACTCGATATCGAGTAAGTTGGTCGATATTGACCAAATTCCCCAACTTCGACCACCACTTTGTTACTCGACAGCCCCTGTTTTACCTCCTCAGCGCGTTATTCGGTGAGCTCCTTCCTTTACCTTTGTTTTATACTCCCTCCGTTCGGCAAAACTTGTCGTTTACTATTCACGCACGCTTAGAATGATAAAAACTATATAAAATATTTATTTTTTTATAAGTTTTCAATAACAAGTTTGTACTTATTAATAATAGCTACGAAATTGTTAAAAAAATTATTAAAAAACTAGATATTTTATATAGTTTTTATCTCCTAAAAAAGTGTGCATGAATAGTAAAGTGACAAGTTTTTCCGAACGGATGTAGTATTGATTTTATACAGTGGGGACACTGTATATTTTAAGTATGGGGTGGGGGAATGGCTCATTATCATCATTTTATATTTTATTCTTATTTTTGGTACTACATGGTAAATTTTGAGTAAATTTGTATGCTTAATGGCTAAACTCAAAGCTTGTTTTATGAGACATCTCCCAAAGCTTGTAAATTGTCTAAGGAAATAGTGTCATGAAAGTTATGTTAAACTCGACGATGCAAAATTAGATTCATTAGAGATATAGCATGAAATTATCTAGTAAAGGGAAGTCACAATGAAGCAAATTATTTTCTTAAAAACCATGAAAAAAGGTAAAATTTGAAGTTGCTTTTGACATATTGCATAATAAGAGGATGGAGGACTTTATATTTCCATATAATGATCATTGTTATAATCCTAGCCTTACCTATACTTATGCATCACAAAAGCCATATTATGCCTTATTTCATATATTGCTCCACATGATCTAAATATTGCCCATTCTTTACCTTATTTCCTATCCGGGGATTATGTTGAGAATGATGTTACATTATGGAGATTGTTATATGGTGTTTGTGTTGTTATGTCATTATATGGAGTTTGGCAGAATTGTTTGGAATTTATGGAAAATTGAATGAGTGAGAAAAAATCAGGTCACCTCAGGAGATAAAGGTAGATCGACCCTGCTTACTGAGATAATAGTTCAGTGAGATGGGACACACAAGTAAGGAGTCCAAAGCACTAAGTATCCGGGGTCATTCATGACACCCATGTTTGCGACTCGCGAGAAGGCAGTGCTGAGGTTAGAGAGGTAAAAGCATAAATATTGAAAAAAAGCATTGAGCGATGAGTGAAAGGTGAGATATCAAAGGAAGAAGGAATGTGCTGTGAAAATTTGAAAATTACTCCTTTTCACCGGATCATTAGCACCACATTGCAAAAAATTACCCACATTTAGCCTTTTACCAATCTACTCCTTATTGAGCTTAATTAATGTCCTCTTGATTATTGTTGTATTGTCACATGAACTGTTTGCAGAACCCTCCTTTTGTGAGTACGTAGATGTTGCTTTTTATTGCACATGCATAGATTTGTGGCACTAGTACCTTTTCGATGATGGTAATTGATTGCGGGGTTATATGAGAATGAATCTAATATGTTGAGCGTTTTTGAATTCTTCCCCTGAATGACCATCCAAGTTATTGCTTGGGGACAAGCAAGCTTAAGTATGGGGTGATTTGATGTCCATGTTTTGTGCCATGTTTTATACTTACTTAATATCGATTTATGCATGCATTTCATACATATGGGCTAGAATAGACAGAATCTATGTAGTTTATGTTTATTTGCCAAATTATGGAATCTACACTAGTTTCTATTTAATTTCACAGAAATCGAGGCAATTTACAGCAGTTCAGAGAAAGGGGGAGAAGCTCGAAGTCAACTACAGAAGTTTGAGGTCAAGGATTAGCGAAACCAGGACAAATTGAGCTGAAAGTAAGAAAATCGAGTCGAAAATCACAAGTCGATATCGAGCACCTTCAGTCGATATCGAGTAATCCACTCGATTTCCACCCAGAAAGCCAAAAATCGAACGAAGAAAAGCAGAGGTCGATATCGAGTAACCCCATATCGAGCAAAATCCCAGAAATCAGCTCAAGAAATCTGAAGAAAAAGACATTGGTCGATATCGAGTTAGCTTACTCGATATCGAGTAAAAATCGAGTCGACATTCACCCGGAGAGCCGAGATCGAGCAGCTGAGCTGAAGACGAAAAATGCCAGGTTGTTATCGAGCGACCTTAGTCGATATCGACTGGGCCAACAGAAGCCGAAATTGAGCTAGTCTGAGTTCTTGTTAAGTTTCTATCCCGAATCCAATGGTGATATCCACAAGAGCAAATTCTATCAAGATCTATCAAGTCAAGAGAAGATATTTACCTATATTAGATATAGTCCTAGTTGATTTATTTCCTTTATTTCCAAGTTTTTATCTTATGTTATTAGATAGATAGATATAGATATAGATAGAGTTTCCTTCCTTGATTAGCAAGGATTGGAATCCAATAAATAAAGCCCATGGGACTAGTTTTTATTTATTCAATTTCAGAAGGAGAGAAGTAAGTAGAGAGTAGAGAAAGAGAGAGAGGTCGAGTGGAGCAAGGGAGCGAAAGTGATCTGGCTTTGTTCGGTTTGTACTTTCTTCAGTTTGGTTTAATGCAAGTAGTTTCTTTTCCATCAATGATGTCTGCGATTGCGATGAAGAGCGAGTAGTCCACCTACTTCTAGGGTTGGGGTGAGCCCGACGATAGCCATGCGTGTTTGAGGTAAAGATCCGACCTTTATTATGATTTGATCATCTATTACCTTTTATGTATTTATTACCTATTTAATAGAGATCCATGTTAACAACTTGGATTATAAACATAAAATCGGTAGATAGAATTAGGGTTTCTTGAAAGAGTTATCTAATTGTTGGAAAAGGCGGAAGCTTGATACTTTGATGCGATTTGCATGATTATCGTTATTTATCTTGCCTTATGCATGCTTGGTTATCGTTGTTTCAAACCCCGATCTTGGAAGTTTTCATTTACATAAAGTTAATTCTGAAATCTACAAAAGCTTTGTTCTTTTTTTTTGCTACAATTACTGCTTGATATTGACCTCCTATAGGTCGATATCGACTTCTAATTCTCGATCCAGAAAGATCGCTGCTTGTTTGTGTCTCTGCAGAACAGGTCGATTTCGAGAAGATTTGGTCGATATCGAGTCAATTGAGTCGATATCGAGTGCCCTAGACCAAAATCGACTACCTTCTGCACAGCTACATGAAATCGACTGGAACAGTCGATATCGACTTACCTAGGTCGATATCGAGTTGATCCCCTGTGTCAAAATCGACGTGAGATTTATCAGCTGCCTGAGATCCGGTGACACGCTTCCTCAAGGATTGATCCTGACTTCCCGCTGCTATATCAGGAGGAGGTCTTGTAATTATTTGCGTGGGCATAATCCGGTTTGATTTATATTCTTATATTTTGAACTCGATTTTCTCCTTATAACAGGTAGTTTGCACCTACATTAGTCATAGCAGTGTGCACCTATAGAGGAAGGCCCTGTGTGTTACAACGCGGTTCATGGCATGCGCTTGTCGTTCCAAATCTGCCGAGCGATTTCGTCCCTCAACCCCTTCATCCCTGTGACAGGGCCTCCATCATCAGCCGAGTCATACAAGGGATCATCGTCCTCATGACCAATTTCCTCTTCGCCGTCGTAGGGGTCATCCTCGTCCTCTCTGTCGGACGTGGAAACATGCAGGGTGAACTTCGTGAACCGTGGGTCGTCGTCATCCACGATCTCGGGCTCCGCACAAGACTGGCTGACGTAATTGTGGAGTGCAAAGCAAGCTATGATGATCGCAATCTGCTTCCGAATAGGGTACTTCGGGAGTTGCGTTAGGATCTTCGACTTGGACTTCAATATCCCAAAAGACCTCTCCATAGCTCCCCTGAGGGACGAGTGCGACTTGTTGAAGGCCTCTTTCTCGTTCGACGGTTGTGAAGCGGCGAATGTCGGGTGATGGTACTTCGTCGTGGAATAGGGAATCATGTAACCCGGCCGGAAGGGGTACCCTTTGTCGCATAGGTAGTAGCGGCCTACACAACATGAATGTGCATTAGGCAACACAATACCACGTGCATTTCCCCCATCATGTATTGGGTGCAATGTTCAATGAAGTATCAAACGTACCGGCAGAAGGGTGTGGGAAGCGCAATGCGATTGTCCTTAGGGCGTGATCAAACACACGTGCATCGTGTGCGCTACCCTCCCAACCGGCCAATATGAACGTGAATCGCAAATGGAAGTCGCATACCGTCATGACGTTGTACGTGCATGTGCCCTTCCTGCACCGAAACTTGATCTGGCCGCCCCTGGGTCCCGTCTATTGCACCGATAGCGTCCTTGAAGTACGGCCAGTACCGGTTGTCGTTCTGGATGGCGTCGGGTATGTTGTTGAAGTGGGGGTCCTGAGGGCGGATGATGTCTCATGCAAAACCACGATAGCCATTGCATCTAGCCCCACACACTACGTCTAGAACTTGGCCTATGCTGTCGGATATAGTGTACGAGGATCGTTGGAACCGCTCACGTGCATTCCGATGTCTGGCCTCCCAAGCCATCGTGTTGAAGAAGATGGCAACCTTCTCCATCACAGACATCTGGGTGGAAGCTCGAAGACCGTATTGATGCTCAAGAATCCCACATAGCCGCACGAATGCACCCTTTTCCATCCTGAAAGAGTTGACGCTCCTCGTCTGCGACCAATGCGTCACAATGTCATCGACCCAACGTGCTCCTGTGTACGGACCGATGTATTGGGGGACTTTATGCACATGCAGAAAGTAGTGCTGAACAATGGGGATGGCCTACTGCTGGAGGAGGAGGCAAGCAATCACAATTCTTCGCCGTCATCGATGCCTACGACGACGGCGCTCGTACCCCATGGGTTGCAGCCTGCAATTTAAAGGTAACCATAACAATGAAGGCGTCATTGATAATAGCATTCATGCACTTTTTCAGAAGCACACATTTGACACAATCACACACATTATTCACAAACACACATGTTATGGTCCCAACATCACAAACATTAGTCATGGTTTGGGACTTGTAACGCAAACCATATAAACCTGTTGACAACCTCAACTAATGGAAACAAAAGCCGAATGCAAAGTCGCATCATTACAAACTAACAAGTTTAATGAATGAAAATTTTGAAGTTGCAAAGGAAAATGGGAACAAGCTTTAAGCCCTCGGAAGGCTCGAACATAGTGTTGGATGATGATGTATTGGGATTCAGGGGGGACAGGCGCCCAAATGTTGCCCGTCGTTCGTGGAGTACAGCCACTTCAGCCACGCCATCCGGGACTCATTCGTCTCAATCTCTAGGAACACCTCCCACCTTTCGGGGGTGGAAAGGGCCAAGCTAAAGCACCACATGGGATCCCCTTCCTTCATGAGCCCATCTGTCACCATGGTTTTCACAATGTCCATCACCTCCCGGGTGGTCCCGGGAGGTTTTTTGGATGGCACCTCCTCCCTCTCCTTCCTCGCCTCCCTCGCATCCCTCTCCAGCATGGCCTTCAGTAAACTGTTGGTGTCTTCCGCCAATTCAAAATGTTGCGAAGCAAGCTTTGAGCCCTCCGACTTCCGAATGTTGCGTTTTGGAGCGACGGTTGATGCCCCAGACCCGAAACTGGTTAGACCTCGCTTTTTGCTGGTGGATGGACCAGAACCTGCCACATGTGATAGACCCGAGCGGTGGCCAGTTGAAGGACCAGACCTTGCCCCATTTGAAGCCTCGGATGCAGGGACCTTGTCAGGTGAGCTCCCGTCGTTCGGCTCTTCGTCGCAGATGTCGTTCATTACTTGAGACATAGATGGAGTCCGGGTCTTAATAAGGAACAGCTCATCAAACTCCTCCTTTACCCCCTC
Organism: Persicaria tinctoria; assembly: GCA_037127255.1. Lineage (NCBI taxonomy): Eukaryota > Viridiplantae > Streptophyta > Magnoliopsida > Caryophyllales > Polygonaceae > Persicaria > Persicaria tinctoria. The sequence continues at coordinate 29,356,522 of JBANSL010000009.1, forward strand.
ATATTGGGAACCCTTTGGGTCCACTACATTGCCTTTTCCATTCCCATGAAGCCCATCGTCATCATCGATCGAGATGCACTCCGGTTGTCCTTCATCGCGGGGGTTCCTGAGATGTCCGGGCCGATGGGTCCATGGATGGGGCGACGCAGTACTCACCGGTGGCGATGGCGCCACCGTAAACTTGGTCAAACAAGTCCTCCCACTCAGGAGGGATGCCCTTTTTTTGGAACTTCTTGAAGTTATGGTCGACCTGCTCAATGGGAAATGAATGCATGTATGTGGGACATCCGTAATTGCGGTGTGCACATTGAAGACGAGACAAACACAAAAAGAGAACTGATGGACGGTTTTTAGTCGCGTTAACCGTATCAAAATAATTTCGAACCTACCTACCTAATGTAGTGTGGTAAGCACGAGTCGATCCCACAGAGAATCAAGTATTTCCAAGTTATGTCTATTTACCAATTAGTATCAAACGGGGGTTTTTGGGTGGTGAAAATAAGAAATAAACTAAAATAAACTATAAACAAATTAATGAAGATAACGGTTAATAAAATCGTTTCATCTACAATTTTCCACTTTATTTGGTTGAAACGATCATTGTAACTTCCTCTCGTCCTTTTAAGTTTCCTATGAATGCCCTTGTCCCGACCTAATATAGTTACTAGTCCAACCAGTCCTAGAAACCCTTATCAATCGAACAGTCCCTAAAGAAGGATTTAACCCAATTGATAGCTTTAAGTTCAGAGATTAACCAAGGTATTTGCAGTCCCTAAAGAGGGATTTAACAACACATTCAACTTCCTACTCATTCAATTAGTTCAACCAGCCCTAAAGGAACAAGTTTGCCACTTAGGTTAAGGTTCACAACCAGGAATCTACAAAACCTTAGCAATTGAATTGATTCTAACTAGTTGTGCGGGCTAGATAGAATAAAACAATAGACAATCAAGCACAAAGAAGTCGAAACATTCAATGTAGGAAATTAGGAACAAGATTCAGAAACTCACAATCAATCAAACAAAGCTTCAAATTGTGGACGAAACAGGAGAGTTTAGGTCTCCATAAAAATAAAACAAAAGACAATTAGGGTTAAAGAGGAAAACTAACTAGTCGGCCGGTCACTTGCAACATTCGGCCTCCTATCTCTGCCGTATGAATAGAATGAATATATATATATATATAACATAAAATATCCTAACCTAAATCTATCTAATCTACTACGGATATATATTATTATTATTATTATATCTATCTAATCTATCTAAACATATATGTTACGCAGCACTCAGCCAATCATTGGACTTGTTGAACACTTGAACCCACGTCCTGCCGTTCGGAGCCCATCTCCTCCGCGTACGATCATCAACCCATTTACGTAGCTAGCCCATCTTGTCTTTCAAATTGCGATCAACCAATCAACCTCTGAATTCATACGATCCAACCCGAAAATACCTGAAATATATAAAAATACTAGTGTAGACTCCGAAAACCAAATAATATAAATTAAGCTATAAAATAGGTAAACATGCTCTAAATTGATATGCAAATCTTTTCTAAAAACATGACTAAAATAGACTCTATCAAACTACCCCATGCTTAGACTTTTGCTTGTCCTCAAGCAATGAAAAACAAATATAGAATTAATCATCCCACAAATAAGATTTTCATGCTATAGTTTAGAAAAGCAACATCACGTGGCAGGAGTCATGAATAAGAGAAGAAATATCCTAACAAGTATATGAGCGATCCAATAGTAAAGGCAAATATAATCTAACCTCACCGGGATAATGTGTTTCACTCAAGCTCTCATGTGTTTAGGCTTTAAAGTTCAACTCTCAACTCAATCCAAAATGATCTATACATCGTGAATGTCATTACTTGCAAACAACATCATGAGGACTTTTATAGGATTGTAATGAGGCTTTGGTAGGAACATTAGGCATGGGAAATATTTTGGCTTGTGGTGCTAAAAATCCGGGAAAAAGGAACAACAACCAACCAGAACAACACCAAAACTTCCATACGTCGCAAACCATTCCAATAACATAAACTCCAATACACATCAATAAGCACTTTTCGATTTCAATAGCCATACACTTATGCATTTTTTCCATTTGGATGATAACTTCTTTTCTTTTATGCTTACTTTTGCCCCTAGGTGAATTTTATCCTCCCTAGGTCCAAGCTTACTAGACTTTTACTCCTAAGTGAATTTTATCCTCCTTAGGCCCCTAGTAATAAGTCATCTCTATTGTGCAAGAAGGGTTACCTTATTTTGGCTATGCCTCTCGCAATGTACAACCTTACATACATCATCTTTACTCAAAACAACTCCAACATATAAATTTTTCACCAATTCTACTCCTAATTCCCGGATAGGGTCAGGCTAATCATTGGCTATGATATATTTTTGTGGAGCTATCAAAAAAATAGGCTTTAAGGCTCAGACGGGCTTCAAGCAAAGGATAATAGGTAAGGTAGATAAGGTATAATATGGCTAAAGAAAACATGCCTCAATCATTTGAAATTCACAAGCAACAAACATGTGTAATACGGTATTGAACTACAAGCATATGGAGAGTATAATCACACAATAAAAGCAAAAGGGAAATAATTATGAATAGTCCCTTATAAGGCCAAAACAAACTCACAAGGGTTATGTTTTTTAGATTTCAATTAAACCTCAACTATGAATCATACTTGCTCAATTATATTCTCAAATCATGCTCCAAAAATCATTTTCATGCAATTCAATCAAATCATGGGATTTATGCAATAAGCTCATAAAAATGAATTAGAGAACAAACTAAACCAATATGGGTATCTTTAATAACACCTAAATGCAATGAAATGCATAACAAAAATTAAAAAAAAACAAAAAAAACTAACATGAAAAAAAAAACAAAAGGCAGAAAACTAATATATATAAAAACGGAGCTACACTTGAATTCTCCACCCCGTGCTTAAAATCTTACTTTGTCCTCAAGGTAAATAAAAAGAAAGAAAGAGGTAGAGGAAACTCACAAAGTAATCAGGCATTTAGGAACAAGCGTTTAACTCAAGAGAAAGTAGTGGCGTAGTCTCTGAACAACCCCAACTCTTGGATGTAATTGGCACTCGTGAACCTTCTTGGAGTTAGCTAAATATAGGCCTATCCTCTTTGCAAAATGCCTGGCCAAGACAAAAAACAAAAAGAACGCACCACAAACAAACACATTCCAACACCCAAGAAAAATATATCATCCAGGAAAATCAAAGCAACATAGCAGCGCCAAATTCTTGATGATAAAAAAAAAAAAAAAGGTGTTAATGATCAACCAGACTTAATAAAAGTATCACATGAAACACATTCAAGTCCAAAAGATTGAGAAAAAACATATATCAGATCCATAATTGAACCTGCTGTGAAACCAAACAATCAAAGCAAACCAATCTATTAATTTAAGAGATCTCAATCACCCCATCATCAATAGTAAATCCCAATAATTAGCAGTAGATTTCACTCAATCTTGATAGAGAATAAACAATGCAAATCAGCTAATAGCTATGCCGGCAACGAGAATTGATAATAAGATAAGCAATTTCAACAAAATCAATTCATAATCCTCTTCCAAAATATCACAAGAATCTCAGTGAAAGGGCACAAAAGAGAACATACCCGCACTAACCCGAGTGAAACAGGGTCTGGAAAAATTCAGGGCGCCTAGATGACGTCGAAGGGAAGCGCATCAAGGAGCCGCATCTGGGCCAAGATAGGGAGTCGCGAGATCAATTGGGAGCAGCAGTCCGAACCCGAGGAATCGCCGGAGCGAAATAGAACCAGCGAGAGAGATCTGGGCTCCTGTCGAGACTACCCGGGGAGAGGTGGTTGTGCAGGCCGGGGCGAGGAAGGGGATCTGGTGGAGGGTGCTGGGGATGGCGATGTCGGAGATGGTGGCGAGATCTGGCGGGGCTGGTGCAGGGGCGATGACGGAGGGTGGCGCTCAAGAGGGTTATGGTGGCCCAGCGGTGCGCCAGGAGGAGGAGGATGCGGCCAGGAGGACTAGCAGATCCGGGAGCGGCCAGTGAAGGACGGCGATGGTAGCCGGGAAGTTTCAGGGGTGGCGAGCGGCGAGGAGCAGCCAGTGAAGGACAGGGAATGGAAAGGGTTCTGATGGACGCAGGGGCGGCGCTCAGCGGGGAAGGAAGAGGGAGACGGGGTCACGGGAGGAGGGTTTTTTTTTATTTTTTATTTTTTATTTTTTTTTATTATTTATTTTTTTTAAGAAGAAAATAAGCAAAATATAAAAATTAATCCTAATTAAAAATAAAAGGAATAAAGAAAAAAAAACATACCTTGGTTTCTTCTAAGATCGATTCAGACATTGTCAAAGCCCTCAATAATTTGTCAAACTCTCGAGCATGACTCTCTGCAGAGGATATGTAATACCACCGATTCAGTTCCATTGGTGGCTTCTCAAAATATGCGCTCCTCTTTTGCCATCTCTTAACTTTTTGTCCGTTTGCACCCTCATTAAATTCAAACAATAGAATCCTCTTTGTCAAATTTTCATCATCTTGCTCATCTATCCAATCTCTTAAGATCTCCTTGTCAAGAGAGATGATAGCGTAGTCGTCACTAACCACCACCTCCGTCTGCCTAGGAAAAATCTCTGAAATAATTGGAATTGGAATTGGTTGAGCCACTTGGATCCGCCTCATCTCATTATTGAAATCAATTTGGATCTTTATTAGTTGGGACTCCATTGCAGCAAAGTGTTCTTCCATACGGGGCAACATGGACAATTCTTGTGATGTTTGCGGAGCCAGACATGGAGGCTCTAGTAGTTGTCCGATTTGGAGCTCTAATTGTGCAATCTCATGTATAATATCCATCTCACGAGAAAGTTGAGTTTTGCACAAATGATATACTTCCTTAACCTTTCCGATCGGAACCCTAAACACCGGACAATCTTTAAATACATGATTAGAAACTCCGCAAAAATCACAATATAAACCATGAGTCATCTTTAGAGGGAATCACTTAGACACACGAACACAAACGGTTAGTAGCACGGGTGTTATGAACCGTAAGATAGGCTCACAACAAAGTTAATTATATACAATAATTGGCAAACACACAAACAAAGAAATAAACTTTGATTCCCCGGCAACGGCGCCAATTTGATGAACGATTTTTAGTCGCGTTAACCGTATCAAAATAATTTCGAACCTACCTACCTAATGTAGTGTGGTAAGCACGAGTCGATCCCACAGTGAATCAAGTATTTCCAAGTTATGTCTATTTACCAATTAGTATCAAACGGGGGTTTTTGGGTGGTGAAAATAAGAAATAAACTAAAATAAAATATAAACAAATTAATGAAGATAACGGTTAATAAAATCGTTTCATCTACAATTTTCCACTTTATTTGGTTGAAACGATCATTGTAACTTCCTCTCGTCCTTTTATGTTTCATATGAATGCCCTTGTCCCGACCTAATATAGTTACTAGTCCAACCAGTCCTAGAAACCCTTATCAATCGAACAGTCCCTAAAGAAGGATTTAACCCAATTGATAGCTTTAAGTTCAGAGATTAACCAAGGTATTTGCAGTCCCTAAAGAGGGATTTAACAACACATTCAACTTCCTACTCATTCAATTAGTTCAACCAGCCCTAAAGGAACAAGTTTGCCACTTAGGTTAAGGTTCACAACCAGGAATCTACAAAACCTTAGCAATTGAATTGATTCTAACTAGTTGCGCGGGCTAGATAGAATAAAACAATAGACAATCAAGCACAAAGAAGTCGAAACATTCAATGTAGGAAATAAGGAACAAGATTCAGAAACTCACAATCAATCAAACAAAGCTTCAAATTGTGGACGAAACGGGAGAGTTTAGGTCTCCATAAAAATAAAACAAAAGACAATTAGGGTTAAAGAGGAAAACTAACTAGTCGGCCGGTCACTTGCAACATTCGGCCTCCTATCTCTGCCGTATGAATAGAATGAATATATATATATATAACATAAAATATCCTAACCTAAATCTATCTAATCTACTACGGATATATATTATTATTATTATTATATCTATCTAATCTATCTAAACATATATGTTACGCAGCACTCAGCCAATCATTGGACTTGTTGAACACTTGAACCCACGTCCTGCCGTTCGGAGCCCATCTCCTCCGCGTACGATCATCAACCCATTTACGTAGCTAGCCCATCTTGTCTTTCAAATTGTGATCAACCAATCAACCTCTGAATTCATACGATCCAACCCGAAAATACCTGAAATATATAAAAATACTAGTGTAGACTCCGAAAACCAAATAATATAAATTAAGCTATAAAATAGGTAAACATGCTCTAAATTGATATGCAAATCTTTTCTAAAAACATGACTAAAATAGACTCTATCAAGAACGTACCACAATTTTCTTCTCCCACCATTCGTTACACGCCATGATGGTTCCTCTAACGGGATCACAACCCAACCCTGTCTCATCCTTCTTCATCTCTTTCCAACAGTTGTAATAAGTTTTCATATCGCGAGTGCGATTCTTAAGAGTGTTGGTGTTGCACTTCTTCCCCATCAATTCCTCAAACTGAGCTGTAAAGGGAGCCCAAAGGAAGGCCTGCTCCCTTCCATTTTTTTCTGTTATGCTAGGAGAACTCGCATCAGCTTCATTGTGAGGTCGTAGGACCAGAAGAAGGCGACTGAAACGGGGACCTTGTCGTCACCACTGGCAGGTGTCTTAGCTTTTTCCCTTCGATTACTCGTCGCCTTTCGCTTACCTTTGTCATTTGGAACGGGCGTGGAATCCATGCCAATCTGGAATGGAAGGATGGTGAGGAATGTGATGGCCCGATGGACGAAGATGCACAACAACAATCGAATTTTTCAAGGCAAATTAATATTGAATTCAACTTCAAGCGGAACGAAAACACTCGACACAAAAGCACCAAATTGAGGAATCATAACACAACAAAACTCATCTAAACCGCATACCTCCCAAACCTATCAAACTCAATTGCTGAATTCAGTCCATTTCAGTTCTGAATTCATGAGGTAGGTTGCGTTTCAATTGCCTTTCCGTACTTGTGAAATGCTCAATTCCCGCCCTCAACAATCATGTACTGCCTCAAGAACAATCGACTCCATATGACTAACGGCCCTAAACACAAGCAAACCCCCATTCAATTAACACAAATTTCCCCCATTTCAATGCCGACCTAACCCTAACAATTTCATCTTATTTCGATTCGAGCTTCTAAAGTGAAAAAAGGGGAGAACTTACATGTTCGAAGACCAGTAAGGGGCTTCGTCGCCGGGGGCCGCCGTAGCTGTCGACTTTTCGGTGCCGGTGGTGGGGTGCAGTCCGTCTTCACCGCGGAAGGCCTTCTGTCGCCCTCGCTCTGGAAGGGGAGCCACAGGTGTCTCACTACACCAATAATGTCGACAACCTTCGATGCTCATGATTGAAATGAATTTGAAGAGGGGTATGAATTGGGGGTAATTTCGTCTTTACCTATGCGTAAGTGGGGGTAATTCGGTCTTTGCCCATCACTCCATCCACCAAAAAATCAAAATACAACCAAACAGAAAACCCAAAAAATTTCGGTGTTGAGTTTTCATCTCTTACATCCCAAAAATCCATCCTCATCTACCACATCCCCTAAAATCCACCAAATCCCCAAAAATCCATCCCGTTCCCAAACACACCCTATATCTCATAAACAACAACAATTTCACCATTTCGGTGTGTGTCATACAAGGAAGGTCTGAGGAATCCATTTGTACACCTCGTTTTCCCGAGTATATCAAAAGAGTATTTCCAAATTAACTATATCTCATAGAAATTGATAATATCAAAACACGATTAGAAAAATGCATCGCTTTAACAAAATCGTCTTTTTATCCAGTTCGATCAAGCTCCGCCACAATTAACAATTTATATTTGAATCAAACACATTTAGGGTGTGTTTGGTAATGATATCTAGTTATCAGATATCAGATGTCGATATCGATATCAAGTATATCTTGATATCAGCTGATATCTTGATATCCCTGTTTGGTATGCTGTAAGATATCAGATATCAGTTCTGATATCTATATGTTGTTTGGTAATGAGCTGCTAGATATCAGACATTTTGTAAATAGAAATAAACATACCATATTGTAGAGTCAAATTCCCAAATACCATTACAAGTGTTTATGTCAACCTAGCGACATTTAACTTCGAAAGTTTGCAAAAAGTGGAAGGCTAAATGCCACAAATGTTTAGTAGGTAAGATGCACACACTTGTTGGATTTCTCTTTCCTTTCGATTCGGTTTAACCTCCTTGATTTGTAGAGATTGTTCACGATACCTTTTTATCATGAGCATAAACCATTCTACGGTAAGCATGATGACAATGTGTATTAGCTTTTGCCTTTCCTTGTCTCTCCTTATCAATTGATGCTTATATGTCTCTATTTCTAATCCTAATCGAAATCAACATGAACCAAGAATGCATCACTATATATATGGATTGAAAAAAACTCAGCAACAACGATTGAAATAGAAACCCTACGCAAAAACGGAATTAAGGCAGCATAAACGAAGAAAGCAAAGATGCAGCAAACCAAGGCATGGTTGAGGGCGGTGTCCAATTAAAACTCAGCAACAACCAAGAAGAAAACGAAGATGCAACAAACCAAGAAGAAAGCAAAGATGCGGCAACAACGAAGAGGAGAGGAGATGCAGCAAAAACGGAACTAAGGCATGGCTGAGGGCGGTGTCCGACTCAGGGAAAGGGGAGAGGAAGAGGAGAGGAGATGTGCCTAAGGAAGCGAAGAGCGTGCAGCAATAGAGAGGGCGAGCAGAGGCGAGGAGCGTCCAGTAGAGAGGGCAAGAAGACGGCGAGAAGCAACGAGAGAATCTGATATCATATATCAGGGTTCCATACCTTCCAAAATTGGGGATATCAATTGGGGTATCAGTTTTGAGCCAATTTAAGGATATCACTTGATATCTATACCTTGCCCCAACCAAACACTAGATATCAGATATAATGGCTGATATCATTGCCAAACTTACCCCCTTAAAGAATTGATTCTTCTTCTATCACAAACATCACTAAAAAAACGTGATTCAATATACCGTTTTTCTATCATATTCCTTCAAAATAATATTTTAACTTCTTTTTTATTTTTTATTTTAGTTAAAAGGAGAGGCGGCGCTCCTAACTTCTTTTTTTATTGATACTTCATTTGGTAGAAATTTTTTCTCAATAAGGTTCTCTTAACATACGATGTAATGTATGCTTTAAGTACCCCAACTATGTACGACGAATCCATTTAGGTAAATCTATCATTCAAATGGAAACTTGTTTATATCAATTAAATGCAGAACTATTTTTCAATTTAAAGAGAGATTCACCCATCTGAAAATTGGATGAACTTCCCCAACATGATTGAAGACCAAAGCATCAATGAAGCCAAATTCATGGAATGCCAATACATACTCCACAAGAACAATTAAAATGATACCACCACTGACTTTAACATCACTAAACGATTGGAGATTGCATTACTCTTTAATCTTAAACGATATCATTACAACTAAAAGGCGCAGTAATATAATACTCCGTAGATGCTAGTATTAATCGTTCTCAAACGCATAGTGTAGAGTGCTAAGAAACCAAGTGATGCAGTTTCCAATTTCCATCAGCATAAGACAACACAAACGATTTCTAGAGGTTTAGAAATGCATATTGCAGGCAGTAGATGATGGTGTCACTTGGCCATCAAATTCTGGGCTTGGCTTTGATTCTCCTGCTGCTGTTGGTAGTTCAATGGCCTCCTGAACAGCATGATGTGTGGCTCTGGGCGGTGGATCGCGTAATGCACCCATCCACGGCTCTGCTGAACCCCGATTGCACGCCATTCATTCTAAAACCAAAACACAAGATCACACACTCCATCAATTATTACAAGGTTCAAGTACATGGCATTTGGTAACTGAATACTCAAGCTTGACAGAATGACAGTGAGATCAAAACACCACACACTAATGCGAAATTGCATTTGATCAAAAGGAATCAATATCATATTTGGGAAAAGCTGACCTAATTCTTGATAAAATTCTCAGCAAAATTTCCTAACCTCCAACACTCCATTGGATCAAGTTCTGAAACCTTGCTCATTCCAAGAGACATTCAGATAACAAATAGTAACACAGATCGAGTCCCCAACCCAATAGCCTACCAATCCTATGTTTAATCCAATCAAATACCACTTGATGAACACTCAAATCACTCAAACATCTTTAGAGTAAATTGCAAGGAAAGACTCAATTTGGACAACATTCAGACATTAGAAGGTTTCTGACAGAAGGTAATGATTCTTTCTAATTACAGACCAACATGAACCAACCAAAGGATATATTGCAAGTCAATTATTATCAATTTAAAACACGATTCCATCCAATTATCATGAAAATTACGAACGCTAGGGTTATGTAATTAGGGGGCTTACCTCAGAGAGAAGGCGATTTTTGGGGAGAAGTTTAGCAACCTCTGGAGGAAGAACGACATGCCTAAAATTGAACAAAATTCATCGGTGAATTCCAGAACCGATAAACGAATGAAACGGAAATATCTCAAGAAAATCATAAAAAGGAGATCCGAAATCACCTGTACTCGTTGAGGTCATCAAAGTATTTATCGGAGTACTGGATCTGTCCCATGGCTTAATTTACCTCCAATCGATCGGACGGAAAATCACAGAGGATGATGGAACAAAGTAGAGTTCGTAAGACTGCAAAAAATGGAATGAAATCAGGAAAAATGAAGACGAAATCGAAGAACAGAAGGAGAGAAAAGAGAGATTGCGTACGAATGATTAGCGAAGAGGAGCGCGAGGGCGAATCGTATTAGTGGCAGACAACAGGGAAAGTGGAGAATGGGGGAATTAATGATGGAAAATTATATTCCGGTTATATAGGATTCCGAAAAATAATCCGTTAGGTTTCAAAGTGTTGGATTTTGAAATTTGAAATTCGAATTTAGGGTTGCCGCCTTTTTTATCATTGCCTCTTTTGTTGAATTTACAACGGTCTAAGATAGTAAGATCTGTCATGGAGCGGAGTAGCAGACAGCGTTGGGGTCGGCTTGGTTCGTGCCAATTGTGTGAAAAGCATATCGAGCTTGTATCGAGGTTAAATTAAGATTCAAATGAACAAGTTTAAATCAAACTTATCGCGTGTTTGGTAAATGAGAGGTTTTTTAGGGGTTGGATCTTTTTTTGGAGATGAAGTTTATTTTGTGTATTACAGAGATGTGGGATGTTGAGATTTTTTTTTAAAAATTAACCTTATAAAAAAGATGAATGGTGTTTGGTGGTTAGAATGGTTGAAGGATGTATTTATGATGAAAATTACAAAAATGCCCTTAAAAATTGAAATCCTCTCTCAATTTCAGTCATGGCCTTCGGCTGCAACTGCAAGTCCCTTCCACCACCTCCCATCTCCATCTCCTCCTCTCTCCACCTGCAAATCCACATCTCCGCCTCCCATCTCCATCTCCTCCTCTCCATCCACCGCCTCCGGCTGCTTCCGGCGACTCCCACACATCCCCGCCACCGTTAACGGCGTCGTATAGTGTGTTCAGACCTGAGAACATCAGAACGAGCAACCCATCTCTCTCTCGCCCCCTTCTCTCCCTCTGTTCAGTCTCTTGAGATCACACCTCTTTCTTTGACTTTCATATAAATTTGATTGTGCTATCGATTTAGACAGGTCGATAGATCCCAACCCCAATCGAATCTTCCACTACAAAAAAAAAACAAATTAGCCACGGATGGTAGCAACGGCAGAGCTTTGTCGTGGCCAATGAGTTGGTTTTTCCTATCAGCTGAGCAATATTTGCTACGGCAGATAGAGTTCCGTGGCTAAGCATATACTTTATTTAATTTTTAAATAATAGAAAGAACTCAGATCCCATTTCGTCCAACCCTACCTTCCAGTCTTCCTCGCTCTTTCCGCCTCCATGGTCTCCATCTCCCTCACCCTTCCTTTCAATCTCCCTCTTCCGTTGGATCTCAGTTCTTCTTCATCATGCCTCTCCTCTTCATATCTCTCCATCCATTTTCTTTCATTCTCTCTTTGGAGGTTTTAGATCTCCGAAACCAAATATCGAGATCCCGAAGCCGGATCTCTCTATAACCTACCGCCTTCCGACGTCGGTACCTCGTCGATCTAACCTCAAAATCTATCATAGATTGTGAGACATCTCTCTCATCAGACGCTCTCTGTTCGACATCTCATCGCCATCGGCATCTCTCTCATCCACCTTCGTTTGTGCGCTGAAGCCCCACGTCGCTGTGACTCTGCCGTAACTATGTGCTGCTCGACACCTTCTGGGTTCTCTAGCATCTCGATTTTCAGGTAATCTATTCAAACTCCCTTCATTTCAATTCAAGAGATCTGAGCACGGTTTGAGTTGGGTGTGATTTGGGGAAAAGTTACTGTTTGGTTAGGGTTTGGTTCAAGAGATCTGAAATGGTCACTTCTTATTTGAATCTAATTTCCTTGATTTCGTTTCATTTGATTCTGATATTTCTTCCTTGTGGCCTTCCCCGCATCTTGATTGTGGATAGGTTGAAAGGAATGACACCCTATTGATTTTGTCCTTGTCCACGTTCACATTCACGGCTTCGTTCCAACCACGCCTATTCACATTCACATGGAATTGTGGATTGGGTTTTTACTTCAGCTTTAAATTCGCCCTTTTCGATTCGAAATCACTGGTATTGTGGCTTTGGAGTTTCAATAACCAAAACTTTCATTTTCTTTCTACAGCTATATATTACTTGCCTTTATACTTCTTGCTCAATGATTTTACTTTACCTAGTTCTAGCTTAGATGTTCCGGATGATTGAGGTAGATGCAACTTGTGTACGACATTCCGCTTTTAGGAGGCAAAAAATGAGCAGGTAAACCTCATTTTTAAAATTGTTAACATACCTTAGCTTGAACTAAAGCTTCAAGATCATCAACTGAACCACCTAAAAATTGTTAATATACAGTATCTGATTGAATCATTAATCATATTCTTGCAGGTGCTACCGGGTATATGGTCAAAAGAGGGAGGAGGCCCGATTTTTGGATGTAAGTGAATTTGCAATGTACTAGTTTTTTTTATAAAAAAAATATGCAAGGTAACAAATATTTTCCCTTCTCTCCCTCTTTGGTGCATTGATTTTTACATTAATAAAATCTGTTTTCTCTTGGTAATTGTCTCCTTTGGGGTTTAAAATATTCATTAACTCAAACCTATTTTTATTTTAAAGAAGATTGCACATGGTTCTCTCTTTGTCTACATGGTTGATCATGTGCGTTGTTTTGATTGCTATTTGGTCTATGTGGAGATGGAGTTAGATGAGACTTCATTTTTAAGGTGAAGTAATTTTATTCTATATTGGTTTCCTCATGTGGGAGGAAATGGAAAGAATCTGTTGGAAATTTATACTGTCAATTATTTTTTAAGATTGTGCACATATATCATTTGTGATTTGAATTATTAAATGCACTAAAAACTATTTTATTTTACACAAAAGACCGTTACATGTTCATTCATTTGCTTAATAATAATGTGCATTGTAGAGAATATATGAGGAGTTGGTGAAATGCTGGACATCGTGATCATCTAGTGGAGCAGGAAGAAATATTGCAAAATTTCTTCTATATTAGCATGACAACCTTGAAGGATTTATCCACATGAATGGACTATATTAACATTGTGGGAGCTTAAATAGTGTACCAGCGACCTTATTCATTCTTCCCGACCTCTGTTGGATCTCTTCGCTCTTTCAATCTTCCTCTCCGAAAAAGACCGATGTCGTCTCTTTCTCCCCTCACCAGCGACCTTATTCATTCTTCTCTCCACTGGCGCTCATCCTTACCTCAACACCATCTCAGCTCTTTTTGCCGCCTCCATGCCGGCCTGAACCCTTCACTCTCATCAAAGTTATTTCATTATAGATGAGAGGACAATAGCTCATACATAATGGCTGAATTCAGAAATTAATAATGTCTGAATTTTCTTCTTTGGTGAGTTACCTTTATCTTCTCATCATCTATACTTGTCACCACATAATGGCTGAATTTTGTACTTTCTATAGTTGCTCTGATGTGAGGTGTAGTTGATGTGGAGGGAGTATAAGAGATAGATGGTGTTCATATGTTGTCTATATTTGTAGTCAAGATTCATAAGTGAAATTCGTAATTTTCTAATGCACTAATTTCTTCCTTGTCCATATTCTAGGATCAAGAGATAAATATAATACCTGAAGCTGTGAATCAACTAATTTGTGACTTTTTAGATTTTCGGTACTAAATTTGTTTTACAGGCATTTCCTCCTCTGTTTGTATGGAGTTGTGGCACTTGGCTTAGTTCTTGCTGGCAGAATGAAAGAACTTAAAGTTGTATATATTCTAACATGTATATGTGATCAATGCTTGAAATTAGTATTTCAATACCGTAAGTCCGTAACAATCTTTATAATTGCATTTAAGGGGTTTAAAATGTGTGTTTTTGGTACAGTTTATTATGTTGTTCAGAATTCATTCAGAGACTTTTCTCCAATTTTCTCCATCTTTTGGTTTCACCTCTTACAATTTATTATCATATAAAATTATATATTTCTAGGTTATTGATTATTATTTTTAAGAAAAAACAAAAATGATGTGTTTATGAAGGATTGAAGTTTAGGATTTGCTTTTCTGCAGTGATTCAAGAGTTAAGCTTGTTGGAACTCTTAAAAAGGGATAGAAGGAATGATAAATGGCATAAGGGTTAATAGAGATCTTGTAATGTATTCAGGGAATGATCTAGCCTTTTTTATAAATAAAAAATCTGGGCTAGTTGAAATCTGTTTTTTCTTTTGTAGGGGTCTTACCGAAGTATTTCAGCTCTGACTGGTCAGTGGCCCAGTTTTGGTTAACTGAAGGTACTCAGTATGTTGTTGCATTTGGCCATCAGAAAAATATGGTGGTAATACTTGGTATGGATGGAAGGTTAGTATATATAAAGCCAATAAGATGCAGTTTACATGCAAGTCGAAGTGATTATTTTCTGTTGAGCTTCTAAATATTTTTGTGTTTGATTTTGCAGATTAGTAGCCAAGAGGCTAGCCTTGTTGCAAGATGAAGAAGAGTATATGGCCATGCTCATGATTTTCATATCAATTCTATTTCAAATAACAGGTCGACTTTTTTGCCCGTATGCCATCGTAGATGCTTATCCGTAAGGGTTTTATTTTTTAGCTTTGTCAGAACTTCTGGGCTCTATTATGATTTTTTTTTGCAGTGATGGAGAAACTTTCATTTTAGCTAATGATCTACGAATTAACCTTTGGAATTTGAGCTGCTGATCTCTGAGATGTATTTAGAATAGATTAGCTTAATGTGATTTCATTCTCTAGTAGATTAGCTTAATTATGTAATTTTACATTTACAATTTTGTTGTTCAGCTGCTAGAGGGATGTATTTAAAATAGAATTTGTGGTGTATTATTTTTTTTTTATAAATATGGGACTTTTTAGCCCGGGTCTGAAGAATCCGGGCTAAAAAGTAGTGTTTTTTTTTTACTTCCCAGAAATCATTTAGCAACGGCAACTTGTCGTGGCTAGCACTTTAGCCACGGCTATAGCCGTCGCTAATCTCTTTTGCCACCCCATGTTTCCCCACGGCTTGTTTCCCGTGGCTACAGCCGTGGCTAATACCCTTTGGCCACGGCAAATGGACTTTTAGCCACGGCCAATAGCCGTTGCTAAAATCTTTTTTTTTTGTAGTGTTCCAAGCCCTCCTCCTTTCGATTTGAATTTGCTCGAGCGAAGAACGAAGAACGAAGGAGAGGCCGGTGTACCTGAACTTGCTCGAGCGAAGAAAGAAGGAGAGGCCGGTGTACCTGAACTTGCTCGAGCGAAGAACGAAGGAGAGGCCGGTGTACCTGAACTCAGGGCCGACCATGGGGGAGGGCAAAGCGGGCGACCGCCTTGGGCCTCCGATTTTACGGGGCCTCATTTTTTACTAATTTTAGTATATATAATAAAATATTTTTAAAATTAACACAAGTGTCTGTTGGCGTGGTGGTTGTTGAATTGCTACGGGACATGCATGTTTTCTTAAAGTCACGGGTTCGAATCTAGATTTAGCACAACTCTTAACATTCTAACCTTTTTTTCTATTGGTTAGGTCGCCCCACCTATTTCTTCATTTATGTATGTAACTAATTATGTGGCCTCAATAAATTTCATAAAGTCATAGAGTATCAAATTATTAATTCAAATTTAAATACAGCTAATCTTTTAATTTCGTTTTATAATTATGTCATTCATGAACAATTTTAGTTTTATTAACATGGACATTCAAGAAAAAAATATTCATATGGTCATAGCTATATTTATATTAATTGAATTGAATGAAATAATATGTTTCAAGGAGTTTTAGAATATTATATATTTTTATATATATATATATATAAACACTAGGGTTTTGTGTTTAAAAAAAATGACACAAATTTAAACGTGCAGTATATAAATTATTTTTAATATTGTATAGCTATAAATTTTATAGAGAAAAAAATCGATAAATATACTTTGCGTACGTAATCTGTACTATGGATTAAAACAATTTGTATAAAATTTTTAATATAAATTTTATCGGTGATTTTCTTAAAAATTCTTATTTTAAAGAGTTTTTTTATAATTTTCCTTAAATATCAACAAAAATAATCTAAATTCTTTTAACATACTCATCTTAAGATATAAAAAATAAATAAAAATTACATATAAAATTTATAATTTATAAAATTATGACCCGGGCCTCCAAAATTGATTGGACGGCCCTGCCTGAACTTGCTCGAGTGAAGAACGAAGAAGAGGCGGGTACCTGGGCTGCGATGAGGGTGATCGAGAGGAGGACAAAAATGAACAAATTTTTGGCACCTCTGAAAATAAACTCCAAAAGCTTGGGGTGGACAGCTTAAATTTTCCCTGAAAATAAACTCCAAAAAGCCCCACCCGCAACTCCTTAAAAAGCTATTGCCAAACACCAGGCACCATAGCTTTTTTTTTTCCCAACTCCTAAACCTCTTAAAACCTTCTATCAAAACACACCCTTAGGCTGTCTTTGGGGGGGGGGGGGGGGGGGGGGTTGTGAGGTTCGATGGTTTAAAAAAAAAAACTTAAAAGCATTGTGTTTGGTAGGAGGTGTAAGAGGGGATGCAAGAGGTGTAGGTATGATTTTTTTTTTTCCAAAAAGTGGAACCTTAGGGGGGAAATGTTTGGTAGGTTTTTTTTGGAAGGGGAGAGATGGAATCAAATCATTTGTCCCCCCTCCTTGTGCCCCTCTCACAAATGTGTATTTAAAAATAAAAGTAAATTAAATTAAAAAACAAAAACAAAAACAAAAACAAATAAAAAAAAGAGAAATATGTGAGGAGGGACAAGGAGAGGGGACAGAGGATTTGGATCCGGAAGAGATGAGGGGTATTTAGTGAGGACAATTTTGTCCTTTTCACCACAAAAACACCTTTCAAACCTTATAAACATCAAACATCATTATATTTTTTACGAAAAAAATCTCCACCTTCCACATTTCCATTATCTATAAAAAAAACTCCACCTCCAAAAAAACCTCTACCTCAAAAAAAAACCCTTATTGCCAAACACAGCAGGCAATGAATTATTTTTTAAATGGTGGAGATTTTTTTGAAGGGATTATGGCCCTGTTTGGCAAAATGTTATTTTTTAAGGGGTGGAGATTATTTTTTAGGGGTTAATTGGTGGAAATTATTGCATGGGTTATGAAGGTGGAAGAGGTGGGGATTGTTTAAAAAAAAAATAACTCCGATATAACACCGTGTAGTGTTTGGTGGGTATAAGGTTATTTTATAAAAAAAACAATAAAATGACAAAATTTCCCTTATTTTATTTTAAGCTTCTTTGCTTTGTGGTGTAACATTATACAGTAGCAATAGCAGCAAACACAGTTGACAGTCCCCCCAAACCAGGAGGACAACCCGCTCCCCCGGCCACTCCAACCCCCGTCAGCGCCGGAATCAAGGCATAAAGGCACCAAACCGCCTCATCCGGCTCTTCACTTTCACGGCTTCACCCAATCGAAGGGAGGGAGGGGCGTCGAAGTCGCCAGGAGTACTGGAGCTCTGGGAAGCCATGGAGGAAGAGGACGGCAGGGAAGGCTGAGGCGACGCCGATCTCGTGGACATCGAAGACGAGCTCGGCTGCCATGGAAGCTCATGATGGAAGCTGAAACGGAACCATTGTGGAGGGCAAGGAGGTTACTCTAGGTGAAATGGAAGGTTATTGGGGTGATAATAACCTCCACCTTCGATTTTTAAGGTAGTGATCTCGCCATATTTTCACCCCGGATCATCTTCTCCACCTCCACCTCCCATCTCTTGCCAAACGACTAATGCCAAGGGATTTTTTTTTAAAAAAAAATAACCTTCACCCCCAATAACCCTCTGCCAAACGGGGCCTATATGGGGTGGAGATTATTGTGTGGGTTGTGGGGATGGAAGAGGTGGAGATTTTTTTTGATAAATAATCTCGATAGGGTGTTGATGAGTACGTGGTTATTTTTTTCTTTTAACCATAAAAAGACCAAAATGCCCACATCCCTTGTCTTCCTCTTCCTCCCTTCTTCCCTGCACTCCACCAGCAGCCTCCGCCTCTCCTCAGTGCCGCTGCTGCAGCGCCACCATAGCACCACCTCTCCATCTTCCCACACACTGCCCTCCAATTGAATCCGCTCAAGTTCAACACTGAATTGCAAACCTTTTAGACCCCGCACAATCAAACCGACGTAGATCGCTTCGCCCCTCTGTCTCCAGCCCGAAACTCTCCTCTCGCTGCCTAGGCGTCAGTGCCCTCGACACCTTACCACCAGCGCATCCATGGATGAGTGTGGTATGGTATGTGGAGAAGAAGAAGCCATAGGGGCACCAATTAGGGGTGTTATTTGAGCCGAACAAGTCGAGCTTGACATGTTCAAGCTTGTTCATTTGTTAAACGAGCTCGAGTCGAGCCGAGTCCAATTTTTAAACGAGCTTTCTTTTTTGTTCAAGCTCGGCTTGTTTTAGTAAATGATTGAGCTCGAGCCGAGCTTTAAGTAGTTTTACTTGGTCATAACATATCAACTTAAAGAAAATTTTAGAAATTCCATAGAATTCGAGCTATTCGAGCCTAAATCAAACACATCGAGCTTTCAATCGAGCTTAAAATCATGTTCAGGCTCGGCTTGTTTAGGTTAGTGAAAAAGCTCGAGTCGAGCTTTTTTCGAGCCGATCCCGAGCCAAGTCCGAGCTGTTCAACTCATATAACAGCCCTAGCACCAATGTCATAAACGGGGTTGTTGATTTCAACAATCTCGACAACCTTCATGGGCGAGGGTTGGATTCTCGGGCTCAATAATCTCTGAATAACCTCAATCCCAGAAGTAGCCAAACCCCCGCCAGCCCTTGCCAAACACCAGCCCCGAGGTTGTTGTTTTAAAAAAAAACGACAATCCCCAGTAAACCCCTGCCGAACGTGCCCTTAGGCTGTGTTCGGCAAGGGTTTTTGGGAGATTGTGGAGCTTTTGGCCAAACACAAATCAGATTTCCTCCATTGCAATGGTGTTCGGCAGCGGCTTCCTGCAGATTTGGGGATGGAGATTGTGGGGATTTCATGGGATTATTTTGAAATCTTCCAACTCCAAGATTCAGGAGATAGTCAAGGGATTTCGGATTATCTAGTCCAAATTTGCCCCTCCCTTCCACATTTCCCAATTCCAGATCTGGAGAGGATCTCGAGCTCTGGAGAAGTGAAGACCGACGAGCATCGCCATTACTGCCACCAATGTCGGAGGGATTTCGGATCCTCTCATGTCCTTTTGTGTCAGGTCGTCGGGGCAGGGGTGGGGACTATGGGCTGGCGGTGGAGACCTCCTCCAGGGGAGCCGGTCCTCAATGTCGGAGCTCCTAGCCCTAGATGAAGAAGAAAGCTCCGAACCCTCACCCATTAGCTCTCTGTCGGCCTCCTTTCTCTCAAGTCGACGTCGTTGAACCGCGGAACGGCGACCTCTCCTCCTCTCGCAGTAACTTCGCTTGCATTTCCTTTCTCCCTTCTTGTTCATTCTCCCCTTCAATCCTCTCAACTCTCTGTCACGTGCGCCCGATGTCGACTTCGCCCCCTTTGTTCCGCGAGTCGGCCGGAGAAGACAAACGATTGCGAGCCTCCATTGTTGGGGCTTGGAGCTTCACTAGAACATGACGAATTGGGAGGACCGAGGGGTATTGGGTATATTTTCAGGGCAATTTTAGTCATTTTGTTATTTTGAAATACACCACAATCCTCTACCTATCAAACACATTTAGGAGTTTAGGAGATTTCCGTCATACATAATCTCAATTCTCAAAATCTTATTAATCTACTAAAATAATCTCTATCTCCTAAAATCTACTTAAATCCCCTTAATCCCCAGAATCTCAATCTAGCGTCAAACACGGCTTTAACCTATTCGGCTCATAAAAAGCCCTACTTTTAGTTAGTTACTTACTCCATATGTCACAATAACTTTGGGAAAATTGTATAAATTTCACTAAAATCGAACTATTCTGATTAAGCTCAAATGGACCTCAATTTGAATCGGGTTTAAGAATGGGTTCATACTCATCTTGCCTATTACATTCGGTCATGGACCATGGTACGCCCCTCCGGATAAACTATGCCCAGCATTCAGTTCAGGGTCGGACAACCATTTACGACACAAATACATCAATTTTAGTAAAAACAACCTTCACTGAGTAAAAACTAAAAACCCAAAATGCATCAGAGAAATACGTAAGTTAAAGAGTGAATAAACATTTGCAAGGCTTGAGAAGGTATAAATAAATACTGTACTCAAAAGGTCTTGTAAAGGTTTTCTTTACCCCAAAGGCCTTGTAACTTAATAGATATGTATAATTTCAATCTGTAATAACATTTTTCTTTGGGTTCAAAATTTCTGGGTTCCTACTAGCCCACTACTATTTTTGCGATTCTATATACTTTCTTATACCAAAAAACTAAGGATTACATTAATGCCCAAAGAACCTTCAACTTTAAGCCTCTGTACAATCCCCAAAACTTAGCTGTACATTTCTTCAGGACTATTGATCCCCACCCACTTCGCCTTCGTCCAGGACAAACTCCATCTCACCATCTGGCGACACAGTGAAAACACTGGTAGCTCGTGTTGAACTACCCTCCTTTGACACCCTGACTTCTACCTCCACTGTATTCGCAACATCACCTTGCTTTCCATCTTCCTGTGGTGACAGAGAACCCTGCGCTGCCCCATCCACACTGAAAATCCTGATTTCCTCAACCTCTGATGCCTCAATCGCATTACCTAACGTTAGAACAGCAGTATCTCGTGATATCTCGGAAACCTGCATGGCACAGTCCGCACTGGATGCCACAAAATCGACGCCCTTGAGAGTCTCTGTCGTATTATCCAGCAAGTCAAGAGTATCTTGTGCTCCATCATGTGACATCAGTTCCCCGTCCTTGGGGATGTCTGTTACATTCACCAGCAACGCAGATGACTGCTCCCCAAGCACCAATGATCCAACAGAAGCATTTGGTGTATCATTCCTGTATGTGTTAGCAGTCATTTGAGTATCTTCGCTCACGAAGACCTTCGCTGTACCATCCATTGACACTATCCCAGCAGGATCCATATGATTTTCAATTGCATCAGAAGCCTGCATTATGCCTACGAGCAGGTCCAAACCATCATGTTTCTTGGGGACAGACTTACGCAGCATAAATGTTCCATCAAAGATCATCAAAGCAAACTGTTTCTTGAGTTCTACAAACTGCAGGTAACAGCACAACAGTGTTATCATGTACCTAAGATAAGGAACCATTTTTATGAAGTTAATATAAATTTACAGCAATAACGTATACAGCATATGCATACCTCATCTGTTGGGAAATCGGAGAACCCAAATCTGTTGGTCCATAATGGTTTTGCTTCATCAGCAGCAGGTAACCAAAGATGGTTAACATCTATCTCTCCGAGCAGCTTCTCGATACATGAGTACAGAGCTTGGAAATAACCCTAAATTGTCCACAACAGCAAAATACAGGAAGAAATGAAATTAGATTGAAATCCAACAGCTGAAAAGAATGTCCGCATGACAGACTAGATGCACAGATACCTTGTACCCCTCTATTTAAAGAACAATATTAGACCCAAAAAAGGATGCCTCAACGCAATTTGTATTTAAAAAAATATATCAGATATCTAAAGGAAAAAGCTGAGTGAAGCAACCTGTTAAAATAAATTTAGTTTTAAAGAAACTGCTTCCATTTAAAACTTACACTAGAGGCAACATTGAAAATATAAAAATTGAAGGATCCATCTCATCTCATCCATTGTTTAGGATCAAGAGTGGATTGATGTAACAGAAATTTGAATTTCAACAATAAAATTAAGCCTTACCAGTTTTTCATGCCCAGAAGCAGTTGCAACTAGTGGAAGTTCTGCAATGTCTTTCCCAAAGATTCGGAAAAGTCCAGCCGAAACGATTACCGAGCTGCATGTTCAAGTCGCAAAAATTAAAGACAAAAAGGCAAAGACAAGCAGGAGCACGATTCATAATTTCATAGCGTTGGAAAATGTTTTATTTTATTTTTTAAAAAAAAAGTCTTACTTGACAGTCAATACTGCGCAGTACATCCCACCAAATTCCTTATCCTTCACATTCCTCCTGCAATGCAAGACGGGTGATTGCTATCAAAAACCGGAATTGAAGTAAACAAGAATCTAACCACAAAAGCAAAACAAGATTATGCAACTGACCCGTAAACCATGTGTGGGATCATATCTTGGTTTGAGTTGGCAAGAACTATTGGATCAAATTGCTCCTGAAATGATATAAAGGTAGAGAATAATCAATCAAGTAGTCAAAAGAAACAATGCTGAATTAACAAGCAACAAGAGGAACTGCAAATTCAAATTGAA
This sequence comes from Persicaria tinctoria, assembly GCA_037127255.1. Lineage (NCBI taxonomy): Eukaryota > Viridiplantae > Streptophyta > Magnoliopsida > Caryophyllales > Polygonaceae > Persicaria > Persicaria tinctoria. Next base: position 29,379,577 of record JBANSL010000009.1, read on the forward strand.
AAATGGCAAGAGAAGCTATTATAACTAAAAGAAAAAAGCAATCAACAAACTAGCATTAGCAATCCAACATAGAACAGAACAGATATATATACTATTTGGTAAGGACCCAACCAGAAAAAGGATAAAGATTCACAGCCACTTAGACAAAATGCAGATTCACAGCCATCTAAAGTAAGAGCATTAAGTGAATGGCAACATATTGCACCAATTGATTAAAAGAGAGATAAAGAAAACCTACAAAAATTAATCATAATTGACAGAAAAGGAAGGCCGTCAAGAGTAAAAAGATGGAAGAGGAGGTAAGACACTCACATGGAAAACAGAGACAGCCTTCGAAAGTAATGCTCTAGTGTTGTCACCAGCGGACATTTTTCCACTCAAAAGCCGCCACTTTATATCAAGCTTTACATCCTCATGACCAGCTGCGGCGTGCTTTTGCTTTATTATATTCAGAAGGCCATCTGGAATCTGTTGATCCCCATCTTCAAGCAGCTGCTGAAGAACTGAATTGATCCTGTCGCATCCAGAAGAGCAGAACCACTTCCCTTCAGGCAATTCCTGTAAAATGAAGCATTACAATGTTGGAGATATATTGAGAATATGGAAAACTATACAAACATTATAAAAAAAAAAAAAAAGTAATTATTACCTTCAAATCCTGCATACCATGCTCTTGAAGGCAGCCCACATGGAACTCTCTCTCACACTGGAGAGCAATACCCAATTATTAAATGGATGACCAAAGAGTAACAGATTAGCTAAATAGTCGAGATGAAGTATAGAAAATACCTGATCACAGAGGATGACAGTACGATGACTAAACCCTCCCTTGGCAAAATCATGGGCCCTGAGTTCCCAAAAACAATCATCAGTTATGCAAATCGGAATATAGAGAATGACATAATATCTTACAATAAAATGGACAACTTAAACTCAATTCAAAGGCTCCCATACTTTTTATAAAGAGAAACTAAGCAAAAACAAATCAAATAATGTTTTTTGTTCTAGTTAGTGGAACGTCGTGGGGCTTTTAACTCCACTAAAGAATTATGCAATAGTGATGTTGAGTCTCACTACATGGCTTTGCCAAGTTGCTGTCTAGAATTAACTCAACGTCTCAAACAAAAAACAACAAAACATGCCACAAGTTTCACAACTGACAATGATAACATGGAAAAGTAAACATGAAAACAGTTCTGTGATGCTAACAAGAATGGAAACATTACCTGCATAAAGCACATCCACCACTATCTAACTCCTGATCTTGAGTTTTAACTATGCGGATGCAGCGGCGTACTATTTGCTCTATAGGATCAACACCGGCAACCCTACCAGCTGCTATTGCGTTAGCATTGCGCTCAGCAAACTTTTCCCGTTGAAACATATTCTCACAGTATCTACAGTACCACTTCTCATCTGGCTCCTCGAGCAAAGGTATGCACTCTGAAACAACAGAAAATCAGCAAAGGGAGCAAAATCACAAAATATTTTAGATTTTGTTCAGAACATAAAACAATGAACCTTGCATATAACATGAATATTATCCTTTATCAAACTATTAAATGATACTTATGGACTGGTACAAAATTTAAACTACCTCTGACAGTATATATATGAACATCAAACAAAAAGCCAATAAGGAATTAGTGACTACTACCTGAGCATACTATATACCCGAGCATGAAATTAATTTCAATTAAAAAAGTATGTAGAGAAATCATATTCAAAGTCTGATAAATACTAGATCAACTCCGTGCTTTAAATAAATTTCTGCTGAATGAGTTCCTAATAATGGTAGGCAAGCCTTTACCAAATCTTGAAGTTCTTCAATAAAATTTTCCTTTCAACCCTTGTCATGATTATTTTACCTCGTATGGTACAAAAGCATCTTTGACCAGTCCATAAGCAAGAAAAACAGACAATTCAGTACTGTAGAACAAACCTTTGTGGAAGGCCCTAGGGCAACCATCACAACATAAAAGATTCCCTGCCTGACAGCAGATGCTGCAAAGATCATCATTTTCTTCGGTCGAGAACTTCCTTGTTCTAGATAAGGAGACTGACAGCTCATGCAGTGACACGCCATTGGAAGTATATATGTGCAAGTAACTGCCGCAACAATCATGCAATTCATGTAAGTAGTTTTAAATATATATAAATAAATTGTGATAATATAGCACACCATATCCAACAAGGCTCCCAGACTAACTCATACTTGGTAGATTAAGAATATGCATATCCATTAATCTCACAGAAATGAGATTAATGGAAAGTGGTGCTCAAATGTTTGACAAAACGGCAAACCTGACATGTGACAACAATTGAAGATGTAGACATCATTCATCGACTAATAAAAAAAAAAACCTATATATATTTCAACACAATTACATTTGTACAACAGAGGACATCACAAAGACACAAACAAGAGAGTTATCTAATATATTTGAAAATGGTCAATCAGTCAAAGAAAGCAGCTGCAGATATGACGTGACAAATTATATAGCACTTTAATATTATATATAATAGGGTACAAATGCTGAAACACTAAGCAGGCTATGAACTTACGGTTTCCTACGAGAAGCCCACCCAGCATGTGCCTCAAACTGTGACGGGCTGACCTGTCAATTGAATGATCGGACAATTATTTTCTTTTCCAAATGAAATGATTCATTCAACAAACCAAAACTACACAGTAGAACTAATACCTCCTTTTGGCAGCACGAGCACAAAATTCCAGATCCTTGTTTGTACCCAGACAATGTTTTCTGCTCCACAAAAGACATCAACTCAGGAAACAGAATACCAAAAAAAAAGCAGTAACTCACATTTATCCATTTTCAATTTTCCACTAACCTTGCCAAGCACATAATATCCCACTTCAGTTCCATCAGGCAGCACATCATTCTCAAAAACCAGTTTATGCAGCCGCAAATCCCTTGGGAAAAATAAGAAAAAATAAAGGCATAAATATGCTAGATAGTCAAAGGACAACTGAAAGTTGACAATAAGACAGTCACAGATGACCTACTTGCGAGTCAACTTTCCCTGGCTCTTATTTCCTGATGCGACAGATTTCTTTGCAGAGTCAGATGATTTATGCACAACTTGCTTAGATGGCCTGAATAATAACAGAAATGTTACAATGTGTTACTGTATTTCTAATGCTTATGCATGAATTTACAAAAAGCAAAAAACTTAAACTAAAGGACACTAAATAATTTTACTTGCATCCAATGGTAAAAGGAAGGATCACACAAATTCAAGAAGAAAAGACAATTAGTTACTCTACCAGAATCTACTTATCTACAGACACGACCCGCACACTAATACGCAACCTAAGAAGAGATAGAGAAATCAAGCAATTCAGATGGAAGGAATTGCCAAGCCCACTTCAGGATATGATGTCATTTTTATCCAAGATCAAAATCGATCTATTTCTCTGAAATGTAGCACACGTTTTCATGACAACATACCTGTCACAAGCTTTGGTCCCTTGTTTTGGTGTTTCTTTAGATGTTTTCGTTTCCGTGCATGCTTCACATCGTAGCCTTCTCCTCCCTCTGCCAGAGGAAGAGATTGACCCTGCAAGAATTAAATAACAATAAATAGTCATTAATATCAATGTGAAATAGTATCTGAATGCTCAAAGGCCTCAAACTATACAATTCATGATCATACCATTGCAATCGATACAATATGTGATTTTTTCCTTGGTTGGGCGACCAATGGCCCTTCTAATAGTTGCCTCCAAATCATCAAGGTGAGAATCTTTGCAACAATTTAAAACATCGCGGAAGGTATTGCCATTATCCATATATATGTAATCCGGGGGGCGCTTATTCAAACTACCCGCATGCACCTCAAATACAGTAGGGGCAACAACCTACGAAGGCAACAACATACAAGACGCTATAGCTTTAGAAAACACCATAAACACCAACAATACACCAGGATGAGAAATTTGAATAAAGTACTTACTTCCATTCCCTTGCATTCCTCGCAGTAGCACAATATCCCTGAGCCTCTAACCTCTCCTTGAAGGTCATTATCCTTCACAAATTTCTGCTGCAATATCAAAAGGATTAATCAATCATTCAATCCCAAACTACAAAGCTTGCAAAAGACTAAACCAAGAAAGGCTTAATAAACATATCTCAATGGTTAGAATTCATTTACCTTAACACCGCGGATGTACCTCACAGATAAACCCTCGAGCAACCCTGTATCCAGAAGATCCTTAAGCTTATTCGGAATCATCTTCACCGAAGAATTTGTGGACAGCTTATCCACATTCTTAGGTACAGCACTACTACCGGAGGCTTGACCGTCTCCTTCTCCAGCTTTGCCAATTTTTGGCAAATCCTTTGGTTCTTCCAGAGTGGAACCTAGGGATGATCGAGTGAACCTCTTCCCCGGCTTGATCAGTGTGACAAAGACTTCTTCCTCACCAGGAAGATCCTGAAATTCATCATCCTTAGCGTTTACAACAACTGGTGACTTCTCCTTCTCTCTCACCTCCTCCATCTCTACATCACTTGGAGGGGCAACAGCATTGCCCTTGGAGTCATCAGAAACACACTTCCGCTCATCGTCGCTCGCAATCACAGTCAAACCAGTATCGTTTTCCGCCCTTAGACTCTCAACCGAGTGGCTCTTGTTTTCATCATCGCTTACAGCATCTACAACGTCGCTCTTCGGATCCCCTTCACTCTCAACCAAAATCTTCGCATCAGTTTCCCCTCCCCCCGGCCCAACTCCGCCACCACCACCGGCCAATTCCTCACAACCCTCATCCACAACATCCTCACCCTTCGCATCAACTTTCTTCGAACCAGGACCCGATCTCTTTATCCTCTTACTGCTAGGAGCCTCTTGAGCCTCATTCAATCCGTTCGCAGGCTTCCTGGCTCGCGTCCGGCCCAAGGAACCGGAAATCTCGTTCTGAGACTTCAAAGCAAAAGCAAACTCACGCTTGAGACCCGTTCTAACCTTCGAAAGCACCACAAACTCCTCCGTTTCCGTGCCCTTCGCCATTGAAATCCGCATACAGAGCACGACGAGATCTTATCCAGAATCTGTTTACAAACCCTCCGACATCGCAAATCGATGAAATATCAGAATCAATCGGTGCAAGCACAATTGAAAATCTGTCGTTTCAGAGACGAATTCGAAATCACGATCCAAAACAGGACAGAACAACCTCTCGTTGAAATCCAAATCTTCGAATCGAAGAGAAAACCTAGAAAAAGCAACGGATTGAAATTATGACGAGATCGCTTCCAAGAAAAGGGAAGGATTTGTGTTCCTGGTGGAGATTTTCACAGGAGAGAGAGGCGTGGCGACGCCATTGAAGGCGAGGGCTCGTCTTTGACGAAAGGGCAAAGGGGTCGGGGAGGTTTTTCGGGGGTGAAAAGGAGAGCCTGTGTGAAATTACACAAGGGTCCTTAACATACGGAAGGTAGAATGATAGATATGTTCATTGGCTCACTGTAATTTTGGTATTTTACCAGGGTATTTACGTCAATTTGTTTTCCTTGCTTTGGTTTGGTTTTCTGGGAAATATTTTTTTCCTGATTTTAAATTCAAAAAAGAGATAACATAAAGGGATTTTGTTTTTCCTATAAACTCGTAATGGACGAATCTTCGAGGTAAGATACTTTGACCAATCAGGGCCGCGGGTACACACTGGAGCGATCTTATGAGGTTTTTTTTTTTTTTTTCTTCACATATTTTTTTTTTTATCTTCTTGTGTCACAAGATCTAGTATTTCGAATCTATATCCTAAACAATACTAAAGTAAAAGCTTAAACTGCCACATGTTATATTCTCGTGAAAAAATTTCCCGCTCAATTAATTAGCCAATAATATTCTACCATATTTTATTAAAAACAAATTTTTTATTTTTTATTTGTAGGTATCAAATTTTTATTAAGGTAATTAGCATAAATCATATTTGGAAAATAATGGATGCACTTTCCGTTTTTAAATCATCTTATTTACGTTTTTGGGAAGGGTATCAAGCTAGCCCTCTCCACTTAATCCGATTGAATCTTTTAATTTCTGTATTTGACAATTTTTAATATTTTCGGTTTAGCATATGCTTTTATTTAACTAAAATTTTTAAAGTTCTATATATTCTCTTACATTGTAATCTATATCTTGATAAAAATAAATCCTTTAATAATGATTATTTACTTCAATTCGTACTCATAACTTTCAGAATAACAAAACAAAAACACCTAAGAATTTATTCTTCATAATTCTTAATATCGATCACAATAATAAGAAAGCATGTTTAATTTTAAATTTCTTTAAACATAACATATTGAAAATATATAATTTTAAATTTCTTTAAATTTAACATATTGAAAATATATACTTTTAAATTTCTTTAAACTTAACATATTGTAGCATATTTTCCCCTTTAATTTATATATAGTATAGTCTATTCAACCATACGTTAATTGTATGCTCTCAAGTCTCACCGATTTCAATATGTTTGAACTTTTAGATCCCTATTTGGTAAAACGATTAAAGGAGAAAATTATGTAAGAATCTAATATGTGTCAATTTTTGCACGTGTGGCACAACCACATTTTATGGTTTTTGCACATTTTTTATTTAAGAAGTTTACTTTCTTATCCTAGAAAATAATAAAACAACAACCTTTTTTTTTGTCACATGTCATCATTTAGTTAAAAAATTTCCCTCCAAAAATTTTGCACAATTAAATTTTGTCATATCATTAAATTAAATGGTTCCACCTATTTATAATCATTTTAATAAATTTGTATACATATCTTCTAATATCTTCTAAATTAGGTAATTTTTTAGAGATCATGAATTATTAAATAATATATGTTCATCTTCAAAACAATAATGTATTTAGTTATTTACTAATATTTAAATAATGTAGTGAATATGTAAAAAATAATCATAATTTGTATATATAGTATTTTATATGGTAATACCGTTATATGTCATTTTTTTGATAAAAATATTTTATAGTAAAACCTTTAATCAATTAAATTCGTACATCACATTAATAATGTCACGTATTTAGCCACTTATTTATTATTTTAAAAATATTTTATTAAATGAAAATTTGAAAATACATTAATCAAATAATTTTTATTTAAAAAAACTAAGATCTATTTTTTTCATTGTTTGTTGTATTTTGATAAAGATCAATTATATTATAATATGGTTAGTGTTTATAAAATCATTTGTTTTTTTGGTTTTACAAATCAATTACATCAATTAAATTAAATTTTATATTTTAATCAATTTTTCAATATAAAAATATATTCTGAATCAATACTTTTCTAATACTTTTCCGTTATTTTATTTTATGACGTTTTAATCATTTTTAATTCATTGTTGTTAGTATAAGAATCATGGACTTTTACATTTTAATATTGAAATTACTAAATTAAAATAGGGGTTTAGTCAAAGGATTTGTTTGGATAAGAGTATAAGGCGATTTGAGATCTTGGGTCGAGACTTTCTGAGTTTGGTATAGTACGGTCGAATTGGTTACATTATATTGTTACTAAGTATACAATATGTTTGGACAACTTTGGTATGCAATATTTGATGGATTCAGAAACTGTGGTTTCTTTAAAGGTGTGAACTATAAAACATAAATGGGTGGTCCATGATGCTTATGAGCTAATTTGGAAATTCAATCGACTAAATAAAATCACACATCATACGTCATTGTTGAATATCTAGAGAAAATTAAAGGTTGACATATGACACACACCATTTATAAATGGGATTTTTTGCTAAATGGCCATTTTGGGTCCAATGTTTAAGTTATAGGCCACAAGGGTGGCATTATTAGGTAATAGGCCACATTTTCCAATTATACCCCTACTATTATATTTTTTTATTTCCTCTTCCCGTGCTTCTTCTTCCCCATCTAATTGAGGCAAACAGTGGATGGAGGCGGAGGCATGTTCCCATGCTTCTTCTCCCCGTCGCGAACGCCGCCACAACGCAACCACCGATCGTCGGCGCCGCCACCACCGCACCGTCCTCAATTGAAGGCCGAATCGAAGCTCACAACCGAGCCCTCCTCCATTGAAGGCCGAATCGAAGCTCCTCGTGCACCCTAAATCACGTTCGACCCTAAATCGAAGCCTTCTACCCGCTCAATCATGTTCTACATCTCTCAATGATGGTTTTCGTGCAAAAACCCCTCTCAAATTTATACAAAATCGCTAACCGCCATTGTTGGACACCTTGGAGCTTCGTGAAACACCCGCTTAGCAGCCCCTGTTCAAGCATTTGTCACGTTTTGTAAGATCATCCTTCGACAAAATAAACACAACGAGACTGAAGTAGAGATTGCACTCGTCAGTTTGATAGGTCATACGCGTCAAACGGAGCTCTGTGTAAGGAGAACGATCCGTCGGAAGATCAGCGAAAACCACTGTTGAAGCTGCTCGAAATGGGGGAAGAAGAAGACTAATTACGCAAAACCTCCCAGAATTTCTGTTTTTATAAAATATGCCCCTGTGTTAATTTCTAAAATTTCAGAAATTATCCCGCAATTATAGAAGTTGTTCTAACTCGCATAATCTTCGTTAAAAAATTAAAAATGTAACTATTATTGTCACCATGATAAAAACAAAATCATAGATACTGTCACCACTATAAAAAAGTGGACGTAGACACTGTAATCAAAGGGAAATCTTATAGGGGCTAATGAGAAAACCAAAATGCATGTGGTGACAGTTCTCCTATAACATATGAATGGTTAAGAGGGTCATAGATGCTGTAAGCAAAATAAAAATAGGATCATAGACACTGTAACCACTATAAAAACACGGTCAAATACACTGTAATCAAAAGGAAAACCCTATAGACGATGTAATCAAAATAAAAACAGTTTTGTAGACATTGTTTCCACTATGAAAAAAGGTTCATAAACACTATAATCAAAAGAAAATCCTAGGAAAAGGGAAGCACAAACCCTATAATGGCTAATGAGAAGCCAAAATACATGTGGTGACAGTTGTTCTCTAATTTCTAATTTCTAGTTTTTTAGATTTTTTTAAATTAGTGTCACCAAAATAAAAATAAATAAAAATGTAACTACTATTGTAATCACTATAAAAAAACAGTGTCATAGCCACTGTCACCACTATAAAAACCAAGTCATAGACACTGTAATCAAAAGAAAAACCATAGGACAACGGAAGCACAAACCCTATAGGGGCTAATGAGAAACCAAAATACATGTGGTGACAGTTCTCCTATAACATATGAATGGTTAAGAGGGTCATAGATGTTGTAAGCAAAATAAAAATAGGATCATAGACACTGTAACCACTATAAAAACACGGTCAAATACACTGTAATCAAAAGGAAAACCCTGTAGACGATGTAACCAAAATAATAACAGCTTTATAGACATTATCTCCACTATGAAAAAATGTTTATAGACACTGTAATCAAAAGGAAATCTTATCATAAAGAAAGAACAAACCATGTAAGGGCTAATGAGAAGCCAAAATAAATGTGATGACAGTTCTTCTCTAATACATGAATGGGTAAGAGGGTCATGGACACTGTAATCAAAATAAAAACAGGGTCATAGCCACTGTCACCACTATAAAAACAAAGCCATAGACACTGTAATCAAAAGGAAAACCCTATAGACGTTGTAGCAAAAATAAAAACAACTTTATAGACACTGTCACCACTATGAAAAAGGTTCATAGACATTGTAATCAAAGGAAAACCCTAGGAAAAGAGAAGCATAAACCCTAAAGGGGCTAATGAGAAGCCAAAAGAACATGTGATGACATTTCTTCTCTAATTTCTAGTTTTTTAGATTTTTTTAAAGTAGTGTCACCACAATAAAAAAAATTAAAAATGTAACTACTATTGTAACCACTATAAAAAAAAATAAAGTCATAGATACTGTCACCACTATAAAAACATGGTCATAGACACTGTAATCAAAAGGAAAACCCTATAGACGCCGTAACCAAAATAAAAACAGTTTTATAAACATTGTCAACACTATGAAAAAAAGGTTATAGACACTGTAATCAAAGGAAAATTCTAGAAAAAGAGAAGCACAAACCCTAAAGGGGCTAATGAGAAGCCAATATTCATGTGGTGACAGTTCTCCTCTAATATATGAATGGTTAAGATGGACATAAACGTTGTAATCAAAATCAAAACAGAGTCATAGACACTGTAACCAAAGAAAACCCCTAGGACTAGGGAAGTGTAAACCCTATAGGAGCTAATGAGATGTCAAAATACATGTGATGACAATTTTTATCTAATTTCTAAGTTATAGTTTTCTAGATTTTTTTTAAAGTAGTGTCACCACAATAAAAAAAATTAAAAATGTAACTATTGTTGTCATCATAATAAAAATAAAGCCATAGATACTGTCACCACTATAAAAAGATGGTCATAGATACTGTAATCAAAATAAAAACAGTGTCATAACCACTGTCACCACTATAAATACAAAGTCATAGACACTGTAATCAAAAGGAAACCCTATAGACGTTGTAACCAAAATAAAAACAGCTTTATAGACACTGTCACCACTATGAAAAAAGGTTCATAGACACTGTAATCAAAGGAAAACCCTAGAAAAAGGGAAGCACAGACCCTAAAAGGGCTAATGAGAAGCCAAAAGAACATGTGATGTAGAGTATGGTTTAGGGTTTAGGGTTAAGTCTATAGGGTTTAGGGCTAAATCCTAAACCCTAAACCCTAAAATGTTAAGTACAGTACGCCGCTAAGAGATGATTGCTGTCACCAAATGGAAAACCCTAGGACAAGGTAAGCACAAACCCTAAAAGGGCTAATGAGAAGCCAAAAGACATTAGGTGGACAGTTCTCCTTCCATATATGAATGGGTAAGAGAGTCATAGACACTGTCATCACTATAAAAATAAGGTCATAAACACTGTAATCAAAGGTCATATACACTTTCACTCAAAATACATGTGGTTTCAAAGTCATAGACATTGTCACCACTATGAAAAAAAGGGCGTAGGCACTGTCCCCACTATGAATTAAAGATCATAGACACTGTAATCAAAGGAAACCCTATAGACGTTGTAACCAAAATAAAAACAGGGCTATAGACACTGTCACCACTATGAAAAAATGGTCAAAGACACTATAATCAAAGGAAAACCCTACGACACGGGAGGCACAAGCCCTATAGGGGCTAATGAGAAGCCAAAATACATGTGGGGACAAAGACACTGTAATTAAAGGAAAATCTTACGACACGAGAGGCATAAACCCTATAGGGCTAATGAGAAGCCAAAATACATGTGAGGACAATTTTCCTCTAATATATGAACGGGTAAGAGAGTCATAGACGCTGTAACCAAAATAAAAATAGGGTTATAGACACTGTCACCACTACAAAAAAAAATCATAGACACTATAATCAAAATAAAAACAGGGTCGTAGACATTGTAACCAAAGAAAAGTAAGGTCATAAATACTGTAACCACTACAAAAACAAGCTCATAGACACTATTTGAAGAAAACATATGAAACGGATTGCATTGCAGGCAAATGATTTGTTTGAAGAAAACATATGTAAACTGCATATATGAAATTAATACATCTTGATAAACATGCACAGTTCAATAAATGTGAACTTGAGTAATTTCATTCAATCAAACAGCATAGATTAGGTTTACATAATTTTTTTTTAAAAAAAGAAAATACAAAGATTCACAAGCTACAAGGAGCGGCTTCACCATTTTCACAAACGAGATCTGGATGTCAAAATTGAAGATACAAATTTCAGATCTGCAGGAGAAGCTCGTCAATATGCAACGGAGGCGGCGGATAGGGAGCGAAGGCGGCGGGAATTGGATCTGCTGCATCGTCAATTCGGATCTGCAGGAGAAGCGAAGGCGGCGGAAGCGGAGGAGAAGCTCCGAGGTCGGGAGGTTGTTCATCTTCATCGTCAATTCGGATCTGTAGCAAGTCGGCGGCGGAGAGGCGGAGGGGATTGGAGTGAAAGCGGCGGAAATTGGAGCGAAGGCAACGGAGGGGAAGGAGAAGCTCCGAGGTCGGAGGTCTTGGTACCAGGAGGGAGGCGACTAGAGACGACGACGGCGGCTGCGGCTGCAAGGAGGCAGATCTGGAGGAGGAGAGATCCGGAGGGCGAGGATCGAGGAGGAGAGATCCGGTGGAGGAGGATCGGCGAGGAGAATCGAGGATCTGGAGCAGGAAGATGGAATCCGATTTCTCTCCGTCAACACCAAACAACCCACACGGGCCCTCACCACCACTTCTGTATCATTAAAATATATGGGAAATGGAGGAGGTAAATGGGAAATTAATAAGGGCAAGGGTAGAAGGGGGATTATGAAAAAATAATGGCCATTTACTAACAAAGAAAAGGCTTTAGGCCATTTAGTAATTGGTCCAAAGGCCGAAGGTTTTTGGACCAAATTACTTCTTTATAAAACCCTTAAAATTATTATTTTAACCGTCATTTTCAATTGAAAAAACTAAGAGAAGCTTAAATTTAGCCAAATAAATTGAACTCATAACTTCATAATTTAACATGCACTCTGTACCAATTAAGATAAATAAACTTTAAATTTTTTTATATTACTTTAGTTCTAAAATTAGTAAAAAATTATTTTTCAAAAACATGCAATTTTTTTCTTCCCATCTAGAAGGGGGTTTAAGCCACCTCATACCCTTCTTTCTGACTCTTGCTTGGGTGTAAGAACTATTAAAATGAGCTCAACCTCAGAGATGACAAAGGCGGGACATATAATATATGTTTTCCCATTAGTATGAGACGATAGTTTGACATATAGCATGATATCATTGTGGCGTCTGATTGCCGAATTGTTATAAATTTGCTACTTGAAGAATAATAATATATCCTTTTGAGAAATATGTTGGGTTTCATTTTGAAGACAATGATGCATATTTTATCACTTAAATTAGATTTATTTGGGGTTTCTACTATTTTATGTTTTCATGAATCTTCTTTACCAATAAGAATTGTTTTGATTTTGTTTGAATTTATGATGGTTAATCAATTGGGGGTCATTAAAGATAACTTTCTATATTGCTATTCAAATAAATTTTTATTTTTTAATATTAAATTATATAAAAATTATTATAATATCTAGATAATCTTTTTTATTTGTAGATAAATATATATTATTTATTTTTCAAGGTTACTATTTTTACGATTAAATTTGAAAATAATTGTTATAATTTTATAATATTTTTACATTAAATCTGTGCATCGCACGGGGAAATACCATGTCATTCATAGTCCTATACAATACCATGTCATTTATAACTTCACAAAAATAAAATAGATCGAACCCTATACAATATCAATTGACTCATTTTTATATCATGAGAAATAGAGTTTTTATATTTACTTTTGAAATGGTAATTAGTTGAAAGAATAATAGATTAATTAAATAGTTCGTTTTGAAGTCATTATATTTTGCTATGTGACTTCATATTTCTTTAATTTTAAATGATGAGTGAGATAAATAAATTATCGTATATAAAAATTAGGGAAATTTACAAAAAAAAACCATCCGTTAAATATAGATTTTTACATTTAACCATCCAATAAATATAAATTACAAAAAAAAACACCCAAAATGGTTTTGTTAACATGTCACCACCCACTTATACTTAAAATTTAAAGTTTAAATTTGAATATATTTAAATTAAATTTTTAGTATGGATAAAAAATATATATTAATATATTAGGGTGAAATACCCCAAATTATCTTTGGGTATTTCGTTTTAAGTACATATAATTTTCGTAGTAAAATTTATTTTATTTTGGACTTAGAAATATTTTTTTTTCTTTTAAATTGAATATGTATAAAGTTTATAACTAGTTTAACGATATTTCTTCTTATAAATAAATTAGTTTTTAATTTATATTGTTTGAAGGCAAAATGATATATTTTCTTCAAAAATAAGGAAGGTTTCATAACTATAATTTATTTTAACTTACGTAAAATATGTAATATAATGTTTTAGAAAAATTGTGGTACACAAAATAAAAGGTACTTCATTAAATGTTTTGCTATTTTTGTTATTTAATTTATGTAGAATTTTAATAAATAAATTTTCGGATATACATATATATTTATAAATTGCAAAAGGGCTTGAACCGGTTTTCTTTTGGTTCAGGTGACCGAACCAACCATGAGCAAAGAAAATGTTGAACCGAACCGGCCCTGACCCTCTTTCTTCTTCCTCCCGCCCTATCGTTTCAACTTTCAACAGTTGAATATGGATAGAATTTCAGTCCCTCAAATCTCGCCAAACTCTCAACGTTTTACTTTTAAACCGTTGCCCACGCGATGCTATATCCATATCTACAACCGATTTGTGATTTCGGATAGAAACGAGCTCAAACAAATCCGAATGGATCTCTCCCCAAATCGAGATTCCTTGAAGTTCGGCCATGTAACGGCCTTCTCTGAACGAATTGAACATAAGGATAGCCTCTAATGATCTTATCCGAGCTAATCAAGGGATAAATTTTATCCAATTCGTTCCGAATCATCCCCTGTAAATACAAGAGGTTTTCGGTTCTCAAGCTCACACCACCATTGAATCATCTATCCGAGCTCTAAACTTATCCCATTACGTTCTAAACACTTCTAGAAACAATTCCCTTCACAAAAGTTTCACAAAAACATCCCGATTTCAAAACCCCCAATTTCTATCCTACCCTCGCCGGAGCTGCCCTCGTACACCACCTTTCCGCCGCTGCCGGAGAAACAGTCCACCACCGGGAGTTGATCCTCTTCTCCACGAATCCGTAGCCACCGGTCGCGTGTCATTCCGAGTACTAACGAAGTCGCTACGCCTCGCCGAAGTCTCGCCAGGTGCTCACCGGGAAAACGCTGTTTGATTGCTGTCGGGCTAAAGGTAGAAGAAGATTAATTACACCAACCCTCCCGTACTTTCTGTTTTTATAAATATGCCCCTGTGTTAGTTTCTAAAATTTCAGAAACTATCCTCCAGTTTTAGATGCCGTTCTAACTCGTGTAATCTCCTTAATCCGCAGTGTTGTCATCGAATCCTCAACCATCCAAAATGAGTCAAGATACCAAAGAAGATCATCTTGATTCATTCGTAGACTTCGTCAACTCCGTCACCAAGTGCTTTGAAGTCCATAGTTGGTATCGAAATCCAACAAGACGAATAAGGCAAGTGACATTCCGAGCCTTTCTGCTCAATTGGTGCCTTCGTGTCTTGTTTGTTTTCCCGTCTTTGATTACTTGCCAAATTAAATGAAATACATTGCAATTCACCTGCTTGTGTGATTTATTTACCGTTCAGTTTGAATTTGGCAAGTTTAACTGGGTGACCTTAGGATAAGATAATAATAATATAGTTACCCACCGTTTATTTAAAGCATGATTTATTCTTCTTCTTTCATGCTAATTGGTTAGGTATGGAACTTTTCTTTGATGTTTCCATCCTTTTATTTTAATTGCTTTAATTTCATTTGGCATCCATGTTACCTATACATAACATGGGTTATATTGTGTTGTGTGATCACTTAGAATGTCTTAAGTAAATAGTAATAATTTGAGGATTGTGTGTTACGACTGTAACTCAATTGAATCAAGATCAATCAAATAAAACGTGTCAATCAATGCAGAGTAAAGTGAATGCAGTATGTAAAGTATCAAAAATAATGGAAACAGGCCGGGACTGTGTGTGCCCGGTCTATAAAGGGTTTCATGAAACTAACACATTTCCGTAGAGAAATGTTAAACTACTTCCGGTAGTAGGCTGCTATCTGCTAGTGAGAGCGGGGTCGGTATCATCATTTCCGTAGAGAAATGTTAAACTACATCCGGTAGTAGGCTGCTATCTGCTAGTGAGAGCGGGGACGGTATCATGTTATAACAAATAGTGTGTATTGGAAATCTTTCAATTTATAATAAAAGTCGTAAACGTGTTAAGTGTATAAATTTGTGTTTAAGCTACTCAATGTGAGAAAGTGAGTGAAGTGTGTTATATCAAATTGTTTTAAGCCACTTGACGTGAGGAAGTGAGCGAAGTGTGTGATATGTATACATCTGGTTAACATAGTGAGAAAAATGTTTTATAATGATCACAATTAATTCAAGCTATATCATATTCCATCTGTAATCGGAGTATGGTTCCTAAGAGTGCTCGTCACTCACATCTTTTGTTACTCAATCCTTCGGGGTTATCCGTGTCTCAGGAGTCGTGTTTTAAAAAGTTAAGCCTTTACAGAATATTCTCAATAATCACATTTGAGTTTAGATTCATACCGTATTATGGTCACTGGGTCTGGATTCAGAGAAGTCCCAGTTTTCGAGCCGTCATTTGCTAGTTCTTGCGAACTAACCGTCCTCTATTTGGATGACTGGTGTCCTTCATTACGGATACCAGACCAGTTTTCGCAGGTTTAAGTCGAGTCTCAGAAGAGAAGATAAGAGAAGATGAGAAGACATTTAAGTTACTTTTAAACATTGTATTTTAAGTTTAAATTTTCTGGATATATTGTATGTGTGTTTAAATATTTTATTTAAAAGTCTTTCGCTATAATATTGTTAACTTGTAAAGTTAAATCCTCAATTTGAGAGGACATGTTATTAAAGAGTTATTTTTATATTTCAAGTCTTCCGCTATTTAATTGTATTTCATTTATTAGTTATTATCATCTTGTTTTTGGGAGCATGGTTGCATGTCCCTATAAGCCTAAGGTGGTTACAAAGACATTAAAGTCCGAGTAATCACTGGCGCTGTGACATTCCCTCGGGTTATAAAAGGGGGTGTTACATAGGGGAAAATGTGTAAAATTTTTAAATTCTATATTTATTTGGAAGGTTTCTAACTGTGGAAAATATTATTGAATTTTATTTAAAAATTAAATTAAACTTTCATAAAGATACTTTTAATATAAAAAATATTTTTGAGCCTGAAAATATTTTTAATTTTAGATAATTTTTTCATTTTTAGTATATAGTTTAGTCTTTAGATGTTTAAAAATGAAAGAAAATGAGACATAAATTATAGATATAAAAATGCTATTAAATTTAAACAATGCTAATGACTTATAAACTTATTTTAATTTTGATTAAAAAGAAGTCTATAAGATATTTATAAAATTTATAACCATTTTTAGGAATAAAATAGGAGAATGTGTTCACATTTAATGAGTGGTTTTCTCTAATTTCGTTCCTAACAGGTGGTTAAGTGTAAAAGTCTATATTTAACGGATAGTTTTCTGAATTTCACTAAAAAATATCTTTCTCTTTAACGCAATGGGTACCTTGCTTGATTTTTCATAACATTCATTTTTAAAATTTTAAATAGGTGTGTATTAGAAGTTCTTAAGTACAAGTTAAACTCTGAAACTTTAACTAATGAAATTTTAGATTGATTTGGGGTGGTGGTTGGCATGAATATATATGTCATTTGTAGAATTGAGCCAGTTCTTTTTATTGAGTTTTTTAATTTCAAATCATTTAATATTAGATATGATTATTACTGGCTCAAGGGATGTTAGATATATCATGAAAATTAGATTTATATAAGTTTTAAGTTTCAAGTACAAATTCGGTCAATAGATTTTTTAAAATATTTTTTGTATTAAAATAGGTTAATAAAAATTATTGTATTTTATTTATTAACCAAAACTTATATAATATTTTTGTAATATACATCCTGTGCAAGGAACGGGTAATGAACTAGTTATAATACTAAAGGAGAAGTCGCCTACGACATGTGGCGGCTTCTCCTTTAAAGTAGGTTTTTTTTTTTGGATTTGTTAATTAAATAATTGCATATTTAAGTAATTAATTAAAGTATTTATTAATTAAAGTATATAATTTATCAATAGGATTTTGCCGAATCTCTGGTGGTTATGATTTTGGATCAGGTCAAGTAGTTAATTAATTAATTAATTAATTTTCCGATCGGTTACGATTGGATCACGTTGTTACGATTTCATTTCATAATTTTCATATATATACTGAGACTACGTAATTGATTGCAAATGAATTTAGTCGGTAGTAATTGATTCTCTAATTGAAAGATGTATAGGAAGGTAAGGTTAACGTAGACGTAGATTTTATTTTCAACCGAGCTACCCACAACCGAGCTATCCACAATGAAAAATATTAAAGGTAGTATAGGAAGCATCGAAAAAAATGTACGTTAAATATTATTTTAGTTTATGCACTTGTGAGATTCATTTCGGTTTGATTCAGTTAAACCAATTGATGATGGAGTTGTTTAATCACGTATGTGCACATTAGTTTAGTTTATTTGTTTGTGCGGATTAGTTTAGATCGTTATAGAATTCATTATGGATTTTATGCGTTTGCACTTTGAATTAATCTTTTTTTTTTTCAGATGATGAAAACGTTGAGTGTAGCACTCGAAAATTTCATTACCTGGACGAGTTACTACAACAACACCTAAATCTTAACCACTTGATTTGATTTTTAAATTTCTTTTTTATTAATTTCATTAAAATTATTTTGAATTGGATATTATTGCAATTTTGAATTTGAATAACAATTCGGATAAACTTAAATAAATTAAAAAATCTAATTGGTTTTCATTTTATTATTTATTATAAATAAAATTACTTATTTAAATACATAATTAATTCATTCATTCATTTTTTCCCTAAATCTTAACCGATTGATTTTCTTTTTAAATTTCTTTTTATTAATTTCATTAAAATTATTTTGAATTTGATATTGTTGCAATTTTGAATTTGAATAACAATTCGGATAAACTTAAATAACTTAAAAATCTAATTTCTTTTCTTTTTATTATTTATTATAAATCAAATTACTTTTTAAATTCGTAATTAATTCATTCATTCATTTTTCCCTAAATCTTAACCGATTGATTTTATTTTTAAATTTATTTTTATTAATTTCTTTAAAATTATTTTGAATTGGATATTATTGTAAGTTTGAATTTGAATAACAATTCGGATAAACTTAAATAACTAACAAAATCTATATTGGATATTTTCAACAAGATTGATATACAAAAATACCCTTGTGTCTTCAATTCTATAAATTCTATCATATCTCCATCAATGTGTCTTCCTCACTATAAGTTTTTACTGATCATTTTAATTTATTTTAAATTTCTTGCAATCTTGTCATCGATCTAATTTTTAGCATTTTATCTTTCTACTTTGTTTGTTTGTTTATAATTTAGGGATGATTTGCCAAATATACAAATATGGAGGCCATATTAGCCAAATATACACAATTTTGGGAAATTTGCAAAAATACACAATACTACACGGGACACGCGCACCCTCCCCCCGATCTCTCCTTCTGATTTTCGCCAACGCTGACGCGAGATAGACCGAGATCTGATTTTCGATCGTTGTAGGTATTGATCAACGCCGATCTCCTCCCGATTTTCGATACTACATCTATCACTACATCTATCTAATATCAAAGCATTACTGAATTGTGGTTTTAATGTCAGCATTCGTATAATTGGTAGATCTGTCGTTCATAGATCTGTGAAAAAAAACTTCAATTCGTGTGTAAATATCGTTTTATGTCCAATATCTGAACTCGTATAGTGTAGATCGTGTAATTTCGACTTCGATTGTTATTGTTTCGATACAAATCAGAGTAAGTCGTCAACAATATATAGAGTTTCAAGTTCTTCGTCGATCTGCTTCGTTAATAGATACTCGATCTGTCAACATCACGATCCTTAAATCTGTCTGTTGGATGAATTCGAAATGTTGTGCTTGAATGAATTGAAAGGAAATAATCGTATGAATTGTTCTACATAGATCTGTTTTGATTTCTGGCCTCGTTGTGTAATGCTGACACTGTCTGAGATTTCGTAAATAAATGCCATGTATCTAACTTGTTTCTATCATGCTGACACGGAATCAGATACAATTCATTGTACTTGTATACATATTGCCTTTATCTAACTTATATCTATCATGCTGACATGGAATCAGAATTACTCATTGTGCTTGTTTGCATATTGTCTCTAATTAATTGATAGGTCAATCATAAATGGAACCTCATGTGATTACAATAGTATTTGGTGGATCATGGGTGTTTGCTGACACAGGCCTAGAATTTGTTGGAAATACAACATCAAAGGTGTTTTTGCTATATGATTCAACCACACTACAAGACTTGAAGAGAAAGGTGTGCACTAGATTCAATGTAGACAGTGTGCTTGAATTGCAAAAATACCCCTCATTCCCCATCCCTAACCCTTCCTCCTTTCCCCTTTGACCATTTTTAATTTTAACATTGAATAGTCAACATTGACCATTTCGGTCAACGCTTGCATTTGATAACAATGTTTTGGTGACAGTTGAGTATATTTTTTCGGTGACAGTTAATTGTGACAATTATTTTGGTGACAATTGATTTTTTGTGAAATTTTATTTTTTTCCGGTGACAGTTAGGGGAAAATCTTTTCTAGTAACAATTGATTTTCTTTTTTTTCTTGTGATAATTATTGGTGACAAATAAATTTGGGTGACAGTTGATTTTCTTCCTGTGATAGTTGCTAGTAACACTTTTCCTCGGTGACAAATGGGGTTTTTCTGCTAATAGATGTTTTCCTGATGACAATTGTTGGTGACAACTATTAATGACAGGGTTGATGACAATATATTGTCACCATGATATTGTAACCTTAAAAAATTGTCACCATAACATTATACATCACCAAGACATTATCACCAACTACAGAACACTGTTTTCATATTGTTTAATCAACCGTATTGTCACCAACTTATAAAAAACATTGTCACCAACCTCTTTTCAGTAATCTATTGACACCAACAATAAAACAGTGTAACCAACCTATTTTCGGCTGTGTTTGATAGGGGTTTTCATCAGGTTTCAAAGGTTTAAAAAAAATTAACCTCTCGAGCAGGCGTTTGATAGCAGCTATGGGATCAGCTTCAAGGGGTTCAAGGTGCAGTTTATTTTCCATGATTTCAAAACCTTGGGGGGTAGATTATGGAGTTTGAGGTTATTTTTTGGGGGAGTTTGTTCCACTTTACCCCATTTCTCTCTCGATTTGCTGTAGCAACCACCACAGCATGTAGGCGACCTCGAGCACCACCTGTCGGCGACTTCGATTTCAACAACCATTAAATTGTTGTTCAAGAGCAACAAAAATCCGAAGGGAGAAAGAAGGAAGATGTATTGAAAAGCGCTATCAGCAACCATTAAATTGGTGGACTGGAGTCGGGTGGACTATGGAGGAGGAGGAGGAGGGGCGATTTCAAGCTTCCTAGGATGGACTAGGTGGAGGGGGCAATTTGAGTTGGTGATGGCTGCCCACTTCAGGCCATTGGAAGCGACGGTAGTAGCAGAGGAAATTGGGGCAAGAAAGGAGAAGGGGAAGGGGTAAGTGAAAGGGCATTTTAGACATTTTAATCTTAATACCCATTTACAAACCTTACCACACCAAACACCCAACAAGGTTATTTTTTTTAAAAAAAATTCACCTCCCACACCTCCATAATACACCAAATAAGCTTCAACTCCTAAAAAAACCCCAACTCCTAAAAAACCCCCCAATTTGCCAAACACGCGCTTCATCAAGCTTTGTTCAATAATCTACTGTCAGTCTGTCACCCATTACAAAACTTTGTCATCAATCTAGTGTCAACCACCTATTTTTAGAAATTAATTGTCACCAACGACAAAACAGTGTCACCAATCAATTGTCACCAACTACAAAGTCTACAAAGCACTTTCATCAAACTAAAATGTTTACAATGCTAATGTTATCACATTTGTCATCTAATATTAACACATTTTTGTTACAAAACTGAAACCCTAAAACAAGGGGATCTTAGACCCAAGAGGGGCTAAACCTAAGCAGACAAAAATTTGATCTACAATATAGTTTAGGGTTTAGTCTTTAGGTTTTAGGGCCAATGCCCTAAACCCTAAATTCTAAACCCTAAACCCTAAAATGTGTGTACAGTACCAATGTTATCAGATTTGTCATCTAATATTAACACATTTTTGTTACCAAACTGAAACCCTAGAACTAGGGGAGCATAGACCCTAGAGGGGCTAAACTTGAGCAAATGAAATATTCGATGTACAATACTATAATGACATCACATTTGTCATCTAATATTAACGCATTTTTGTTACAATAATAACCCTAAGTAGATGAAATTTGATGTAAAGTTTAACTTTGTAATACTTAATTGCCAGACTACAAAATATTGTCACCAACCTATTGTCAACAACTACGAAACACTGTCATCAAATTATTTTCACCAACAAGTGAACACTATCACCAAACATTGTCACAAACCAATTGTCACCAACTTAAAAACATTGCCACCAATCTATTATCCCTAAATAGAGAACATTATCACCACCCTCTATTGTCACCATATTATTACAAAGTCTTTTTTTTTCCGGTGATAGTTAGGGGGAATCTTTTTTGGTGACAATTAATTATTATTTTTTTGTGACAATTGATGGTGGAATTTTTTCTTGTGGAACAATGTCACCATATTATTTTTTCGGACATATTGCCACCAACCACAAAAACAATGTCACCGCCCTATTGTCATCAACCTCTTATAAGTAATATATTGTCACCAATGACATAATAGTGTCATCGACCTATTGTCACCAACTACAAAACCAATGTCACCACCCTTTTGTCATCAACCTTTTGTAAGTAATATATTGTTACCAACGGCATAATAGTGTCACCAACCTATTGTCACCAATTACAGTACATTGTCACCGCTCTATTGTCATTACATATCATCAAATTCTTTCATCATTTTTTTTAAAAGTTTGACTAGTTTATCTCACATGAAATTGTCACCAAAATATTATTTGAACAAATATTTGGTACTAGTGAACACCGTCACCGACCTATTGTCATCAATTACAGAACATTGTCATCAACTACAGAACATTGTCACCAACTTTTTGTCACCTAACTACATACTATCACCAACTACAAAATATTGTCACAAACCTATTGTCAACAACTATGAAACACTGTCATCAAATTATTTTCACAACCTTATTGTCACAAACAAGTGAACACTATCACCAAACATCGTCACAAACCAATTATTACTAACTACAAAACATTGTCACCAATCTAGATAGAAGAAGATTGCAACTTTCGAACTGGCATGGTTGCTCGGTTAGATAGAAGAGGGTTGCAACTTTCTAAGATGCTTAAGATTCCAGAGACATATTAAACATTTCCGCACTATTGCTCTAACCATGTCTTCAACACAACTAGGTTTTGATATGAACTGCAGACACTAAAATGTAATCAAAACAATGATTCCTCCAGCATGTACAAAAGACAAGATGAGTCAAGCAATGTGAAATCAAAGAACAAATGTATAACTAATCAGGAAATTATCAAAGATCATATTGGCTTAAAAACGAAATGAAATTGCTTTCAATTGGAAGTTCAACCATTTGAGTAAGACCTTATCAGGAGGCAAAGTTATGGCTCCTCGAAATCTTGTACATATTCAAGACGAAAAAAAAAATTAAATTGAAAATATCATATTGGCTAAAATAATCACTCCCATGAATGAGATTAAGTCCTAAATTCCATTGTTGACCACAATGCATCCAATGGCCTTCGGAGAGTTGAGGTCTTCCGGATCAAACGATCACCGATGCGTCGCTCTTTGTTGCATCTGACTGCCTCTCCCTCTCGCTCTCATCCTACCTATCCGAGCCGACGCTAGCAACCACCGGAGTAGCCCCTACCTAAGATCAAAGTCGTCACCTTCTCCAAGCCTAGTATCACTCAAGCTGGTCGGATCTAGAGTCGATATCGGTGGTGGAATCAAAGCCCACACGCAACCGACACTCCTTTCCTCCTCCCACCTTAACCCTGTGAGATTGAAATTGGAATCCGTAGAAAAGGGTTTGGAATCGGAAGTGCAACTGATTATCGATGGAGATTCAAACTTGGGGTTATGTAATCGGAAGTGCAGCTGATTATCGGCGGCGCTATGGGAGAGAGAGTCGTGAGGAGGCGGTGGATACCTAGTCGTGAGGAGTCCAGGGGTTCAATTAGATTTGATTCATCTGAACAAAGACCTAAAAATTAATAGAGGGGTGTTTTGGGTATTATGAAAATATTGTGGACATTTACTTAATTGCTAAATAAAAATGAACATTTACTTAATTACAAATCCCAAATGGATATTTTACCAAATTTTTCCTTAATCTTATAATATTTAAAAATAAGCTTATTTAAACTCTGAAATAATTTCTCATAACTTTACAAACTCTTATGAGATTATCATTTAAACTCTGTATATAAGGGTTTTTCATGTTGTGAGTAGGTAGTGACATAGCAAGAAAGATTTTTTTTAAGATGGACATAAATTTTGGATGGATAAGTCAGTGGTGACTAGACTAATGTTTTTATTTGTGACTTTATAGTTTATACACAACAATCAAGATACTTTGTTACATATAAGTTAGTTGACCAATTTAGGGTCGGCTTACTCCAATATATAATAGTAGGTTATGTTATAAAGCATGACTAGTTTTTTTTTATAGAATTTTTAGGTTTTAATATTATAACATTTTAAATAATGTA
Organism: Persicaria tinctoria; assembly: GCA_037127255.1. Lineage (NCBI taxonomy): Eukaryota > Viridiplantae > Streptophyta > Magnoliopsida > Caryophyllales > Polygonaceae > Persicaria > Persicaria tinctoria. Next base: position 29,404,228 of record JBANSL010000009.1, read on the forward strand.
AAAAAATATAGTTTAATGAACTTTTGAGATTGGATATTCAACATCTACTCGTATTAGGCTTATTAGTACATACTCCATCTATTACAAAATAGATGGCCTTTTGCTTTTTGACATGTTTTTGAAGCAGCGAATTTTTTTGTAAAATATTATTTTTTGAATTAAAATTTTTATACTATTTGATACTTATTACTAATATGTATCTAATTACATATAAAAAATTATTAAAAAATAATATTTCATAGAGTTTCTTGCTCCTTAAAAAACGTGCCGAAAAGTAAAAGACCATGTATTTTTGAACGGAGGGAGTATATATATATATATAGGGAGTGGTTCCCTTGTGCACACTCCTTAGAGTGTATCTAGTGCACAAATCTAGGCCTTTAATTGGTGGAGGATGGAAGACTAGGATTAAAAGGAATTTTTGGTTTTTTCTTTTTAATATAGTGGGACCCATGTGGCATAACAAAAACTACCCATTTCATTTGGTGCGTGTCCTCCACCCTCCATCATTTTTTTTTTTTTTTTTTTTTTTAATATCTAAAATATTTGTGACAAAAATGGTTTTTTTTCCTGGTTGAAAATAAATGCTTTATTTAATTCGTTTTAAAATTTTGACAATTCCACCGAATAATGTTTCGCATCCTACCGAATAATGTTCAGTTATCTTTTTTCATTTATTTCATATAAAAAATTACTAATTCCATTGAATAATTTGTCTTATACTAACGAACAATAAATATGCTAAGATACCTCAAGTCTCTAAACAATACTTACAATTAAAACGAATAATGCTACATATCTCACCGAATAATACGAATAATGCTACTTATCTCACCGAATAATGTCTCACATTTCACCGAATAATCTAACAAAAAACACTGAATAATCTAACAAACTCGGAAAAAAATACCCTTATATCTCCGAATAATCTAATAAACACACAATGAATAATCTCTAAAATAGGAAGAAATAATGAGCAAATTAGTTGAATCCCAAAAATAAAACTCAAATTGAAGACTAATAGTGAACAGGGAGTCGGAGAACCGCCTCCATCGCCACCACCGACCTAGCCCCATCGTCTCCATCGACCAGATCTGCCGCCGTGCTCGGATTCGAATTGAAGGGAATGGAGTATGACCAGTGGAGTGAGAGCCAGCCTCGCCTCCATCGGCCAGCACACCCGCAGGCCACCATCGCCACCTGCAGACCACCGCGAGTCCAAATCCGACCACCGCACAGTACTGCCCAGCCAGATCCGGCACAACCACCTTGCTTCTCTCCACTTCTCTCTCGCCTCCCTTTGCCGGAGTCCAGAAGTTCCTCCAGATCGATCTCTAGGGCCTGCGTTCATGGCGACACTCACAACAACCACCGCCGGCCTTCCTCTTCGCCCTCGATGTCCCTGTAGCCTCGCAATCGTCGCCGCCCTCCTGTGCTCCTGGATTCGACGCCGGCTTCAACCTCTCTTGCAATCACCGTCGTCGCCTGGTGCACCAGATTTTCCTCCGCTTCGCATCCGCCTCGCCTCCGATTTGCCTCCGCCTGGTGCGCCAGATCTGAAACCGGCATTCATGAAGCTTTTCGCCTCCGCCCAGAATCAATTACCGGCCGATGGAGGCGAGGCTGGCTCTCACGCCTCCGATTTGCCTTCGTATTGTTGATTTGTATCATTCAAGAAGCTTTTCGCCTCCGCCCAGAATCAAATACCGGCCAAAAAAATGTAGAAGAAACAATTAGGGATTAGGGTTTTATTCACATAAACACCACACGCGCCCACACACATAAAACAAAGAGAGTAAGTGCAGCTTTTTTACTTAGTGCGCGGGCCCCACAGTTTTTTATATTAAAAAAAAGAAGAAAAAAAGCCTTTTAATCTCAGCCATCCGCTTACCCCAAATCAATGGTCAAGAATCGTGCACAAAGTACACCCTAAGAGGTGTGCACTTTATACCCATTCTCTCTCTCTCTCTCTCTCTCTCTATATATATATATTAATATTATAGGGAAGCTTTAAAATGTAAAAATTCCTTAACGTGTAAAATTGGCTTAACGTGTAAAATTTGGGTTTTAGGGAAAACCGACACGCGGGTCTGATTTAAAAAAAAAATGAACCGGGTTTAGCCTGCTGGTGTTTCTTCCGCTCTTCTTCCCTCTCCCGCAATTCTCCAGATCTGAGAATGAACCTCCGCCAGTCCTCCGCCTCCTTCCTCCTCCTCCGCCAGTACTCCGCCCTCGAGGCCAGGCTTGACTCCGTCTCCTACCGAATCTCCGCCCTCTCCTCCCTCCTCTCTCTCATCCTCGCCTTCATCCCTCGCCTTTTCATCGCCGACCTAGGGTTATCTGCCTCCAAGCCTTATGGATCCTCCAAACCGGCCTCTCCCTCCACGTCGATGCCTCCACGACGGTTCTATGACGACGCCTTTGCTCAAGGGCTCGAGCAAGGAGATCAGGCCGGGGAGGACGGCGCACAACATGCCGTCGTCGTCGCTGATGAAGAAATCGGAGCTAGGGCTGGTTTCGAAGGTGCGATGTGGCGCATTGAGGCTGACGCTGCAGAATTTCCAAGAGGTAATTCTCGGGACGAAGCTATTCGTTCTCTTTCCGAGGATTCCTTTGGCCTTCGTTGCTTAGTGCCTCGATTTTGGACGGGTAAGTTTTTAATTTCCTGATTCAATTAGGGCTTCTGAACGATTGCAATTGAATGTTTGAAGTTAGGCATTGTTGATTTAGTGATCGATTGCAGTTGAGTGTGTAGTTCACATAGTGTTGTTTTGTGACATTTGGTGATATCGATTGCAATTCTCAAGCTTGCTCTCTGGCTAATGCAGCTTCTGAATCAATCTGCACATTTCAATGTATTCTGAAAGTTTAGATCATGGATCTCTAATCAATCTGCATATGAATGCCTCAATTTTGAAATTATAAGCTTGTTAATATGCTTTTTCCTTTCTTGAATATACCAATCAGAGATTTTTCTTTGGAAAACCAATCTAGTTCATATCAATGTCATGGAAAGGACTATGTCTTGCCCTCACATTTTGGAATCTTATGATTCATTACATCATCTATAGTAAGCATATTCAAATTGCACAGAAATGTTTGTTAAATGTTTATCCTTATTTAAGTTGATCTAATTTCCTCTATGTATTCCATATTTATTTGTTTTTTTTCCTGTCTGAGAAACTCTCGGGTTTGCTGGGGTGCTATCGTCTTTTTTTTTTTTTGGTGAACTGCTGGGGTTCTATCTTGTTCTTACCATAGTTAAACTTACAACTTAAATTGCATAATGCTTTTCCTTTAACGTATGTGTCTACTTTGTATACTTACACTGAGCATGTCTTTGACAATGTTGTGCTTATATAGCCTCCACTCTGGAAGATATACCACCAACTAGTGAAAGAATGGGAGTCAGCTTTGTCTAAGAAGAATAGAACTAGTTCTAGTGGAATCCATGAGAAGGCTATAGAGAAGCCTCCAATGTTTGCTTTCTGTTTGAAACCACGTGGATTTGAGTTGCCTATTAACAGAGGAACAAAGCATAGGTCACAAAAGAAGCTTCCTATTGTCGGGCATGGTAATATCAATTTATGTATACATAAGTTTTCCAATCCAGTTAACTCCCTGAATCTTCGTTCATTGACTTTGATATTCCAGCTAGGGAGATGCATGGAGTCTGTCTGTGCTGCCATTGGAGTTGTTACACCAGTTTAAGACTTCTAATTTTACTGATCAGCAAGAATATGAATCCTAACAGGAATGGATAGAATGGAAGATTGGGTTTGCAGGTCTATGCAAAATCATCCAGTTGCATCTGCACCTAGTCCAGGATGTTGTGAAAAAGATTGAAACAAAACACTAATCCCCTTATAAGAATCAACAGGACTTACTTGCTACTGCTATTGATTATTTATAACTTGCTAATTGAATATGAAACTGTTCTATGTTCATTTCACAATTTGGCTCTTCTTTAGCCACAGAAATGCTGCTTACTTGCTACTGCTATTATTCATCTTTCTTCTTAGAAATGCAAAAACTTTAGCAAGCAGCTTTTCTGTTGCTGCATGCTCTTTAGTGTTTGCAATTAGACAACTGAAAAACGGTCATTGTGTTTTTGAGATCAGTGCTTACTAGCTGGATGGACGATCTGTCCACATATGAGCTAGAGATCCAAGTTAGTTGTTAGCTGTTTATAACTTATATCTGATTATTAGTGCACTGGATTCAAGGAGAAAATAGTAAGGATTTGATTTCCATAAACTTCGCTAAAAATATTATATGTATCTTCATTAGTTCATGCTGGTGCTTATTTGTGGTGAAAAAATTGAGCTTTTGTACTGGTCTTGTATTCAACCATAGAATTTATAGATTGAACTACTTATTTCTTGATTCTTACAACTGATAGAATATTTTTAACCTATTAGCTCAATTGGTAGAGCAATGTGCGTTTGCACAAAAATATGGGTTCAAATCCCACATAGGTTACATAATACACAAGAACACAACAATCCCAAATCGTTTCATGCACATTATAATCTTAGTGATGCACTTTTTAACCTTAATTATGCACTTTAATTTGAAATTTGTTATATGTAAAAAATCGATTTCAAAATCACATCTATCGGCCTAAATTATGCGAGAGGTGAACCCAAACTCTCAAAAGAAAAAATAAACAAAATTAAAACATCGATTTCAAAAGCTCATCTTGTGTCTCATTCATGCACTTTATGATCTTATTTTTGCACTTTATCATCTTATATTTGCATTTTTTTCAAACTAAAATTGCACATTTAATTTTCCTATTTGCACTTTTTGAAACTAAAAGTGCACATTTAATTTTCCTATTTGCACTTTTTGAAACTAAAAGTGCACATTCAAACTAAAAGTTGAAGTGCTTAAAATTCAGATTGCAATGCTTAAAAGTGCACAACTGCACTTTAAAGTTGCACAAATGCACTTCACAGTTGCACAAACGCACTTCACAGTTGCACAAACGCACTTCACAGTTGCACAAACGCACTTCACAGTTGCACAAACGCACTTCACAGTTGCACAATGCACTTCACAGTTGCACAACTGCACTTCACAGTTGCACAACTGCACATTATAATTTTATTTTCACAGTTGCACAAATGCACTTCACGGTTGCACAAATGCACTTCACAGGTGCACAAATGCACTTCACAGTTGCACAAATGCACTTCACAGTTGCACAAATGCACTTCACAGTTGCACAAATACACTTCACAGTTGCACAAATGCTTCAAATTTTATTTTTGCACTTTACACTCTTATTCATGAAGAGAAACATAGTGCTTGTAAGCGATAAATATAGATAGCCTATACGGGATTTGAACCCGCATCTTTGTGCGTAGGCACATTGCTCTTCCATTTTGAGCTAATAGGCTTATAATCGGACATCATGCATATTAATGCAATTTTAGAATACAATTGTGCAATCTGAACTATATTAAGTGCAAAAATAAAATATATTAGTGCAATTGTAGATAACAATTGTGCAATCTGAAATCAATAAGTAGTAGAAGCTAAATATTAAAGTGGAGGACTATCAACAGCCTCATAGTGCAAACTCTTCATTTATTGGTGTTCAGGAGTGGCAGTAGAGTGCAGGACCGCAGGGCCCTCTTCCACCTTTCAATGGTGCTAATTAGGTAACTGCAATTACTCGTCAGCCCTTGCAACCTCTACAATCTACAAATACACGCAGGGTAAGCAAGCTGCAGATTCCAACAAATCCAAGAATTGCTTCAAATATAGCACCTAGTTTAGCAAAGTCCGATAAGGATACCTCTCCAGCTATTGCATCAGTTAAGCCTGCCTATGTTAGTGTCTCATTGCCAAAGCCAAGTGAGAAGACGCCATTTAGTCGAGAAAGAAATGCAAAAATAATTAGACATCCCCCATACTAATGCAATTTTAAATGCAAAAATAAGCTAAAATTCATAAGTGCATGCATTTTTAAATAAAGAACAAGTAATTTGGTGACATATTCTCTTATTTTGTGAATTTAGACATGATAAGAATGCCCAAAATGGGCATTTTTAAATAAAGAGAAAGTGTTTTGTTTAAACAGAATAAACGATGAAGTCTTAACTTTCAATCTTATTTAGTATTTATTGCTCAACCAACCAATAAACTCAACCCAAAAGAGAATAAACAATGAACTCTTAACTTTTTACAACTAGTTATCAACAAAGCATCATGCCACAACCGACTCAAACATCAAAGATATTAATCTGAGCAAACACATGTTTTTGCAAGTGACACCATACAAGCTTAATGTTCAAAGTACAGAAATGCATCAAGTAATCGTATAAATGTCTATGCAAAAAATTCATCAGCATCATGTAATATCAGAAAGGGAAAGTACCTCCCAAAGAATGCAGGCTGCGAAGCGCCAGCTGGAAATAAACACTCTTGAAACCATCGCCCCAGTCACCAGCCTTGCCTTTGATGCTAGAGCTTGTGTCATATCACATATTCACACTCAGGCTGATCCAATTTCAATCTAGACCAGTCATAAACTTGGATAATACAGTAATATTTTCTATTCCAATTCACTCTAGTAAGGAAATTTTTTTATCTTATACTGAAGCAAATCAAACTTAATAGCCCACCAAAAAAAACCCAAACTTAATACCCTTAGCCAGACTAGACGATTATATAAGGTCCAATCTCAATCCGAACCGGATTATGTGCACGTAAGCACGATAGTCCCAAGTCTTGATAAGATATGACATGTAAAGCATACCATAATCATGGTTAGACACTCAAGGTTCTCAACATGGACCTCCCAGCTCAAACCTCTTAAAAACACATTGTAGGATAATATTCAATAAAGGTCAGGATCAGGATCTTCAGATTGGGTCAAATAGTTAGATATGGCTTAAAGGAGGAAGCAAAAGGCTCGAGAAGTTCATTGTTCACTATATCGGCAACGAAAGGGCTGATTCAAGGAGGATGTGTGTTGTGAGCCTAATTTGCCATGTTTTACACTTACTTTTATATCTTTTTCTGCATACATTTCATACATTTGGGTTAAAATAATACAAAATATGTGTAGTTTATGTTTATTTGCAATATATGGAGGTCTACACAAGTTTTTGTTATATTTCGCAGAAATCGGACGCACTTTGGAGCTTAAAGGAAACTCATGGAAAAGCTAAGGATGGTGCAGCTGGAAAAAAGTCCATTTTTCGGTATTCATCATTCTGAATCAAGCTTTGATGTCTTCATGAGAGTTGTAGCCCTCAAAAAGAGCTTTCCAACGCATGGTCATATGCGTCAATCCGACAAACGAGGACTCGGGAAAGTACGTTTTAAGAACAGAGCAGAAAGCTGAGAGATTTACTCGATATCGAGTAGATTTACTCGAGATCGACCAAAAGTGTCCGAGCAGTGCCTGGTCGAGGACAGAGCTGATCGAGAAGCCGAGGACGAGAACATGTCGGGTTACACTTTACTCGAGATCGAGTTGATTACTCGAGATCGACAAGGCTTGTGAGTCCGTGTCCGAGCATGTCGAGAAGAGCTGCTCGACAACACCAGAAAACCAAGTCGATGAGACCAGGTTACTCGAGATCGAGGAAGGTCCTCGAGATCGACCAAGCCCATGAGCCCATGTCCGAGCCAGTCCGAGGAGGAGCTAGTCGACATGCCAAGCCACTGAAGTCGACGTCACTTCTACTCGAGATCGAGTAAACTTCCTCGAGATCGAGGAACTTTCCAGAAGCCGCGTAACGCGTTGTGAGCTGTCCTACTCGGAGTTGGATTACTTGTAGCCGAAGATTGCCGAGTCTATCCGATTTTATCAAGTTCTATCATGGAGAAGAGGATTTATCCACTTGAAGACTTTTAGATATAATTCCCTTTTTTAGATTTAATTATGTTATGGCATTTATTTATCTTTAAAGTTTTAGATATAGTTTTAGATATAGATAGAGATATTCTATCCTTGAATAGCAAGGATTAGAAGCCTATAAATAAAGCCCATGGGGCTGAGTTTTATTCATTCAATTTCAGTAGGAGAAGTAGTAGAGAGAGAGAGAGAGAGAGAGTGAGTGGCCAAGAGGAGTTGGTGAAGCGAGAGCGGAATTGGCTTCCTTTGGTTGTAAGCTCTGTTTGATTTAATGCAATTAGTTTCTTTTCATCAATCAATGTCTGAGGTTACGATGAAGCGCGAGTAGCCACCCACTTCTAGGGTTGGGGCGAGCCCAACGATAGCCATGCGCGTTTGAGGTAAAGATCCGAATTTTATCATGTTTTGAACATCTACTACTTGTTATATGTTTATTACCCATCTAATGGAGGTCCATGCTAACAACTTGGAATGTAAACATAAAATCAGTAGAGACAATTAGGGTTTCTTGAAAGAGTTGTCTAATTGTTGGAAAAGGCGAAAGCTTAGTCCTTTGATGCGATTCACATGATTATCTGTTTATCTCTGCCTTATGCATGCTTGGTTATCGTTGTTGCAAACCCCAATCTTGGAAGTCCTTTTCATACAGTTTAGTTCAAGTCCCAAAGCACTTGTCTTTATTTTCTTTCGTTTTATTTTCCGCCTTTACTCGATCTCAAATTGCACTACTCGACCTCGAGTTACTGATCTTCGATCCAGCATTGCCGTAGCTTCTGTGTGCAGGAAATCGACCAAACCAAGCCGACGTCGACGAAGACCTTACTCGATCTCGAGTAGGCTCTTGTCGAGATCGACTAACCCTGTGCTTGCTGCTGCGTTGTGTTCGACTGTCCTATCTTCTGTCGAGTTGTTGTACTCTAGATCTAGGACCCCTGTTGTCTTCTGACCGTGAGTTTTCTCCGCTGCCTAGGATCCGCTGACACGCTTCCTCGTGGATCGATCCTGACTTTCCGCTGCTACATCAGGAGGAGGTCTTGTAATTATTTGCGTGGGCAGAATCTGGTTTGCTGTACTTTATTTATATTTTATTTGCAATCTCGATTTCCTCTTACAACAAATTGGCGCCGTTGCCGGGGAAGCTATCATTCGCGCCTTAGGTAGTTGAATCTCACGTCTACTTTGAGTTACTTTACAGGTGTATGCGCCGTTCTGGTCAACCACCTGAGTTTGACGGCTTAGACGAACCAGAACGCCTTCTACACATCAGAGCTAAACTGCAAAGAGCCATGGCGACCGCAGAAACGCAAGAACTGCTGATTGCGAGGCTTACAAGGGAACTAGCCGCTAAAGATGCTGCTATCGCAGCTGACAAAGCAGGAAGGGAACAAGCAGAAGCTGAGCTTGCCCAATACCCAACTACTGCTGAGGATTATATGCACCCGACTCTCGTCGTGCCTGATTCGGCGATTCTAATCCCTGAAAACTCTTATGAAATTCGCACTCAATTTCTTATAGAGCTTAAAAATAATGCTTTTTATGGCAAATTTAATGAGTGTCCTCTTGAGCATATTACCATTTTTTCTGACATGTGCCGTACTCTTGCTGAAGGTACAACTTTGGAATATATCAAGATGAAGGCTTTCCGCTGGTCTCTCGCTGGGCTTGCACTGAAGTGGCTTGAAGGGCTGAAACCACGATCAATCACAACATGGGCCCAAGTAGAGCAAGAATTTCTGAATAAATTATTCCCACCCGCCAAGACACCATTCCTCCGCCAGAAAATCACCGCCTTCAAACAGAAGCCTGGGGAACCGCTGACAAAGGCATGGGAACGCTACAAAGAACTGCTGCGATCTTGCCCTACTCATGGACAGCCACCCTACGTCATTCAGGAGATCTTCTTCAACTCTCTTGATCAAGTCACTAAGGAAATGATCAATCAGTACACTCGCTATGAGTATCTGACGATGCCACCAATTGACGCCTGGGGTGTGCTAGACAAGCTCACCAATTATGACAACAAATATGGGTCTACTGCAAACTATGAGGAGAACTCCTATGCCAGGCCAGCACCATCTATGCCACTATATGAGCCAGTAAAGGAGATTGACCCAGATATCAGGGATCAGTTCTACAGAGACCAGAATCGCAAGCTCCTCAAGCAAGTCAAATATCTGTCTGTCAATCGGCCTTGCATCGAATGCGGATCACAGAGGCACACCACTACTGAGTGCCCACACACTGAGCAAGTCAGAATGGCAGAGACACATGAAGAGGTAGCCTACGTTGGGGGTCCCAATCGCTATATGGGGGATCAAAGGTTCTATCAACCACAGTGGAACCAAGGTCCTCCTAGGAACCCCCCACCCTACAGAGCTCCAAGACATCCAGAAAGGGATCAAAAGAAGGATGATCTGCAGCTCATCCTTGAGGAGATGCGTCGGAATCAGGGCACCATCAACAACCAGTTCCATAACATCACTACAAAATTTGGAGAACCGGACATCTGAAAAAGGGGAATAGAGACCTAGATGGGTCAAATCGCTGCACAGATCCCACGACCATCCGGACAGCTCCCTGGACAAACAGAACCAAATCCTAAGGGGAAGACTAGACACTTCGCAACTATCAAACTCAGAAGTGGGCATCAATTACACGAGCCAGAGGTCGGGAAACATCAAGACAAGACAGAGCAGCAACTCGACATAGAGCAGACTCAACTCGATCTCGATGAGACTCTACTCGACCTCGATAAGAAACTGCTCGACACAGACCAAAAGCTGAGCTCGGACTCCACTGCGCAGCCCATCAACTCCAAGTCGACAACCCAACTCGATGTCGAGGAGCCTCTGGTCGAGATCGAGGAACAGCAAGCCGACGTCAACGACTCTGCAACACCTCCGACGTCTGATCTGGCTTCGAAGCAGAAAAAGCCACCGCCTTGCCCTTCCAAAGCAGAGAAAGATCCCACTGCAGGTAGGTTTAACAGATTTGTTAATATGCTGCAAGAACTGAATGTTTCTATTCCTTTTATAGAAGCCCTGCAAGAGATGCCTGGATATGTCAAATTTTTGAAGGAAATCTTGAGCAAGAAGCGATCCATCTCAGAGATCGCAGGCGAATGCAAAGTACTCCACTTCCCTGAAAAGAGACCTGAACCTGGTAAGTTTTCTGTTACTGTGGGTTTTGGAAAATATAAATATGAGTCTCTGTGTGCTGTGAGGAGGAAATCAAGTATGAAATATAACAAAATAGATCAAACTAGATTTAGGCCCACGCAAATAATTACAAGACTCCTCCAATGCAGTAAGAGAAAGTCAGGATCAAATCCACGAGGAAGCGTGTCAGCGGATCTCAGGTAGCTGTAAATCTCACAGAAAAGCAACAGAAGACAGAAACAAAGTAACAAAGAAAAGTAGAAAATAACAAGTGAAGACAAGAAATAGCAAACGAAAGCAAAGAATAAAACAAAGGCAGCAACTTTACTCGATCTCGACAAGGTGCAACTCGAGATCGACTAACAGCAACAGAAACAGAAACTAAAAATCGACGATAGACGCATAACATCAACTCGATCAAGACAAGGCCTTACTCGAGATCGACAAATCCCTACTCGATCTCGACCAGCTTTTCCTCTAGATCGACAGAAACACAGAAAACCTCAAATTGCAGATTCGAACACAGATTCTCAGATTTTGACAGAAATAAACTCAATATATAAAGAACTTCCAAATCCAGGGTATCAACGCCACAACGATAACCATGCAAAGTAACACATAAAGGCATAAAAGATCATGCTTTCCATCAAAATAACTTTCGTTACTAACAAATAGGCATATAGAGGCTTTCGCATAAACCCTAATTGTTACTAACCCTTTTCACATAATTAATCCAAGTTGCATTAAGATCACTTTCGCTTCAATAACACAAACAAGGATCACCTTCAACTCTCGCAAAAGAATCATGCTCATAGGGATAGAAGACGAATCGCATAACAAAATCTGACCTTTACCGCATCACCTTACATGGCCACCGTCGGGCTCACCCCAGCCCCAGAAGTGGGTGGACTACTCGCTCTTCATCGCAATCGCAGAGATGGATGTATAAAAAGAATCTTGCATTAAACTATATTCAAAGTCTTTACAATCCCGGCAATCCAACTTTCGCAGAATACCAAAACCCTAAAACCTTTGAACTCCTAAAACCTCTATGTGTAACTACTTGTCTCTGAAATTGAATTGAATGATGAAAAACCAGCCCCTAAGGCTTTATTTATAGCCTCCTATTCCTTGCTAATCAAGGATAGAATATATCTATCTATATCTAAAAAGCTTAAAAGATAAATAAATGCCATAAAGAATTTAAATCTATAAAGGAAAAATAAATCTAAAATAGGCAAATATTTTCTTGTTGATAGTTCTTGTCTTCCATGGATAGAACTTGATGAAATCGGATAGACTTGGCTTCATTCGGCCCCAAGGATTCCCAGCTCGACACGGACAACCAAAGCGTGTAACGCGGTTTCAGGACGCGTCTCGTCGATCTCGAGTAGGGCTCCTCGACATCGAGTAGGATTCATCGTCGACCATGGTTGGCTGGACGTCTCGGGTAGCTATGCTCGATCAGGCTCGGATCTTGGCTCCTCGGTCCTTGAGATCGAGTACACAACTCGAGATCGAGTTGGGTGCGGTCGAGGATGGCTCGGACTGACGTTGTCGAGGAGCTGGTGGTCGTCATGGACTCGGAATGACGCTCCTGGGTTCTCGAGATCGAGTTGGGTACTCGAGGTCGAGTAAGGTTGGATCGGCGTCTCCGTCCTCGGCTTCTCGGCTTGTCTCAACTTGTCGACTCCGGACATGGTGCTCTTGGTGTTTGTCGATCTCGACTGGGTGTACTCGAGATCGAGTAGGGTTCCGGAGTCGGGTTGATCTGGCTCTCGACAATGATCTTGGTCGACAAGGCTTGTGCTCGGACACCGTCGTCGAGGTCGAGTAGGTTTACTCTAGATCAAGTAACTCTGGGTCCTAGCTTGATTCGTCTGGTTCCGCTGCATCTTGACCTTGGACTTTTGTAGTTGATTTCTGAGCTTTTCCGACCTTTCTTAGAACTGCTGTAAGTTGTCTTGAATTCTGCGAAATTAAACAGAAACTGGTGTAGATTCTATAATTTGGCAATTAAACATAAACTATAGATTCTATACTATCTTAGCCCAAATGCATGAAATGCATGCAGAAATCGATATAAAAGTTACTGTAAAACATGGCAGATTCAGCTCACAACAAACACCCCATACTTAAGCTTGCTTGTCCTCAAGCAATACTTTTATTTGTCATTCAGGGGAAGAAATCAAAACTCTCAACATATCAGATTCATTGCCATATAACCCTGCAATCAATTACCATCCTCGAAAATGTACTTGTGTCACAGATCCATGCATGTGCAATAAAAAGCAACATCTACTCACAAAAAGAGGTTTATGCAAAACGATTCATATGTGACAAAGCATTGATAATCAAAAGGACTTTAATTTAAGCTCAAATAAGGAGTAGAATTGGTAAAAGACTAAAAGGTGGGCAATTTTTGGCAATGTGGTGCTAATGATCCGGGGAAATGGAGTATTTTCAAGCTTGAGTTTCCACATTCCTTTTCATAAGATTCATCACCTTTCATATTGCTTTTCTCAATAATAATGCTTTTACCTCTCTAACCTCAGCACTGCCTTCTCGCGAGTCGCAAACATGGGTGTCATGAATGGCCCCGGATACTTAGTGCTTTGGACTTCTCACAATGTGTCCCATCTCTCCAAACTATTATCTTAGAGAGCAGGGTCAATCTACCTTTATCTCTTGAGGTGATTGGATTTTCTTTCACTCATTAAATTTTCCATAATTTCCAACATTTTCCCGCCAAACTCCAAATATGATAATAACAACACAAACACCATATGATAATCTCCATAATGTAATATCATTCTCAACATAATCCCCGGATAAGGTAAAGAATGGGCAATATTTAGATAATGTGGAGCAATATTTGAAATAAGGCATATTATGGCTTTTGTGATACATAAGCATAGGTAAGGGTAGGAATTTAAACAATGAGCATTATATGGAAATATAAAGTCCTCCATCCTCTTATCATGCAACATGTCAAAAAGCAACTTCAAATTTTACCTCCTTTCATGGTTTTCATCAAAATATGCACTTCATTGTGACTTCCCTTTACTAGGCAATTTCATGCTATATCTCTAATGAATCCAATTTTGCATCGTCGAGTTCAATAAAGCTTCCATGACATTATTTTAAAATTTTCAATGGGGGTCATTTTTCTCAAACCTTTGGAAAACATACATGTAAGCATATAAATCAATAATGCATTCCAAAATAGCCATGTAGCAATTCAAAGAAATAAATTCTAAATATGCACACATAATGTCAAATAATGCAATTATGCATACAGTAAGCCCTTCCCCCACCCCATACTTAAACATTACAGTGTCCTCACTGTATAAAAACAAGGGTAAAGAAAGAAACTCACTAGACAGGTGTGCAAGGCCTCTTAATATCGAATGAAAGAACCGCTTGGGCCGAGTCTGAATATAGCTTGCTTCTATCCATGGACCTGAAAAGTATAGAAGACATATACCCATAATAGAAAAACTAAAAAAAATGTTCAAAACCAAAAACAAGCAAAACAATGTCCCAAAACGTCCCAAAAAGTCTATGTACAAGCTCTAGATTTTATAGTCGCTAGGCCGACTTTCCATTTATGCTCAAGGTGGCATTTGCAGGGCGCATGTGGCTTGGGCTTCGAATAGGACTCCATTCTTGTCCATCAGCTGTAATCCTCCAGAATGGATCTTGTTTACCACGAAAGGCCCCATCCTCTTCTTGTTGAATTTGTTAGGGAACCAATGATCCTTTGATTTGGAGACATAGAGCTTGTCTCCAACTTCATACTCCTTAGGCTCCTCATTGGAAACCCTACATAAGCGCACATACCAAGGCAAACCTCTCCCATGTATAGATAGATCTTTAATGGAAATAGGAGAAGAAAGATCCATACCTTGGCTTACCTTCGCGGAGACGGAATCGGGGACCACAGTGTTTGGTCGATCTCGAGTAGGGGTACTCGATCTCGAGTAGGATTCAGATTCTGGTGGCGAGCTGCTCGTAGGTGCAGGAGCTGGTGAAGGTTGGTCGACATCGACAAGCCTGGTCGATCTCGAGTAGTCAGTGGTCGAGATCGAGTAGTCCTGGCCGTCTGGTGGAGTCAGCGTCGAGGAAGGCGAAGTCGAGGCATGGCTATGGTGGTCGATCTCGAGTACTGTACTCGATCTCGAGGAAGGCTCGGCTTCTGTCTGTCTGCTCGATGATGCTGGTGCTGGTGGAGGCTCCTGGCTTTGGTCGAGATCGACTAGAGTCCTCGATGTCGAGATCAACTAGAGTCCTCGATGTCGAGATCGACTAGAGTCCTTGAGGTCGAGGAGTCTTGGTCGACCTTGACCCCATACTTGGTTCCTGTCAAGGCATCCAAAAAATAGTTAGTCCATAACGACGTACCTTGGTTTGTGTCGATTGGATTCTCTGTGTCCTCCTTTAGGATTGCCATGATCTCCTCCATCTGGGCCTCCATATCCCTCCTTTCCAGTTCCTCAGGGGTCATGTTTCTTACCTTGGGTTCCCCGCAGGTGATGTAGCCAGTTGAGATAGATTTTACCTCTTCCATTAGACTTGTATGCCTTTCAGTTTTATTAAAGGAATACTCAATTACCTCATCGCTGATGTTGAAAGTGAGCACTCATTTCCTTACGCTTATGTTGGCATCCACCGTCGCCAAGAAGGGTCTCCCTAGAATAATTGGACAAGCAGGATCTTCTTGCATATCAACAACTAAGAAATCAGCAGGGACAAAGAATTTACCTACTTGTTCTGGCACATTATCCACCATGCCTGTTGGAATGACCACCGTGTTGTTGGCCATGTAAAGTCTAGCATCCACATGCTCTAGGGCACCTATCTTAATCTTGGACCAAATTGTTAAAGGCATTATACTTACACTGGCTCCAAGATGACATAAAGCATTAATTTTATATGGACCAAATCCATTGGTTATAGCAAACTTACCTGGATCTGGCCTTTTCTCCAGTATGTGCAAATGGCTGCACTCCTCTGTAATTTCAGCCATTGATCGCTTTTTGCTCAGAATCTCCTTCAGGAACTTGACATAGGATGTCATTTCATTGAGAGCTTTTGTGAAGGGGATGGTGACGTTGAGCTTCTGAAGCATCTTGATGAAGCGCTGAAATTTCTTTTCTGTTGGGTCCTTTGGAGATTTTGTGGGGAAAGGCAGCTTCTTTTTCTGATTCGGAGCCAGAACAGATGTCGGAGGTGCTGCAGTTTTCTCGATCTCGGGTTGGGTGTCCTCGATGTCGACCACATCCTTGTCGATCTCGACCACTGTAGTCGACTTTGGGTTGCTGTGTAGTGCAGACGATGGTTTTTGTAGTTTCTCCTCGAGATCGAGCAGGTCTTCCTCGAGATCGACTAAGGTGTTATCGACGTCGACTTGCTGCTCTTCGTTCTGCTGCTTTTCGACTTCTGGCTCTTGCAGTTGATGGTCGCTTCTGAGTTTTACAGCAGCGATGTGTCCAGTCTTTCTCTTGGGATTTGGTTCTGAAGATCCAGGGAGTGAACCTGTTTGTCTGGGGACTCCTGCTGCTAGCTGGTCAATCTGTGTATCAACTGATTTTTGCCATATATCAATTTCCCCAAGCCTAGAGTTGACGCCCTGAATCTGAGTATAGACTGAGTTAAAGGATTGCCTGGTTTCTGTATGATTTCTCCTTATTTCCTCTAAGACAGTCTGTAGATCATCCTTTTTCTGGTCCCTTTCTGGATGTCCCGGAGCTCTGTAGGACGGGGGGTTCCTAGGGGCACCTTGGTTCCATTGTGGTTGCTGAAACTTTTGGTCCCCCATGTAGCGATTGAGACCCCCTGCGTAAGCTGCCTCTTCATGGTATTCTGCCAGCCTGACTTGCTCAGTATGTGGGCACTCAGTAGTGGTGTGCCTCTGCGATCCGCATTCAATACAAGGTTGGTGACAGAAAGGTACTTTACTTGTTTGAGGAGCTTCTTATTCTGGTCTCTGTAGTACTGCTCCCTAACATCTGGATCAATCTCCTTAGGGCGCTCATATAGGGGCATGGATGGTGCTGGCCTGGCGTAGGGGTTCTCCTCATAGTTGACTGGAGTCCCATACTTGTTGTCATAGTTGGTCAGCTTGTCTAGAGCAGCCCATGCAGCAGAAGCCGGCATTGTCAGATACTCATAGTGAGTATATGTGTTGATTCTGTCCTTTGCAGCCAAGTCCAGAGAATTGAAGAAGATTTCTTGAACTACGCAGGGTTGTTGTTCATGTGTAGGGCATGATCGCAGCAGATCCTTATAGCGTTTCCATGCCTTTGCTAGCGTCTCCCCATGCTGCTGTTTGAAAGATGTGATCTTTTGGCGCAGGAGTGCTGTCTTTGCAGGAGGAAAGAACTTATTCAGAAATTCCTGCTTGACCTGAGCCCATGTTGTGAGAGATCGTGGTTTCAGCCCTTCCATCCATTTTAGTGCAGGCCCAGCCAGAGACCAATGGAAAGCTTTCATCAGGATGTACTCCAAAGTGGTACCTTCAGAAAGAGTACGACACATGTCAGTAAAGTTAGTAATATGGCGTAGAGGGCATTCATTAAATCTACCATGAAATGCATGATTTTTAATTTCAATAAGAAATTGAGTGCGAATTTCATAGTTGTTTTCAGGGATTAGAATGGCCGATTCAGGCACGACGAGAGTCGGGTGCATATAATCCTCTGCAGTGGTTGGGTATAGGGCAAGCTCAGCTTCTGCTTGCCTCGTACGCTCAGCTTCCTGTTGCATGCCTCCTCTCTCAGTGGCGAGAGCTGCATCCCTGGCGGCTAGATCCCTCGTGAGCCTCTCGATCAGCTGTTCCTGTGTCTCCGCAGCTGTCATGGCTCTTTGTAGTTTAGCTCTGATGTGTAGAAGGCGCTCTTTTTCGTCTAAGCCGTCAAACTCAGGTGGTTGACCAGAAAGGCGCATACACCTGTAAAGTAACTCAAAGAAAAAGTGAGATCTGACTACCTAAGGCGCGAATGATAGCTTCCCCGACAACGTCGCCAATTTGTTGCGAGGAGGAAATAGATCAAACCAGATTTAGGCCCACGCAAATAATTATAAGACTCCTCCAATGCAGTAAGAGAAAGTCAGGATCGAATCCACGAGGAAGCGTGTCAGCGGATCTCAGGTAGCTGTAAATCTCACAGAAAAGCAACAGAAGACAGAAACAAAGGAACAAAGAAAAGCAGAAAATAACAAGCGAAGACAAGAAATAGCAAACGAAAGCAAAGAATAAAACAAAGGCAGCAACTTTACTTGATCTCGACAAGGTGCAACTCGAGATCGACTAACAACAACAGAAACAGAAACTAAAAATCGATGATAGAAGCACAACAGCAACTCGATCTAGACAAGGCCTTACTCGAGATCGACAAACCCCTACTCGATCTCGACCGGCTTTTCCTCTAGATCGACAAAAACACAGAAAACCTCAAATTGCAGATTCGAACACAAATTCTCAGATTTCGACAGAAATAAACTCAATATATAAAGAACTTCCAAAGCCAGAGTATCAACGCCACAACGGTAACCATGCAAAGTAACACATAAAGGCATAAAAGATCATGCTTTTCATCAAAATAACTTTCGTTACTAACAAATAGGCATATAGAGGCTTTCGCATAAACCCTAATTGTTACTAACCCTTTTCACATAATTAATCCAAGTTGCATTAAGATCACTTTCGCTTCAATAACACAAACAAGGATCACCTTCAACTCTCACAAAAGAATCATGCTCATAGGGATAGAAGACGAATCGCATAACAAAATCTGACCTTTACCGCATCACCTTACATGGTCACCGTCGGGCTCACCCCAGCCCCAGAAGTGGGTGGACTACTCGCTCTTCATCGCAATCGCAGACATGGATGTATAAAAAGAAACTTGCATTAAACTATATTCAAAGTCTTTACAATCCCGGCAATCCAACTTTCGCAGAATGCCAAAACCCTAAAACTTTTGAACTCCTAAAACCTCTATCTGTAACTACTTGTCTCTGAAATTGAATTGAATGATGAAAAACTAGCCCCTAAGGCTTTATTTATAGCTTTCTATTCCTTGCTAATCAAGGATAAAATATATCTATCTATATCTAAAACGCTTAAAAGATAAATAAATGCCATAAAGAATTTAAATCTATAAAGGAAAAATAAATCTAAAATAGGCAAATATCTTCTTGTTGATAGTTCTTGTCTTCCATGGATAGAACTTGATGAAATCGGATAGACTTGGCTTCCTTCGGCCCCAAGGATTCCCAGCTCGACACGGACAGCCAAAGCGCGTAACGCGGTTTCAGGACGCGGCTCGTCGATCTCGAGTAGGGCTCCTCGACATCGAGTAGGATTCGTCGTCGACCATGGCTGGCTGGACGTCTCGGGTAGCTCTGCTCGATCAGGCTCGGATCTTGGCTCCTCGGTCCTCGAGATCGAGTACACAACTCGAGATCGAGTTGGGTGTGGTCGAGGATGGCTCGGACTGACGTTGTCGAGGAGCTGGTGGTCGTCATGGACTCGGACTGGCTCTCCTGGGTTCTCGAGATCGAGTTGGGTACTCGAGGTCGAGTAAGGTTGGCTCGGTGTCTCCGTCCTCGGCTTCTCGGCTTGTCTCAACTTGTCGACTCCGGACATGGTGCTCTTGGTGTTTGTCGATCTCGACTGGGTGTACTCGAGATCGAGTAGGGTTCCGGAGTCGGGTTGATCTGGCTCTCGACAATGCTCTTGGTCGACAAGGCTTGTGCTCGGACACTGTCGTCGAGGTCGAGTAGGTTTACTCTAGATCGAGTAACTCTGGGTCCTAGCTTGATTCGACTGGTTCCGCTGCATCTTGATCTTGGGCTTTTGTAGTTGATTTCCGAGCTTTTCCGACCTTTCTTAGAACTGCTGTAATTTATCTCGAATTCTGCAAAATTAAACAGAAACTGGTGTAGATTCCATAATTTGGAAATTAAACATAAACTACATAGATTCTGTACTATCTTAGCCCAAATGCATGAAATGTATGCAGAAATTGATATAAAAGTTACTGTAAAACATGGCAGATTCAGCTCACAACCCTGTGTGATTTAGGAGCAAGTGTGAGCATCATGCCTTTATCAATCTGGCGGAAGGTAAAGATAGGATGCATAGAACCTGTGGATGCCAAATTATACATGGCGAACAATACAGTGGTCATCCCTACAGGTATAGTTGAAAATATCCCCGTCCAGGTTGGTAAATTCTTTGTTCCAGCATATTTCCTTATTATAGGCCGTGCTGAAGATTCTACTAGCCCTATTATTCTTGGTAGACCATTCTTAGCTACTGCAGATGCCAGAATTAGTGTTAAGAATCGATCGCTCACCTTTACCATAGACGATGAGGTTTTAGATTTCTCTTTTGGCCCTGCAAAGGAAGAAATTTCATGGCTAGAGGTGAAAAGCATCAGCAACCACGAGACCCAGCAAACAACGGAGGAAAGCGCCAGCACTGTACTCGAGGTCGGAAAGAGCAACTCGATCTCGACAAGGGCTCTACTCGATCTCGACAAGACTTTGTCAATGTCGACTTCCTCTGTTGAGCCACAGACTTGCCCAGAGCCTAAGTATGGGGTCCCTGTACTCGATCTCGACCAACAGTACTCAACATCGACTATCCCCAAGCCCAAAGATTTCTATTTTGGGTCCGAAAAGGTAAGTTCAGGTATGAATTCTACTTCCCCTCAGTCCATAAAGAAAATTATCAATAATTTAAGGGGAGGTAAGGCCCCGTGGCGAGAGAATCTGCGGAAACTAAGAGCTGGAAGGAAGAAGAAGAAAGAGAAGGGAGATGATGCAAGCAACCACCTGTCAGCAGAGCTTGCATACTACAATCAGGACCTAGATGATCCAGGAGAAAGGCCAAGCATGAGCGGGCCCCATACTAATGGTCCTTGAGCGCAAACGGAGAAGTCGGCCTAGCGACTCTAAAATCTAGAGCATGTATATAAACTTTATGAATTTTGGGACTTTTGAACTTTTTGGTTTTTGTTTTTGGTTTTGGGTTTTTTGTCTTTTGATTTAGAATACTTCATGTGGATAGTCTTGTTTTTGTGTTCAATCTAACACTTTTAGGTCGGCAAGCATATAAGGACCGTGAAAAGTGGAATAAGAAATCCCTGAAAAACAGCCAGAATCGACGAAGGCCAAGTCGACGACGACAAGGAGGAGCATCCCAGAAACTACTCGATATCAAGTAGGACAACTCGATATCGACAAAGCCCAGAAGCTTCTCGACTTCAGATACCACTGGACACAGAAACCAACTCGAGATCGAGTGCCCTGTACTCGAGATCGAGAAGGATTTTACTCGGCCTGATCTGCCATCCTCGATGTGTTATCCTGTGAGTTCCTTCCTTTACCCTTGTTTTTATTTGATTTTATACAGTAGGGACACTGTATATTTTAAGTATGGGGTGGGGGAAGAGCTCATTATCATTATTATATTTTTTAATCTTGCTTTTGGTTTTACATGCTGAAATTTTAATTTTTATGTTATGCATTCATGTTTAAATTTTATGCATTTTAGTTTCTTGTCATACTTTAGTCTTGTTTTTAGTTGCATAAGAAAAAAAAATAGAAATATGTCGAAAAAGAAAAAAAAATGCATGTTTAAATTTTTGCATTGTTTTAGTTTTTATACCATAACTTAGATGTACTATGATGATGAATAATGATTGACTTGATCATATAAATCCTATGGCATGTTTGGAAAGTTTAGCCCAAGTCCTCGAAACTGTTTTTATGTGGATTGTGAACTTGTGATGAAATTGAGCACATATGATCCTAAGCTAAAGGTTAAAATCCAACAAAAATTGTCCCAGTGAGAATTTTGGCCTTATAGGGAGAACATAAAAAAAACCCTCTGCTTTCTTGAGTGTATTTACTCTTCCTATGCATCTCTAAATGTTGTGATAGTTATTCAAAGCCAATGCATTTATATGTTTATGTGAATGAGAATTAAATGATGGAGACACCTTTTAAGCCAATTTTATCATCTCTTTACCTACCCTGCATTATCCCTGCTTGAAGCCAGAACATTAGCCTGAGACTTTTATTATAAACTCCATAAAATTATCCTTAGCCAAATTGAGCTTGACCCCCATTTGGGAATTAAGACTTAGTGTTGGTTGGAAAGATGATTTGTGAAAAGAATAAGCTTATGTTGCATTTCAAGTAAGAAAGGATTTTTTGAAATTTATTGAGATATGGGTTGGTTTTTATCTTGCTATGCATATTATGTAAAAGGACTTTTGGCTCACCCTATAAATGCACTAGTGTTATTTTATTTCATTTTCGTTCAAAAAAAAATCGAAAAAAGAAGAGAAAAAAAGTATATATATTTGTGAATAAAGTGCATGAGCCAAATTTACCTTATTTCTTTCATTATTCCGCAAGATACATACTTTAGAGAGGTTGAGGAAGTTTGAAAGATTACATACTTCATTGAGACAAATTGGAGAGTTTGGTTGATGCTTATGATTGAGAGTTATGATTTGGTTGTATTGGAGATTTAGGAGTCTTGATTCCTGAATTTTATTAAGCACCACATGGCCAAATAATTTCATACCCTTATATTTCTTACCAAGCCCCATTACAACCCCGCCGAATGGAATCTTCTTTGAAGACTTCTATTGAGCGAAGTCCTCTTGATAATTCTTGTTGCATTTGCATAATTGGTTGCGAAGTGGATTCATATTTAAATTACAATGTTTATGAGATTGTATATGGAATCGAGTTGAGAGTTGACTTACATAACCTAAACACATTGAGAGCTGAGTGTAAACACATTATCCTTGTGAGGTTGGATTTATATTGCCTATGCTTATGGATCGCTCATATATGTGTGATGACGTTAAATTCACTTGTCTTACGTTGCTACTACTTGAGATGTAGCTTTTGACAAAAGGCGAAGACTTGAAGGATATGTTATAGGTCTTGGTTCTTGTTTGGTTATTGCTTGAGGACAAGCAAGCTTAAGTATGTGGTGTTTGTTGTGAGCCTAATTTGACATGTTTTACACTTACTTTTATATCGTTTTCTGCATACATTTCATACATTTGGGTTAAAATAATACAAAATATGTGTAGTTTATATTTATTTGCAATATATGGAGGTCTACACAAGTTTTTGTTATATTTCGCAGAAATCGGACGCACTTTGGAGCTTAAAGGAAACTCATGGAAAAGCTAAGGATGGTGCAGCTGGAGAAAAGGCCATTTTTCGGTATTCATTATTCCGAATCAAGCTTTTATGTTTCATGAGAGTTGTGACCCTCGAAAAGAGCTTTCCAACGCATGGTCATATGCGTCAATCCGACAAACGAGGACTCGGGAAAGTGTGTTTTAAGAACAGAGCAGAAAGCTGAGAGATTTACTCGATATCGAGTAGATTTACTCGAGATCGACCAAAAGTGTCCGAGCAGTGCCTAGTCGAGGACAGAGCTGATCGAGAAGCCGAGGACGAGAACATGTCGGGTTACACTTTACTCGAGATCGAGTTGATTACTCGAGATCGACAAGGCTTGTGAGTCCGTGTCCGAGCATGTCGAGAAGAGCTGCTCAACAACACCAGAAAACCAAGTCGATGAGACCAGGTTACTCGAGATCGAGGAAGGTCCTCGAGATCGACCAAGCCCATGAGTGCATGTCCGAGCCAGTCCGAGGAGGAGCTAGTCGACATGCCAAGCCACTGAAGTCGACGTCACTTCTACTCGAGATCGAGTAAACTTCCTCGAGATCGAGGAACTTTCCAGAAGTCGCGTAACGCGTTGTGAGCTGTCCTACTCGGAGTTGGATTACTTGTAGCCGAAGATTGCCGAGTCTATCCGATTTTATCAAGTTCTATCATGGAGAAGAGGATTTATTCACTTGAAGACTTTTATATATAATTCCCTTTTTTAGATTTAATTATGTTATGGCATTTATTTATCTTTAAAGTTTTAGACATAGTTTTAGATATAGATAGAGATATTCTATCCTTGAATAGCAAGGATTAGAAGCCTATAAATGAAGCCCATGGGGCTGAGTTTTATTCATTCAATTTCAGTAGGAGAAGTAGTAGAGAGAGAGAGAGTGAGTGGCCAAGAGGAGTTGGTGAAGCGAGAGCGGAATTGGCTTCCTTTGGTTGTAAGCTCTGTTTGATTTAATGCAATTAGTTTCTTTTCATCAATCAATGTCTGAGGTTGCGATGAAGCGCGAGTGGTCCACCCACTTCTAGGGTTGGGGCGAGCCCAACGATAGCCATGCGCGTTTGAGGTAAAGATCCGAATTTTATCATGTTTTGAACATCTACTACTTGTTATATGTTTATTACCCATCTAATGGAGGTCCATGCTAACAACTTGGAATGTAAACATAAAATCAGTAGAGACAATTAGGGTTTCTTGAAAGAGTTGTCTAATTGTTGGAAAAGGCGAAAGCTTAGTCCTTTGATGCGATTCACATGATTATCTGTTTATCTCTATCTTATGCATGCTTGGTTATCGTTGTTGCAAACCCCAATCTTGAATGTCCTTTTCATACAGTTTAGTTCGAGTCCCAAAGCACTTGTCTTTATTTTCTTTCGTTTTATTTTCTGCCTTTACTCGATCTCGAATTGCACTACTCGACCTCGAGTTACTGATCTTCGATCCAGCATCGCCGTAGCTTCTGTGTGCAGGAAATCGACCAAACCAAGCCGACGTCGACGAAGACCTTACTCGATCTCGAGTAGGCTCTTGTCGAGATCGACTAACCCTGTGCTTGCTGCTGCGCTGTGTTCGACTGTCCTATCTTCTGTCGAGTTGTTGTACTTGAGATCTAGGACCCCTGTTGTCTTCTGACCGTGAGATTTCTCCGCTGCATAGGATCCGCTGACAGGCTTTCTCGTGGATCGATCCTGACTTCCCGCTGCTACATCAAGAGGAGGTCTTGTAATTATTTGCGTGGGAAGAATCTGGTTTGCTGTACTTTATTTATATTTTATTTGCAATCTCGATTTCCTCTTACAACAATGTGACCTTATAGAAAGATGAAGGTGCAGCTGGAGCGGAGAGAGAGTAGATGCAAGGTAATGAATAATTCAGGAAAGGGAAAGCCGAACTTCTAAAAGGATGCGACAACAATGAAATAAATGGGTTCGAACAAAAAAAGCAAAGGGGATGTAATGCATAGAATTTGCACCATGATTCTTGAATGTCAATTGATCTTCCTGCAAGGATGAAGAAGAAGAGGCGGAGCTGCTTCCCCGTGGGAAGCCTCCGACGCTCAAGTCAGATAGTTTGTCGGCTGATCGAGAGAGCCCCCTCAACCCTAGTAGATCGATCATATATATAATGAGAGTTAGGGTTTGCGATTAGGGTTTACCGTGTAAATGACGATTATGCCCTTGGATCTTTTATCGAATTACTTTTGCTATATCAATTGCCCCTTGGGTTTCCTTATCACGATATAGTGATGAGGGAAGACGAATAATTTGAAACTCTCCACTTGTTATGATCAAAGATCACCAGTAATGCTTGCCCCCTGTCTTCGTTCCATCCTGCAAGCTTTAGCATTCTCAACCTAATAACATAATATAGTGTAGTGGGTGCATTATTAACTAGTCAACTGAAATTTACTGCTCAAAATGATTAAATGAATTTTTTGCCATATAGGAGAAACAGTGTTAGTTGATGACATTACGGCCTGAATTTTATTTATGATTGAGAATTTGATGGTTTTCATTAGGGTTGAGTGTTTCGTCTGTAAATGACATGCTCATTGCTTGATTTTGACTTTTGTCGGCCCTTAACGGCGTTATTATGGCTTAGAATTGGCTTTAGGTGGTTTTAAGTGACGACTCTTTGGCCATAAGCGGCGATCTATTGACCTTGATTGGCATTTCATTGGCCTTGATTGGCGTTATATTGGCCTTGAGTGGCGATCCATTGGCCATGAGTGGCGATTCTTTTGGCCTTAAGTGGCGATCCATTGGCCATGAGTGGCGATTCTTTTGGCCTTAAGTGGCGATCCGTTGACCATGAGTGGCGATTCGTTGGCCATGAGTGGCGATTCACTGGCCATGAGTGGCGATATTTTGGCCTTAAGTGGCGATCCGTTGGCCTTGAGCGGCGATCTTTTGGCCTTAAGTGGCGATTCGTTGGCCATGAGTGGCGATTCATTGGCCATGAGTGGCGATCTTTTGGCCTTAAGTGGCGATCTGTTGGCCTTGAGCGGCGATCTTTTGGCCTTAAGTGGCGACCTATTGGCCATGAGTGGCGATTCTTTGATTGTTATTTTTTTCTTTTTCTTTTGCTTTGATATAATGTTGTTTGATATATATATGCGCATATAAGCATTTCAAGAATTTTCATGTCACCAATGCAATTATCCACGCAATATAATTAACTAAAGAACAAACTTGTCATCACAACAGGAAATAAATAGAGAACTTAGCTTTTAGGTCTCATATGGACCGGCCGGGCATAATGCGTTGCACTTCCAAGTGAGACATTATGGAAGTTGGGGCCTTTTCCGCAATTGTCTTAATTGCGTAGACTGAGCTGCAATTTCCAAGAACTCCGGGCTGATTTCATAATTAATCCAAATTTCCAAAGTAACGTCGTCTTCGTATTAATTGCCTTCTAATTAATCCAAGCAATGTAACGTTTTCCGGGTTTGTAGCAGGCGGCGCTGGATTTGAAGCGGCGTCCTCGTCGATTGTTCCGCCTTTGGCCTCGACTTCGTCAGTGGTGAAGGATCCGGATTGGGGTGCCCCCGGCCTGCCCATCGATGCCGGCGTGCTCTAGTGGTTCGGTGAAAGGGGTGTGGTGGCGGCGGCTATGGCGCAATGCTAAGACGGGTCCAAACGAAGTCGCACAAAGAGAGACAGTGGAGGCCGGGATTGGCGGCCATGGTGGCGACAAAGGCTCGATCAATCGGCGTAGTGCGGTGGTGCGGCGAGGCTCAGACGCTTAACCTGCTGTTAGCTCAGACGTTTCGCCGAGGATGGATCAAGTGGAAGACGCACTCCCCTCCTGTTCTACTAAGGGTTTGAGGACAGATCTGACAATGGAAATCAGCCTGAGAAGGATCGGGATCCACCTCGTGGTAGGCGGCGGTAGCTGCGACGCCGGCGCTTGGGCGGGAGCGACGCCGATGATGAGACAGAGGCGAGAGTTGTGGAAGATCGACGACCTTTCGATGTCGAAATCTTCGTTTAGGAGATCACCAGATCTCCTTCATTCTCTACCCTTCCTTCTCTTTCAGATTCATTTGGGAGATCTCTTGTGAACCGGGCTAGGAGCGGTGGTGGTCCGGCATGCCCCCGAGCTCTAGGCAAAGCTCCGTAGGCGGCATTGGTGAGCCGCACCTCTCCTAGGGTTTGTAGGTGAAGGTTGAGCGTCCACCGGTTCACCATCACTATCAACAATTGATTTTTTGTTGCTTTGCAGATTGGGAGATCCGATCACATGGCTTTTTGATCGATTCCCCACGGACGGCGCCAAATGTAATGCATAGAATTTGCACCATGATTCTTAAATGTCGAGTGATCTTCCTGCAAGGATGAAGAAGAAAAGGCGGGGCTGCTTCCCCGTGGGAAGCCTCTGACGCTCAAGTCAGATAGTGTGTCGGCTGATCGAGAGAGCCCCTTCAACACTAGTAGATCGATCATATATATAATGAGAGTTAGGGTTTGCGATTAGGGTTTACCGTGTAAATGACGATTATGTCCCTGGATCCACTACTAGAAAACTTCAATTAGACATCTGTTGTCAACAGATGTCTTTCAAAAAAAATTCCGATCTCTTTGTGCGTGTAGTAAAAGATCAAATTTTCCACATCGGTTTTAAGCAGATGTGTTTTCTTCGCTAAAACATCTGATTTATTTTGAATATAGATATAAATCAACCCCTTAAATTTATTTTTGACATGTTCACGTATTATTATAGCCTTGTTATTTTTCATTTATAAGCTTTTGAAGATATATTCACACCAAACCTAAATTTTACATTTACATCACTATTTTAAAAATAATCAATGTATTAAAACAAAATAGACATCTTTTTTTATTATATTGATTGTGTGTATATTCATTTCATATATATAATTTTTAAATTTTTTATTGTTTTAGAATAATCTATCACATTAAATATATATATAACCGATGTATTAATATCATATGAACATCATTTTAGATTTTTATAAAGATGTTGTTAGCAATATATATCAATCTATATTAACATTGTGATGTAAAAATATATGGTACACGCTGATTTAGATTATTTAAACGATGTCTATAATGATACTAGCATCCGTGTTTGTGCTATGGTTCGATATCATATCTATTAAGATACATCACTTTTCATTTATAATCCGATGCTTTTTAATTTGATACGTAAACACTATTTGCTCGATATAATATAATTTTTTATATATAAATGAAAGGATTGGTACTTTGATTAACTCTACGTACAATATACATACATTAACAACCTACAAAGGCCAACTGTTTGCCTACTGGAAAAAAAAAAAAAAAAAAAACAACCTACAAAGGCCATTTTGAATGTTAAAGTGATTAGCAAAGAGATTCATGTGTAAGTGTAACATCTACACAAACTAGCAAAAAAAAAAGGACAAGTAGTTATTCATCCATCTTAATCACATCATTTCAGACACGGATAAGTTAACACAATGCTTGCAATTGCCTTGGCCAAAACCTCCCCCTAGATCAGCATGAATGCAGCCCCACTCAGCTCCAAAATCTCACAAGAAGACACATCAGGGATAGCCAAATAGACAGCCCCCGACGAGGCTTCGAAATAGCTCCACAACCCCCACCAAAAATTCACTTATAAATCAGTCCAAGAGGGGCCATAAATCTGCAGAAATAGAAGCTGAAAGTACCCATAAATAAGTGTCAATGAGGCCTCTAACCTCAGCTGCAAAACCAGTACCAATTCAACAAACTCAGCAGCATTTGAACACATCGAAACATAAAAAACTCAGCCCCACAACATCCCCCATCTATGCAAAAACTCTAGTTACAACAATACCACCAATCCCCATCATGTTCAACTTTGAAAAGCAAATCAGTCCATTAGGATGTGAGCATCACTCACAAAAAGGTTGTGCAAGAAAGCTAAGCCCTTTTTTTTGGCGCCTAGGTTCCTTCCTAATACTACACCTATGCTTGTAAATGTTTCCTAAATTTTAATATATTTTAACCTTAAAATTAAAAAAAATAAAGATAAACAAACTAAGGAGTATATCAACTTCATCATATTCAAAGCCTTTCCTCATAGGGAGAGTAAAAAATTAACATTTAACCCTAATGAAAGAGCTATACATTATCTTATATTGTCAGGAAGCATATCATAGTACATCAGCACGAGACTTTTATTTATTGATTCAAATACAAATTCAACAGAACATTAGACTCCATTTTATGCTCACCTTGTTGAGAGAGTCATGTATTGATTCCACAACATCCTCACATGATCTGTAAGAATACAAGTGTAGTCAAATTTACCATAGACAGAATGCAATTAAACTCAGTTTTATTATAGCTGATATCTGCTGCCTCACAAAACTTGTCACCTTGCAGGAAATCAAGTGAAATTCTCTGAAAAATTCAAAATAGAAATTTTGATGATTAAAACCGGCTGAGTGGAATTCTCTGGAATCAATTGAGTGAAGACAAAGGTAAGTGAGATAAATAATATACAAGGTAGTAGCAACAAGAGGATAGGGCATCATCGTGGAGAATTTTCAAAAGTCCCAACTATGCTAACAAATATATATATTTGGGAGCTTAAGAAGTAAAAGCTATTGGAGGAAACACCATGCCACAAACACCATAAGCTTGTTTCACTTGCCATGCAAGTTACCAAAGGGTATCCATATAAAAGTAGTAGCCTATATAACAGCAGTTGGAAGAAGGCACAATATACACGATATAAACCATCAAGTCAGTCGGATTCCATATAGGCAATAAGACTTGTTCACTGGAGAAAAAACAATCTATTATGAAAACAGAGGAAACAAAAAGGACATAGCATACATACATGAAAATAAAGGGATGTCAACTTAAGACAAAATTTCAAAGAAAATATAACAGCAGGATTTGTTGATCTTTATAATATGATGTATAGAAAACTTGCACAATATATGTGGAGGAGAGTCGCCCTTGTTTTCAAAATGATAGTTACTCAAACAGAATAGCTACGAGGACTAGAACACCACTTATTGCTTTCCTTTAGAGCACAAATCCATCTCAAAGCTTTAATATTGTCCGAAAAAGACCCTCCAGTCCAACACCTCTTGAATTGAACACATTTAACTAGATTTTTATGCACTAGAGTACTAGACCTTAAACTGTAAAGGTGAGACAGCTTAAACCTTAACAACATCAATACAATAGCATAAAAAATGTTAGAAATAATAGCAGAACATTTTATCGCAAGAAAGAAAAAGTATAAAAAGTAATTGGTTTGATACAAGATTAACAAAAGAAACAGTCAACACTCATGAGTGTGTTTCTTGTTTGGTTTATCATCTCTATATTTGGGCATAAAACATCAGAGCCCTAAACAAAACAAGGTAATTTGGAATGAACTTAAAAGATTCAAGTATATTTACCCGGAAAAACTAGGAATTCGCACGTCTCTAACTTTTCTTGGAGGTTTG
Source organism: Persicaria tinctoria (assembly GCA_037127255.1). Classification (NCBI taxonomy): domain Eukaryota; kingdom Viridiplantae; phylum Streptophyta; class Magnoliopsida; order Caryophyllales; family Polygonaceae; genus Persicaria; species Persicaria tinctoria. The sequence goes on from JBANSL010000009.1 coordinate 29,434,950, forward strand.
AGGTCTCGATTTCTTCACACTCTTTTCCGATTGCCTAAGGTAAAACTCCTCAGGCATGTGTATCAATAGACGATGACCTCGAATTGGCCTTCATTGTCTTTGATTAGAGGTCTGAAAACCACCCACCGCCAAAATCGGCAACAGATTGTTGTAGAAAATGGTAAAGAGAAAAAAGATTAAAAAAAAATTAGGGTTAGGGAGAAACAGAACTGGGGAAAAATAAGAAGCAGGGAGAAGGATCTAACCAGTGGCCTTGATAAAAAAAAATTAGGGTTGGAATGGGAAGGGGCGACCTCCAACATCAGCGACTAACCTGCGACCTTGATCTCGACAGATCTGGCCCGGTTCTTCCTTGCTGGCGTCCATGAGAAAGAGATGGAGAGGTCAAGAGTTGAGCTCCTCTTCATGTTTTATCTTTGCTCGCTTGGATGTTTGAGAGAGAGAGAGAGAGAGAGTGGTGAGGTTTGGGGTTTCGAGAGAAAGAGATCTCAGATCTGTGGGCATGCGGCGGCGGCGGTGGTGGTGGTGGCGGCGGCGGCGGCTGTAAGGGTGGTGGTGACATCCAGGCGAGGGTGAGATTTGAGTTGGGAGAAAGGAGAGGTTTGGAGAGGGTGAGCCACTGAGACGGAGTCCAAACTCCGTCTTCAATCTGTACACTAAGTATGAGAGGAATAGCCCCTGTACAAAGTATGGGCGGGTGTTGAAAAAAAAAATTCCTATAGGCGGGCGTTTAAACACTTGGAAAATTAAACTAGGCGCGCATTTCAATTTTTTTTAAACTAACAGTTGTTTTATGTTTTTTTAACATCTGTCAAATTTTTTTTTATTTGTTGTAACAGATTAATTTAACATCTGTCAAAAAAATCAACAGTTATTTTATGTTTTTTTTAACATCACAAATTTTTTATTTGTTGTAACAGATTAATTTAACATCGGTTGCTTTTTTGACAGACTTAAATTACATGATGTCTAATTACAGTATTCTAGTGGTGATCTTTTATCGAATTACTTTTGCTATATCAAGGGAGTTGAATGACATGGTCTTACCAAGATTGTCCTTTTCGACAAAGAGAGAACTTACATGCTTATGGACCCCTGCATAGATTACATGTCAAGATGCAACAGAAGAAAATACTTAAAACAATGGTAGCATATTGCAGACTCCCACACAGAATTCTCAATTAAAGATTGTGTATTGCAAAACATGATTAGAAATCAATACAACACACCATTCAAATGAAAAATGGTACTCATGAACAAAGCTTATAAGCACAGAGATTTCCTCCTGGAAAACAGTATAATGTGCAATATATCCACATAATCAAGGTCTAGATACCATTTTCTTCTTAAAAAGAATGAATTTGTGCAAAACCTAATCAGAAACCGACAGCATTTCGAGTATTCAAAGCAACCAAAACCTAATCAGACACCGACAACATTTTGAGTATTCAAAGCAAGGAAAACCTAATTCGGCCCCAATGCCTTCCAACTTCAACCCTAGGCCTACAAATTCGAATTCATAATCTGTTAAAAACAATAACCCGGAGGGAGGAGGAAGAATATAGCGCATACATCAACTTCTTTTCAGAAACAATAAGCCGGAGGGAGGAGGAAGAATATAGCGCATACATCAACTTCTTTTCAGTTTTGATCGATACAGATGCACAATCTCAAACTGCTTTAGCACCTCAAATTTGTAGCACAGTGAAATCCAGAAACAACAATCACTTACAAGCATCAATGCAACCTCCTCATTTGTGTAGACATCAGTGCCATGGAAAATCTCTCCGAAGGAGCCACTGCCAAGCTTCCGTCCAATCCGATACTGGTTTGCAATTCGAGGCCCCATCTGCATCCAAAATCCAGATACGATTTTCAAACAACCTAGATTTCACCTTTAGAAACCCTAACTTGAAATTGATACAGAATTAAAAATGGGAAAGTAGAAAATTCAGGGGTACCTGCACAACCCAATCCCACGACCAGACGGATTTGGAGGTATGATTGGCATCGAAATCGGATTCCTTATACATGTCATTTTTTTCTTAGTGCTTCACCATTATATAACCTAGGATGTTGATCTATGGTATTCTTTCTATTTTTTGTTAAAAACAAATATAAAAATGGACTATTGTTTGGTGTGTTTGATGCGAATACCCTGCTGCATATTGCTTATTCAGCTTTCATTCCCAGATGCTGAGCTGGGTACGGAAAGCCATTCTGGAAGCAAGACATCTGTCCTACAGTCTACTACCGCCATTGCAGTAGCCTTCAAATCTCTAATCAACATCATCCATGACACGATGACATTGTTTCCACTTAATTGAAGCAAGCATCTAGGTGTTACAAAATCAATTTCAAGGTCTTTCAATGTGGCAATCCCTTTAAGCATGCTGCCCAAAAGAGGGGGGGGGGGGGGGGGAGAGAGAGAGGTATCATAAATCAAAGCCAAAGCACTGCACATGTTTGATTCATCATTTTATGTAAGTACACATGTTTGATTCATCATTTAAACATGTTTTTATAGTAGGTTTTATGTAAGTATAGTAGGTTTTATGTTTGTCCTTAAAAATTGGTTAGTGCTGACATCGTTTTTATGAGTATTTTTTTTAGCGCTGACATCGTTTTTATACGTATTTTTTAGCGCTGACATCGTTTTATGTGTCTTTTTAGTGTTGACATCGTTTTTATGCGTATTTTTTAGTGCTGACATAGTTTTAATTGATTTGCTGATGCTTTTGGCTTTGCTGAGTACATATAGTAGGTAGATGTCAGCATTCTCGGGAAAAAAAAAGAGTTGGCGTCAGCATTTCCGACGCCGACGTCAGCACTGACGCCGAAAAAAAAACCTGACGCGGAGGGGGGCACACGGGGAAGTGGGGCACAAGGGTGTATAGTTTGCTAATTTTTCCCAAACTTTGTATAGTTTGCTAATTTGGCCACCTTATTTGTGTAGTTTGCAAACTGTCCCTTGTGTAATTTGATTGCGGGGAGCTATCTGATGATCTTTTTTAAACAATATTTTTAAGAAACGTTTTGATACTTGTGCGTTTGTTTATGAATTGGATGTGACCGTTCTCTAACACAACATGATATGGGTCACCGGGGTGACAGAGGCGTGCTTCTGAGATGTCGCCACTTGTTTTGCATGCAGTTGATTCTGGCAAAAAATCTTTTAGATTGACGTTGTTTCTTTGCCATGATGTGACGACACAAGTTCTGTTTATGATTTCTCAAAAATACGATAGTGTAAGAGAAAGATTTAGCTATCATCTTTGTAATTTGTCTGTGCTTTCCTGATTTGAAGCTAAGATTCATGACTTCCCCTAACCCTCGTCGTCATGATTTTTTCCGTTCCATTGATTCTGAGGAGAAACTGGAATACATGGTAGCTCTTCTGTCCCTTTAGTTTTCATTCTTGACTTATTGGGTTTTATAAGAAAAATTTGTTTTGACGGTTTGCAGTTGTTGCCCGACTCTTTTGGGGCTATGTATGGTCGCAATGGATTGAGTCACGTTTGTTTGGTTTCTCCTAATGGACAAGAATTTCGTGTGAGGGTGTTTGAAGATAGTCATGGTCATTGTATTCTTACCAAAGGTTGGCGTGCTTTTGCCGAGGATAGTGGCTTGCGTGTTAGGGGATCTCTTATTTTTTTCAAATACGAGGGAAGTAGTCGCTTTAGGATAATTGTTCTGGAAGCGAGTGAGTTAATTCGTGGGGTTGGGCTAGGATTCAATTTTTGCTTTTCCTTTGTAGTTTGTTATTCCACTATTTGTTGTGCGGACTGTATTCTGCTACTCATTCTTTGTGTCCTGTTTTGGATGTGATATAACGATCGTGTTGTGTATATGTTTTGAGATTTTTTCTGTCTACTCGCTTGTGAAAAATGCGTGATTGATGAATTTGTTCTCGCCGGGTCTGCTGGGTTTCGGATTAAAATAGCTTGCGTGGCTTTATCTTAATATGCCAAATTTTAATAAACAATTAATCATGATAGACGAAGATTCAAGATTTATAGTATCACGACAAAACAAATCCATATGGCCAACAAAAAAGAATAGGAAACAGAACATATTGCCTTTATTAAATTTCCATATCATTTCGAGAACGAGGATGTTTGCGGTTGCGATATTTATTCTCTTTAAAGGCTTGCTTGCACATCCGTGTTCAAAGACACGCGATTGCTAAATTTATTCTCATTCGAGGATTGCTTGCACATCCGTGTTCGAAAGACACATGATTGCTAAATTTATTCTCATTCGAGGCTTCCTTACACATCCGTGTTCGAAAGACACGCGATTGCTAAATTTATTCTTCTTGGAGACTTCCTTGCACATCCGTGTTCGAAAGACACGCGATTGCTAAATTTATACTCTTTTGAGACTTGTTTGCACATCCGTGTTCGAAATACATGTGATTGCTAATTTTATTCTCCTTTGAGGCTTCCTTGCACATCCGTGTTAGAAAGACACGCGATTGCGAAATTTATTCTCCTTGGAGACTTACTTACACATCCGTGTTGGAAAGACACGCGATTGATAAATTTATTCGACTTGAAGGCTTACTTGCACATCCGTGTTCGAAAGACACGCGATTGCTAAATTTATTCTACTTAGAGACTTGTTTGCAGATCTGTGTTCGAAAGACACGCGATTGCTAAATTTATTTGCCTTGGAGGCTTGCTTGCACATCCGTATTCGAAAGACACGTGATTGCTAAATTTATTCTCCTTGGAGGCTTACTTGCACATCCGTTTTTGAAAGACACGCGATTGCTAAATTTATTCTCCTTGCAGACTTGCACATCCGTGTTCGAAAGAAATGAGATTGAAAAATTTATTCTCCTTGGATGCTTACTTGCATATCCGTGTTCGAAAGACACGCGATTGCTAAATTTATTCGTAATGACAATAATTATTGGGTTTGAAACTTTCATTTATAAATATGAAGTGGTGTACCCAATCGAGAATTCCGGTGACCCCTATGCATAGAAAATCCAGGTCACCTAATTTCAAATATGTCTAACCTCTAACAAAATAAGCCTTGAGATTCTTGACGTTTCATGATTTCGCGAGGATTGCGCCTTCTAAATTTTGAAGCTTGAACGAACCTCTGCCCACTTTTTTGTGGATGACTTATGTACCTTCCCATTTGGGTTCAAGTTTCCATCCCGTAGTCGCTTGTCGAAGGACCATGTCTCCTTTCTGTAGCGGGTACAAGAAAACATGCTTGTCATATCCTTCGTCAAGTCGACGTTGATATTCGTTTGTTTTGAGACAAGTCGTGTCTCTTCTTTCTTCTCGTAAGTGAAGTTCTGATTTAAGAGCTTCATCGTTGGTGTCGTTGTTGAAATCAACAATTCTGGATGATGGAATCAATAGCTATACTGGGATGATTGCGTCGACTCCGACAGCATTGCGAATGGCGTTTCTCTAATTGGGCTCTTGGCCGAGGTTCGATATGACCATAGTACTAGTGGCAAGATCGCAGCCCATTCTTGTTGTAGAGGGAAATCGAGTTTAAAATATAATAATATAAATTAAACCAGTTTAGTGCTCCACCAAATAATTACAAGACTCCCTCCCTATGCAGTAGTGGGAAATCGGGATCGATCCACGAGGAAGCGTGTCAGCGGATCTCAGGTAGCTATAAATCTCACAGACAGAAAAGCAGAAAGACAGAAATAACAAAGCAAAGCAGAAAGTAAATTAAAACACAAAACTGCTCGATATCGACAAAGCAGAACTCGATATCGAGTAAGACTATGTCGATCAACAGAAACAGAAATCAGCAAACACAGTGTTGAGTAAAACCTTCCTCGATATCGACAACACAGAAACTGTAAAAATGCAAACTTCGAACACAGAATCTCAGATTTCGGTGAATAAACTCAATAAACTTAAAGACTTCCAAAGCCAGGGTATCAACACCACAACGATAACCATGCAAAATAACACATAAAGGCATAAAATACCATGCTTTCCATCAAATAACTTTCGTTATTAACAAATAGGCATATAGAGGCTTTCGCATAAACCCTAATTGTTACTAACCCTTTTTCACATAATTAATCCAAGTTGTATTAAGATCACTTTTCGCTTCAATACCACAAGCAAGGATCACCTTCAACTCTCGCAAAAGAATCATGCTCATAGGGATAGAAGACGAATTGCACAAAAAGATTGTACCTTTACTGCATCACCTTACATGGCCACCGTCGGGCTCAACCCAACCCCAGAAGTGGGTGGACTACTTGCTCTTTATTATCAAGAAACTCATTAATAAACAAAAGAAACTAACTTGCATTAAAATAAACCAAAGAAAGCTTACAACCGAACAAGCCAAATCCGCTTTCGCCTTTCCACCTTGCTCGCCACAAACTCTCTCTCTCTCTCTCTCTCTCTCTCTCTCTTTCTCTCTCTCTATGTAACTACTTACTTCTTCTCTCTGAAATTGAATGAATAAAAACCAGCCCCTAAAGCTTTATTTATAGCCTTCATTCCCTAGCTATTCTAGGTAAGAAAGTCTATCTATATCTAAATCTAATTATCTACTTGCTTTAAGATAAATAAATGGAATAAATAATTAAATCCAAATAGGAAATAAATCTAAAATAGGTAAATCTCTTCTTGTGTTGATAGATCTTGATATGCCTTGATAGATGTGGATAAATCTCGGCAAACTCGGACTCCTTCGGCCCCAAGCAAGCCCAAACCGCGTCGGACATCTCACCGCGTAACGCAGTTCCAGAAGGCGCTCCTCGACATCGACTAATTCTGCTCGATATCGAGTAAAGTTGGCATCGACTTCGGCTTGCTGGGCATCTCGAGTTGCTACTGCTCGATCCGGCTCGGTCAGGTGATCTGGGGTCCTCGATATCGAGTAATCTACTCGATATCGAGTAAGCTTGTGTCGACTTCAACGCTGCTGGTCTTGGTCGACGAACTGCTCCCCGACACTAGCTCGGACAGACGCTGATGAGGTTTTCGATATCGTGTAGGATCCTCGATATCGAGTAAATTGGTACTCGGCATGTCCAGTCTTCGGCTTCTTGACTTGGTGTGGCTTCCTCGACTCAGGGCATAACTTCATGGTATTGTCGATATCGAGTAACTTACTCGATATTGAGTAGGCTTGTGGAGTCGGGTTGGCTCTGTCTCTCAGCTCCTCGATCATGCTCTTACTCGACCAGCCTGTGCTCGGACATCTTTGTCGATATCGAGTAATTCTGGTTTCCAGCTTGATCCGTCCTGGTTCCGTCATTCTTTGACTTTGGATTTTTGTAGTTGATTTCCGAGCTTTTCCAACCTTTCTTAGAACTTCTGTAAATTGCCTCAAATTCTGCGAATTTAAACAGAAACTGGTGTAGAATCCATAATTTGGCAAATAAACATAAACTACATAGATTCTGTACTATTCTAGCCCAAATGCATGAAATGTATGCAGAAAACGTTATAAAAGTCACTGTAAAACATGGCAGATTCAGGTAACAACAAACACCCCATACTTAAGCTTGCTTGTCCTCAAGCAATACTTTTATTTGTCATTCAGGGGAAGAAATCAAAACTCTCAACATCTTAGATTCATTCTCATATGTCCCTGCAATCAATTACCATCCTCGAAAAGGTACTAATGTCACAAATCCATGCATGTGCAATTAAAAAGCAACATCTACTCAAAAGGAGGGTTATGCAAAACATTTATTCATGACAAAGCATTAATAATCAAGAAGACTTTAATTTAAGCTCAAAATAAGAAGTTGATTGGTAAAAGGCTAAAGGTGGGCAATTTTTGGCAATGTGATGCTAATGATCCGGGGAAATGGAGTAATTTCCAAACTAAATTTCCACATTCCTTCTCCATAAGATTCATCACCTTTCATAATGCTTTTATCAATAATAATGCTTTTACCTCTCTAACCTCAACACTGCCTTCTCGCGAGTCGCAAACATGGGTGTCATGAATGGACCTGGATATTAGTGCTTTGGACTCCTCACAATATGTCCCATCTCGCCAAACTATTATCTCAGCGAGCAGGGTCAATCTACCTTTATCTCCTGAGGTGATGGGATTTTCTTTCACTCATTAAATTTTCCATATTTTTGAAACAATTTCCTCCCAAACTCCAAATATGATAAAAACAACACAAACACCATATAATAATCTCCATAATGTAAAATCATTCTCAACATAATCCCCGGATAGGAAATAAGGTAAAGAATGGCAAATATTTAGAACATGTGGAGCAATATATGAAATAAGGCATAATATGGCTTTTGTGATGCATAAGCATAGGTATGGCTAGGATATCAAAATATGAGCATTATATGGAAATATAAAGTCCTCCATCATCTTATCATGCAACATGTCAAAAGCAATTTCAAATTTTACCGCCTTTCATAGTTTTCAAGAAATAATGCACTTCATTGTGACTTCCCTTTACTAGGAAATTTCATGCTATATATCTAATGAATCCAATTTTGCATCGTCGATTTCAATAAAGCTTCCATGACACTTATCAAAATTTTCAATGGGGGTCATTTTTTCAAACTTTGGAAAACATGCATATAAGCACATAAATCAATAATGAATTCCAAATTAGCCATGTATAACCAATTCAAGAACTAAAAAAAAGCACACATAATGTCAAATAGATCAAATATGCACAAAGTAAGCCTTTCCCCCACCCCATACTTAAACATTACAGTGTCCTCACTGTATAAAAACAAGGGCAAGGAAAGAAACTCACAAGACAGGTGTGCAGGGCTTCAAAATCTCGATTGAATATGCCTAGGCCGAGTTCGAATATAGCTTGCTTCTATCCCATAGACCTGAAAAATATAGAAGACATATACCCACAATAGAAAAACTAAAAGTTCAAAAACCAAAAACAAACAAAAAGAAACAATGTCCAAAAGTCCCAAAAAGTAAATGTCTATGTACACGCTCTAGATTTTATAGTCGCTAGGCCGACTTTCTCCATTAAGCTCAAGGTGGCATCTGCAGGGCCCATGTAGCTTGGGTTTCAAATAGGACTCCATTCTTGTCCATCAGCTATAATCCTCCAGAATAGATCTTGTTCATCACGAAAGGCCTCATCCTCTTCTTGTTGAATTTGTTAGGAAACCAATGATCTTTTGATTTGGAAACATAGAGCTTGTCTCCAACTTCATACTCCTTAGACTCATCATTGGAAATCCTACATAAGCGCACATACCAAGGCAAACCTCTCCCATGTATAGATAGATCTTTGATGGAAATAGGAGAAGAAATATCCATACCTTGGCTTACCTTCGCAGAAAGGGATTCGGGAGCCACTGTGTTTGGTCGATCTCGAGGAACAGTACTCGATATCGACGAGTTTTCAGCTTCTGGTGGTGGACTGCTCGAGGATGCTGGAGTCGAGGAGGCCAGGTGTTGGTCGATATCGACCAGTTTGGTCGATATCGAGTTGTTCAGCTCGTCTGGTGGAGTGCTGGCCGAGGGAGGAGAAGTCAGGGCAGCGAGCTTTTGGTCAATATCGAGTAGTTTACTCGATATCGAGGAGTCTGTTGCTTTAGGTTGGCTTCTCGACGACGCTGGTGCTGGTGGAGGCTTCTGATTTTGGTCGATATCGAACAAGGTCCTTGATATCGAGGAATTCTGGTCGACTATGACCCCATACTTGCATCTTGTCAAGGCATCCGGAAAATAGTTAGTCCAAATCGACGTACCTTGGTCCGTGTCGAGTGGATTCTCTGTTTCTTCGTTCAGGATGGCCATGATCTTCTCCACCTAGGCCTCCATATCCCTCTTTTCCTGCTCTTTAGGAGTCATATTTCTTACTTTAGGCTCCCCGCAAGTGATGTAACCAGCTGATATAGATTTGACCTCTTCCATTGGACCTGTATGTCTTTCAGTTTTATTAAAGGAATACTCAATTACCTTATCGCTGATGTTGAAAGTGAGCACTCATTTCCTCATGCTTATGTTGACATCCACCGTCGCCAAGAAGGGTCTTCCTAGAATAATTGGACAAGCACAAGCAGGGTCCTCCGGCATATCAATAACTAATAAATCAGCAGGGACAAAGAATTTACCTACTTTCACTGGCACATTGTCCACCATGCCTGTTGGAATGACCACTGTGTTGTTGGCCATATAAAGCTTAGCATCCATAGGCTCCAGGGCACCTATCTTAATCTTGGACCAAATTGTTAAAGGCATTATACTCACACTAGCTCCAAGATCACATAAAACATTAAATTTGTATTGACCAAATCCAATGGTTATAGCAAACTTACCTGGATCTGGCCTCTTCTCAAGGATGTCCATATGGCTGCACTCCTTTGTAATCTCAGTCATTTATCTCTTCTTGCTTAGAATCTCCTTAAGGAACTTGACATAGGATGGCATTTCATTGAGAGCTTCTGTGAAGGGAATGGTGACATTGAGCTTCTGAAGCATCTTGATGAAGCGCTGAAACTTCTTCTGTGCTGGGTCCTTTGGAGATTTTGTTGGGAAGGGCAACTTCTTTTTCTGATTTGGAGCCAGAACAGATGTCGGAGGTGCTGCAGCTTTCTCGATCTCGACTTGGGTCTCCTCGATATCGACCAGTTCTTCCTTGATATCGACTAGCTTCCTCGGTGTCGAGTTGCTGTGCTCTGCAGACGAAGGTTGGCCCACTTTGTCGTCGATATCGAGTAAACCTTCCTCGATATCGAGTTGCTGTTCTCCTCCGTCCTGATGCTTTCCGACCTCTGGCTCTTGTAGTTGATGGCCGCTTCTGAGTTTTACAGCAACAATGTATCCAGTCTTCCCCTTAGGATTTGGTTCTGAAGATCCAGGGAGAGAACCTGACTATCTGGGGACTCCTGCTGCTAGCTGGCCAATCTGTGTATCAACTGACTTCCGCCATATATCAATCTCCCCAAGCCTAGAGTTGACACCTTGAATCTGAATGTAAACTGAGCTGAAAGATTGCTTGGGGTCTGAGTGATTCCTTCGGATTTCCTCTAGGTCAGTCTGTAGATCATCCTTTTTCTGGTCCCTCTCCGGATGTCCTGGAGCTCTGTAGGGCGGGGGGTTCCTAGGGGCACCTTGGTTCCATTGTGGTTGTTGGAACCTTTGGTCCCCCATGTAGCGATTGGGACCCCCTGTGTAAGCTGCCTCTTCGTGGTATTCTGCCAGCCTGACTTGCTCTGTGTGTGGGCACTCAGTAGTGGTGTGCCTCTGTGATCCGCATTCAATGCAAGGCTGATTGACAGAAAGATACTTTACTTGTTTGAGGAGCTTGCGATTCTGATCTTTGTAGTACTGCTCCTTGACATCTGGGTCAATCTCTTTAGAGGGCTCATAGAGGGGCATGGATGGCGCTGGCATGGCGTAGGGATTCTCTTCATAGTTGGTTGGAGTCCCATACTTGTTATCATAGTTGGTCAGCTTATCGAGAGCAGCCCATGCGACAGCATGCGGCATTATCAGATACTAATAGCGAGTATATGTGTTGATTCTATCTTTTGCAGCCAAGTCCAAAGAATTGAAGAAGATCTCTTGAACTACGCAGGGTTGCTGTCCATGTGTAGGGCATAATCGCAGCAGATCCTTATATCTTTCCCCGGCCTTTGCCAGCGGTTCCCCATGCTTCTGTTTGAAAGCTGTGATTTTTTTGCGGAGGAGTGCTGTCTTGGCAGGAGGGAAGAATTTGTTGAGAAACTCTTGCTTTACTTCAGCCCATGTCGTGAGGGATCGCGGTTTCAGCCCTTCAAGCCACTTCAGTGCTGGACCAGATAGGGACCAACGAAAGGCCTTCATCAAGATGTACTCCAAGGTGGTACCTTTAGCAAGAGTACGGGACATGTCAGCAATGTTTGTAATATGCTGAAGAGGGCATTCATTAAATCTGCCAAAGAAAGCATTATTTTTTATTTCAATAAGGAAAGGAGTGCGAATTTCATAGTTATTTTCAGGGATTAGAAGGGCCGATTCTGGCACTACGAGCATCGGGTGCATGTAATCCTCTGCAGTGGTAGGGTATTGGGCAAGCTCATCTTCCAATTGCCTCCTTCGCGCAACCTCCTGTGTAATGTGTGCTCTCTCAGTGGTGAGAGCAGTATCTTTAGCAGCTAGTTCCCTCATAAACCTCTCAATTAGCTGTTCACGTGTCTCTGCAACCGCCATGGCTCTTTTCATTTTAACTTGGATGTGTATAAGGCGCTCCGATTCGTCTAAGGCGTCAAACTCAGGTGTTCGACCTGAACGGCGCATATACCTGTAAAGTAACTCGAGAGAAAAGTGAGATCTGACTACCTAAGGCGCGAATGATAGCCTTCCCGGTAACGGCGCCAATTTGTTGTAGAGGGAAATCGAGTTTAAAATATAACAATATAAATCAAACCAGTTTCGTGCTCCAGCAAATAATTACAAGACTCCCTCCCTATGCAGTATTGGGAAGTCAGAACCGATCCACGAGTAAGTGTGTCAGCGGATCTCAGGTAGCTGTAAATCTCACAGACAGAAAAGCAGAAAGACAGAATGAAAGACAGAAATAACAAAGCAAAGCAGAAAATAAAGTAAAACACAAAACTGCTCGATATCGACAAAGCATAACTCGATATCGAGTAAGACTATGTCGATCAACAGAAACAGAAATCAGCAAACACAGTGTTGAGTAAAATCTTCCTCGATATCGACAACACAGAAACTGTAAAAATGCAAACTTCGAACACATAATCTTAGATTTCAGTGAATAAACTCAATAAAATTAAAGACTTCCAAAGTCAGGGTATCAATACCACAACGATAACCATGCAAAATAACACATAAAGGCATAAAATATTATGTTTTCCATCAAATAACTTTCGTTATTAACAAATAGGCATATAGAGGCTTTCGCATAAACCCTAATTGTTACTAACCCTTTTTCACATAATTAATCCAAGTTGTATTAAGATCACTTTTCGCTTCAATAACACAAGCAAAGATCACCTTCAACTCTCGCAAAAGAATCATGCTCATAGGGATAGAAGACGAATTGCACAAAAAGATTGTACCTTTACTGCATCACCTTACATGGCCACTGTCGGGCTCACCACAGCCCCCGAAGTGGGTGGACTACTTGCTCTTCATTATCAAGAAACTCATTAATAAACAAAAGAAATTAACTTGCATTAAAATAAACCAAAGAAAGCTTACAACCGAACAAGCCAAATCCGCTTTCGCCTTTCCACCTTGCTCGCCACAAACTCTCTCTCTCTCTCTCTCTCTCTCTATGTAACTACTTACTTCTTCTCTCTGAAATTGAATGAATAAAAACCAGCACCTAAAGCTTTATTTATAGCCTTCATTCCCTAGCTATTCTAGGTAAGAAAGTCTATCTATATCTAAATCTAATTATCTACTTGCTTTAAGATAAATAAATGGAATTAATAATTAAATCCAAATAGGAAATAAATCTAAAATAGGTAAATCTCTTCTTGTGTTGATAGATCTTGATATGCCTTGATAGATGTGGATAGATCTCGGCAAACTCGGACTCCTTCGGCCCCAAGCAAGCCCAAACCGCGTCAGACAGCTCACCGCGTAACGCAGTTCTAGAAGGTGCTCCTCGACATCGACTAATTCTACTCGATATCGAGTAAAGTTGGCATCGACTTCGGCTGGCTGGGCATCTCGGGTTACTGCTGCTCGATCCGGCTCGGTCAGGTGATCTGGGGTCCTCGATATCGAGTAAGCTTGTGTCGACTTCAGCGCTGTTGGTCTTGGTCAATGAACTACTCCTCGACACTGGCTCGGACAGGCGCTGATGAGGTTTTCGATATCGAGTAGGATCCTCGATATCGAGTAAATTGGTGCTTGGCATGTCCAGTCGTCGGCTTCTTGACTTGGTGTGGCTTCCTCGACTCAGGGCATAGCTTCATGGTATTGTCGATATCGAGTAACTTACTCGATATCGAGTAGGCTTGTGGAGTCGGGTTGGCTCTGTCTCTCAGCTCCTCGATCATGCTCTTACTCGACCAGCCTGTGCTCGGACATCTTTGTCGATATCGACTACATTTCATCGATATCGAGTAATTCTGGTTTCCAGCTTGATCCATCCTGGTTCCGTCATTCTTTGACTTTGGACTTTTGTAGTTGATTTCCGAGCTTTTCCAACCTTTCTCAGAACTGCTGTAAATTGCCTCGAATTCTGCGAATTTAAACAGAAACTGGTGTAGAATCCATAATTTGGAAAATAAACATAAACTACATAGATTCTGTACTATTCTAGCCCAAATGCATGAAATGTATGCAGAAAACGTTATAAAAGTCACTGTAAAACATGGCAGATTCAGCTCACAACAACCTTTTGCTCTCCCTAACCTTTTCTTTAGGGCATTCAAAATTTGGCGATTTGTGGTCTCGGCTTGTCCATTGGATTGCGGATAAGCCACCGACGAAAACCGAAAATCGATGTGGATTCCGGTGCAGAAATCGCGGATTTCATCGCAGTCAAACTGGGGACCATGATCGGTGATGATGGCTTAAGGAACTCCAAATTGGCAAATCATATTCTTCCAGAGGAATTTGCGCACTTTTTCCCCTGTGATGGTAGCCATGGCCTCATCTTCTACCCATTTTGTGAAGTAATCGACTATCACAATGATGAAGCGTAGTTGGCATGCTGTTGTCGGAAAAGGGCTCAAAATATCCATCCCCCACATCGCAAAAGGGCAAGGCGCGGATATACACTTCAGTGGATGTGGAGGGCAATGGTTGAGTGATGCATGTCGCTGGTAGGCCTGCGTGGAGTTCTTGGACGAGGTTAAGACCCTCTTGGTTTGAGACGCAGAGGAGATCTGGGAGGTTCAATCCTCTTTTGTATAAACGGTCGTCTCTGACTCGAAAGTGGGCCACTTTTCTTCTGATGCTTTGGTTATCTTGTAGCTCGCCCGCTAATGCTCCTTCGGTTATGTACTCTAGGATAGGTATTTGCCAGTCTCCGAGGTTGGATATTATGAAAACTCCTTTATGGATTCCTCAAGCATGCTTTTGTTCAATTACCACGCGATCGCTCAACCCTAGGGGTAGCGTGGCTCCCGTTATGGCTAATGTATTAGTGCACTCATTCTGCTCGCGATGGATAGATGAAATGGAACATTTTTCGAAGGCGGCTGTGAGCGTTTGCACGCGAGCTAAATACTCATGCAGCATCCCTGTCTTTGCTTCATACTCTCATTTGACTTGGAGAGCGACTACTTCTGAGTCTGTGAAAATTTAGACTTGTCGAGCCCCATTGATCAGTGTTTTTTCAATACCAGCGATCAAAGCTTCATACTCTGCTTCGTTGTTGGTAGCTTCGAATAATAACTAGAAAGATAAATCAGTAGTCTTTCTACTGGGGCTCGTGATGGTAACTCCTACTCCACATACTCCCGCTGATACCGATTCGTCGACGTTGATAACCCAATCCTCTCCATCCCAATCCGGAGAATCTGTAAAAACTACTTCGACAACAAAGTCAGCCAAATTTTAGGCCAAACGAGATTTTCTAGGTTTGAAATGAATGTCAAATTCGATATCAGTGCCAATCTCACACACAAGAAAAAAAAAAGTTAATCAGGTAGCAATCCTAGTTGCTTATGTTTTCTATTCTTGAAACTCTACCCTCGAAAACCTCGGTCTTGTGAGCTTGTTCGTGTGGTTTGTGTTTCAGAATCATCAAATGACCCTAAATCAAAGGGAGGTGCTGCTGAAATTTTCCTAATTAGTCTTGTTTTCGATTCTTGAAACTCCACCGTCGAGAACCTCGCCCTTGCGAGCATGTTCGTGTGGTTTGAGTTTCAGAATCATCAACGACCCTAAATCAAGGGGAGGTGCTGCTGAAATTTTCCTAATTGTTCGATTCTTGAAACTCTAACCTCAGCCTTGCAAGCTTCTTCGTGTGGTTTGAGTTTCGGAATTATCAAACGATTCTAAATTAAGGGGAAACTCTGCTGAAATTTTCTTAAAACAGATACTAAAAAAGGGATGCAAATGGACTCATGTGTAAACCCAAATGCTAAAGGCAAAGTATGAAATCAAAAGCCCCCAGTAATTTTCACCAAATTTTAACTGAAGAAGTAAGGGAAAAACCACATCATCACAAATTACACAATTCAAGCTAAGCAAACATCTACCAAACGAGTCTCTGTCATGAGTATAAAAATATGCACACTGGAGACTCGGGAGATGGCAGACACATAAAGCCCTAAATCAGCCCATGCTTAGCACAAGAATTAAATCCTAATTGACGGGAAACAAACAAATAAGACTAATTAGATTAACTTACCGAGGAGGTTGTTGCATGTTGCTGACACCGCGAGGTCGTATCCAGGTTGCTACACTTCTCGTCTCATCCTATAAGCCCTGAATTTGCCTCCCCTTTTGTTTGTCCAAAACCCAAACTGAAAAGCCCCAAAATCACCGAAATCACAACCCTAAGATTTGGGACGAAATCGGTTAAAACTCACAAATTGAGCATAAGATTAGAAGGAAGGGCGAAAGAAGGGCATAATTTGTGCCTTAATTTCTCAAATATCACCCAAATTGAAGATTTGGGGGCTGAAAGTCATAAAACAAGAAAAACCCTAAAACATACCCGAGCTCGGAAAGTCTTCGGTTCGTATCGGAGAGGCACGATTCGTTCCGTCCGTGCTCCGCTCACACTCCGCCTTCTTCCGCTTCAGTTGCCCAAAGCCAACGCTTCGAGCCTTCAAGATGGCTTGTTAATGGACGTCACAGCTGCGTCCAAAACTCCCCATGGCGTCCTCTTTTGTCGTCAGGAGGAAGAGGGTGAACGAAAGAATTACAAAAATAAAATAAAATAAGCGTCTCTCTATTAGAAAAAAAAAGGGGAGTTGATTTCGGCTTTTCATTATGTTAATCAAATGGGCTTGTTTAATTAAATCATCAAGCTGAGCTTGAGAATTGGGCTTAAGCCCATTAAACATTTGGTTTGAATCTACAACAATATGTCTCCAAATGATTTGCATATACATATATGATTATATATGCATACGACATAAAGCTTTACAAATATAGGTTTAGTTACAAAACCTACCCACTAAAATATAAAAATTATATTTGGCAGAAAATGGAATTCGGGTTTAATAAAATCATAAAATTAAACACGTAAAAATTCCATTGCTGATTTATTCCAGTGGGTCGATCTCAAAACTGACTTTAATAAAAACGAAGTCAAAGCCTCAAATCAAGTTTTACCAAATAAAAACTCGGTTCCGAAAGAACTACATAAAGACTTGAAGCCTGATGTCGGCTACGTAGGTAACCCGATATTAAATTCTATAAATATATCGGGCACAATCGTCAACCTCTAAATTCCATTTAAATGAATATGATGTCAAAACCAAACAAATTAAATTGGTTCGTTAAAGAACTACGGGTGATTTGACCCCGTCTAAGAGAGTACGTAGGAAGCTCGACATAAAGCTAAAAGCTAGTCGGGTTCAATCGCCAAATAAAAAACAATCAAAATTCTTCGAGCAGAACTACGTAAAGACTTGATGCCTCATATCAGGCTACGTAGGTAATCCGATATTAAATTCCAAAAATATATCGGCTACAGTAGTCAACATCTAAATTCACCTTTAAATGAATATGAGGTTAAATCGCGTCAAATTAAATCGTTCCATTTGATAGAACTACGTAAAGATTTGACGCCTCATATCGCCTACGTAGGTAACTCGATATTAAATCCTAAAAATATATCGGGTATAGTCGTCAACCTCTAAATTCATTTTTAAATGAATATGAGGTTAAATCCCACTAAATTAAACCAAAACATTTTGAACTACGAGTGATTTGATTCTCTTCCAAGAGATACGTAAGAAACTCGATATAAAGCTATTGCTAACCGAGTTCAATCACACGGTTCTCAAACGATCAAAACCAAATTAAATTGGTTCTTTTGAACTACGTAAGGCTTGATTCTCTTCCAAGAGATACGTAGGCAACCTGCTAAAATTCAGGTGCAGCCCAAATCACCAAAACCACTCAAATCCTGGTATCGATATGACTTTGAATCAAAAGGATAACCAAAAGGAGTCGAACTTAAATATTAAAAATCAATTAAAATGTGTTGTACGATTATCGCACATTTTTGTTCAACATGATCGGTGTCTCCTTTATACTTGGCAATGGAGACGTCCCTCCATCTCTTGGGAACGGGTGGTGATCAAATTATATATTTACTAGTCTAAGCGATGGGGGTGGTGCATTTGGCTCGCGAGGAATTAATTCGCTATATCGTTGTCCTTAGAGGAAGTCAGGTGATGTTCTTATCCCAAGAACGTTCTTCTCCGATCAGAGACCTCAAGAACTCAACTCCGGGGGTTTTAGGTCGGGGAGATATTCAGAGCTCTTCTTCTTCTCTCTTGAATCGGATCCATTTCTTGGGGGTTGGAGGGAGGTATTTATAGGGAGATCAAGCGAGCAGCTTGCTGGTGACCTCGTGGTTCAACATGGGACACGTGTAATGCATGCTCTCACACTAGGGAGCGAGACATTACACGTGGCACTGTTAGAAGAGAGGTGTTTAACCCAACGAGCTGCTTGTTTAGGCCCCGAAGAGCTACGAGGTACCTGTTGGACCTGCTATGGATTTCATGTATGCTTACGTCAAGATATTGATCGCGAGGCTATTTGGGCTGAAGATACTTATGGTGTTGAGTTGGGTCAGGGTCTGACCAAGTACCATACTCGCGATGAATTTTGTAGATGGCTCAGATGTCTTTTGCGTTGGGCGACCTATTTATGACGTCCTATCCTTGTTAATTAGTAGGTTTGTTTTCTATGGCATCGTCAAGCACAATGATTAAACTCTCTATAACAGTGTATAACTCTAATGTCGTTGAAGTTTCCTCTTAGAATCTGAATCCTTTCAATTGTCCGTATGATCTCCCACGGAACATTAATGTCGGGGTCTTCAATTGCTTTGATTACACATATAAACTATCTCCTTGAACTATGATGTTCTCTATATGAGCGCTATCTGTAAGGCAATACAGATCGCAGAAGCTTCTGTTTATATGTAGTACTGATTTTCAACGGAATATATGACTGAAAAATATCAATAGAATATATGACTGAAAAATATCAATAACTCGTCCATTTCAATCTGGAATGATACCCCCAACGTCACAACGTACCAAAGGCCGGTTTTAACAAAACTATCTACATTAATGACGTACAAGAGGTTTTGACAAAATTATCTACATTAATTATTTTGTAGAGAGAAGTTGATTTTTCTATGTTTATAGTCTAATCTCTGGCTTAATCTATGCCTTATTATTCCAATAATTTTGGACTCTAATGTATGTAGATTTGATTGAAAGCGAGATTGAGAGTAGGAGAAAGAGTTTGTGTTCTTGGAGCAAGAAATCTCCAGATTTCTGTGTAGTCCCGAAGAGCACCTACACCCCTTTATTTATGTAACAAACTCAACCACCAAAAAAAGGTGGGCTACAACTACAGCCATACACGTGTCTATGATCTTAGCCTAATTACACAAGATCACCTTTATTTCTAGAATACAACCATTATGTCCTTCTACACTCCCCTTCAAGCTGGAGTGTGAAAAACATCGAGAACACCCAGCTTGGACAGAAACCTTTGCAGTGTATCGATCGAAGTCAGTTTGGTGAACAAATCTGCAAGCTGACACTTTGTAGGAACATAGGCTGTGATGATTGTCTTGGCTTGAATCATATCTCGGATGAAGTGGCAATCAACCTCGATATGTTTCGTCCTCTCGTGAAATACCGGGTTCTGGGCTATGTAAAGGGCTGCCTGGTTATCACAAAACAAAACTGAGGAGGAAGATTGCTCACATCGAAGATCTCTAAGGAGATACAACAACCATTTTAACTCAGTGCAAGCGAGAGCCATGGCTCTATATTCTGCTTCAGCAGATGAACGTGCCACCACTTGTTGCTTGTTGGCCTTCCAAGATATGAGGGAACCACCCAGCAGCACACAGAATCCTGAAGTCGATCGTCGACTAAATGGACAACTAGCCCAATCTGAGTCACTGAACAGCCTGAGCTTGAGATCAGAGTGTGAGGATAACAAGATACCCTGACCTGGAGACCCTTTCAGATATCGAAGAACTCTAATTGCTGCATTCAAGTGCACATCCGTGGGCTTGGACATAAATTGGCTTAGGAGCTGCACTGTGAAACTGAGGTCTGGCCTTGTGATGGTCAAATAGATCAATTTGCCAATGAGTCGTCTGTAATCATTTGGCTTATCCAAGGGCACACCCATATCAGTACTCAATTTGACATTTGGATCCAAATGAAGCCTCAAAGGCTTACAATCCAACAGATTAGCCTCTTTCAACAGATCTAGAACATACTTTCTTTGAGAGAGAAAGATTCATTTTTCAGATCTGAGTATGGTTCCTGTAACGAATCCGAGTTTGTGCTTTGTTGAAAGATTGATTTCCATGCTTCTCCTCCAGGATCTGTAATTTCCGACGCCTGTGAGCTTCTCGGACACGACGATCGAGCTTGGTCCATCTGATGGATGCAGGAACAATGGATTCTGCACATCCGCGTAGGACAATCGCCGATCATTCGCCATGGCCGACAAACACTCAATCTCACCAGATGCGCTCTAATACCATGTAGATTTGATTGAAAGCGAGATTGAGAGTAGGAGAAAGAGTTTGTGTTCTTGGAGCAAGAAATCTCCAGATTTCTGTGTAGTCCCGAAGAACACCTACACCCCTTTATTTATGTAACAAACTCAACCACCAAAAAAAGGCAGGCTACAACTACAGCCATACACGTGTCTATGATCTTAGCCTAATTACACAAGATCACCTTTATTTCTAGAATACAACCATTATGTCCTTCTACAATGTACACTTGAATGATGTATCGGATGATGCAGAGGGCCATTAATTTATTATTAATGATGCCGACCTGATATCATTTCGATCTAAAAATAATATTAAAATATCATCATATCATTCAAATACATAATCGCATTGAATATGAATTCAACCTTGCTATCTTCTGCATGCCAACAAAATATAAAATAATTATATAATTCCGCACGTATATCTCGATCTACTCTTTTTGACTCATTTTCCTATATAAGTGGAACTAGCTTAGCTCTACAATCGCACCACCATACCCAATAACCAATCAATTAAGTTCCTTCCGACATACCCACAAAGAGAGCGATAAATAAACATGGGATCGTTGCAAGGCGTTGCGAAGCCGCACGCGGTGTGCGTGCCGTTCCCGGCGCAAGGCCACATCAACCCCATGATGATGCTCGCCAAGCTCCTCCACTTCCACGGCTTCCACATCACCTTCGTCCTCACCCACTACAACCACGCCCGCCTCCTCCGCTCCCGCGGGCCCCGCGCCCTCGACGGCCTCCCCTCCTTCCGCTTCGCCTCCATCCCCGATGGCCTCCCTCCCTCCGATGCCGACTCCACCCAGAGCATCCCCGACCTTTGCGACTCCCTCGATCGACACGGCGTCGCCCCACTCACTGACCTTCTCCGCGGCCTCAACACCACCTCCGACAAGGATGGTGTCCCCCCTGTCACTTGCGTGCTCGGTGACGGCGCGCTCACCTTCACTATGAAGGCGGCGGAGGCGATTGGGGTCAACACGGTGTTGTTCTGGACGGCTAGTGCGTGTGGGTTTCTTGGGTATGACCAGTACGCCCGCCTTCACCGTGAGGGCTACGCGCCTTTCAAAGGTAACATCAATTCATATAGTACTTTGTATTTTAATTGGTAGCTACTAGAAGTAGCGTCCATAAATTCATCTGATCGTCAGAATGATGTATATAAAGAGGTTGAATCCAATATAATTATTCATATAAAATAATTCCACTATTTGTGTAGTAACTTGATT
This sequence comes from Persicaria tinctoria, assembly GCA_037127255.1. Classification (NCBI taxonomy): domain Eukaryota; kingdom Viridiplantae; phylum Streptophyta; class Magnoliopsida; order Caryophyllales; family Polygonaceae; genus Persicaria; species Persicaria tinctoria. The sequence continues at coordinate 29,456,846 of JBANSL010000009.1, forward strand.
ATTCGCATAAAATATAAAATTATTTGCATTGTCATTGAATTTTTAGATAAAAATTAATCATCTTAAACAAAATAATTATTTGTAGTAAGCTACATAACTCGACAAAAAGAAAAGAAGAGTTGACAAAAATAACTTTCCAAGTGTTTACCACTTGTAAAAATAATTGTGTTTATAATTGTTGATTTGAAAAGATAATTGTGTTTACATTATGTTGTATGTTCTATTTATATTATTGAAAAGATAACTGTGTTTACATTATGTTATATGTCCTATTTATACTCTATGCATTTACATGGACATTATAAACTTTTATTATAAATAATTATGTTAATAGAAGACCCATATACCGAGTTACCCAAAGTAGTGATGGCAGAAAGTTGACATTTTGTACATACTATAAAACAAAATTGACATTTTCTCTATTAATTAGGACATGATAGCGGACCATTCACATCGTCAATGCCCGTTACATTGGGGCGGTCCGTCTTGTTCTTGTTTCATTTGTGTTAAAAAAAAGACTTAAATTATTCTGGTGTTACTATTTTTTTTTTTTTAATGATTACCCTGTTGTGGTGGCGGTTGTATTGGTTTGGGGTGGTGTTTCTATCTACTGATTTTACCGGCCGGCCTTTTGAGAACTAGACATGTTTGTTTTACTTTATAAAAAAATGATTTATCACGTTTCCGATTTATTACTTTAGCATAGTACGTATAAATTGGGAAAATTGTTATTTTTAAACCATTACTAATTAAGATGGATGTACTTGCATATAACACCAGATGAAAGTTACATGACGAACGGGTATCTGGACACGACGCTGGTAGACTGGATCCCATCAATGAAGGACATACGTCTAAAGGACTTACCAAGCTTCTTAAGAACAACTGACCCTAACGACATCATGTTCAACTACTTGCAAGCGACCACATCGAGATCCCGGAAGGCCTCCGCCATCATCTTCAACACCTTCGACGCCTTCGAGCACAACTTCCTCACCGCTTTAGCTCCCGAATTCCCTCCGTTGTTCGCAGTCGGTCCACTCCACAAGCTAATAGACCGCATCCACGACGACGAAACCAAATCCATCCGATCCAACCTCTGGAAGGAAGACGAGGGATGCATCGAGTGGCTCGACACCAAGCCACCGGGCTCAGTGGTGTACGTCAACTTCGGGAGCATCACGGTGATGACCAACGACCAGCTCGTGGAGTTCGCCTTCGGCCTGGCCAACAGCGGGAAGCACTTCTTGTGGGTGATAAGGCCGGATCTTGTTACGGGGGAATCCGCGGTTCTGCCGGGGGAGTTCTTGGAGGTGACCAAGGAGAGGAGCATGATGGCCGAGTGGTGCGACCAGGAGGGAGTGCTCAGCCACCCGGCGATAGGAGGGTTCTTGACGCACAGCGGGTGGAACTCGACGATGGAGAGCGTGTGCGCCGGGGTGCCGATGATTTCGTGGCCATTCTTCGCGGAGCAGCAGACGAATTGCTGGGCGCTGGGGAGCGTGTGGGGGGTAGGGATGGAGATAGACAGCGATGTGAAGAGGGAGGTGGTGGAGAGGCAAGTGAGGGAGTTGATGGACGGCGACAAGGGGAAGGAGATGAAGAGGAGAGCAATGGAGTGGAAGTTGATTGCCGAGAAAACAATTGTAGAGGGGAGTGGAGAGAGCTGCAGGAACCTAGACAAGTTGATCACCCATATTTTGGCCTCTCCTAAGAATTGAAGGATTAGACCAAGAGTGAATTGAAGCTGAGATTAGGTGAATTCTTAACTTGTGTTGTGCTTTATTGTGGTTAAATATATGTTGTGAGGCGCGTCTTTAAATAAAAATATTTTTTTAATTCATTGTCACATGCTGTAATAGATTAAACGGTTATATTTCAGTTTTTTATTTTATTGCCTTTTTATTTGTATGAAAATAAAATGATTATGAGAAAATAGATACTTCCTCTATTAATTAAAACTTGTCATTTACTATTTATGTACGCTTTTTTAGAATGATAAAAACTATATAAAATATTACTCCCTCCGTTTGATTTTAATTGTCGTTTAGAAGTTTTACACATAAATTAAGGAATTGGTAAAATTAGTACAACTCAGACTGTGCAACATCCATCATTAATTAAAATTACACATTCACCAAGAATTTTATAGTCTGTAAATCACAATTGATGAGACCCAAGTGACAGAGGAGAGAAGGTGATACTCTATACCAGTACAAATTTTGGATCTTTTCCTATTTTTCTTTTAAAAAAATTATTGCTAATTAAACAAATTTGAAAAGGTGATAGGACTAGACAGGAAAACGTCATTTATTTTAACAAAGGTATAAATCCCTATAACGACATTTAATACCAAATGGAGGGAGTAACATTTTTTACATTTGTTTTTATAAATTCATACTTAAGTGTAATAAGTATGAACTTTTTAAAAAATTGTTAAAAATGTGAATATTTTATATAGTTTTTAACACCTAAAAATGCGTGTGTGAATAGTAAAATGTTAAGTTTTAATTAACGGATGGAGTATCGTATAAGTGTTGAGTGTTTATTATGAGAAAATAAAATGATTTTTTTTTTCAAATTTAGATATTAAAAAAAGGATTTTTTTTTTTGGCTAAGTATCCATTTTGAATATGGTATTTTGCAAAATGTCCATTTTCATAAGGGGGATTTGCAAAAATAACCCCTTTTTTGGGAAATCTTTACATGCCTAACCCAATCCGAAAAAGATTTGCACACCTCCGGGTATCCGGATTTTGGGTGCAATCGGTAGCAGGTCATGAGGGGGGAGACTGGACATTGTGGGTTCCACATTTGGACGAGTGAGAGAGAGAGAGAGAGAGGGAGACGGAAAAGGGAAGAAAAGACAGAGAGAGAGAGAGAGTGAAAGAGAGACAAGGGAGGAGTGAAAAGGGATATGCAAGATTATTGACAAGACCGAGAGAGAGAGATAGAGAGAGCAATTGGAATGGGAGCTACAGTAAAAGGAGGGAGCCAAATTTCCCGCCTAGCGATGGCGCCAAAACAAAAGAAGGGAAAGAGGAGGGGGGTATATAAGCATTGGAGAAAATCTGAAGGAAATCATTAGTCCCCATTAATGCACTGCAGGGGAACTTTAACTTGAGGAAGGAGAATGGTCGGCGGGAGTTTTGAAGAAAGAGGCTAGGGTTGATGTCCAATGATGTGGGGTTCTATATAAGGAGATCAGAGGAATGATGTGCGTCACATTTAATCATAATTCTTGGGGGAATTAAATCTAAAGAAAGAGAGAGAAGCCATTAAAGAAGAAGCTAGTGGGCCAGGATTCATTAAAAGGTTGACTTTTATGCAGCTACTTTTCACTTGACAGTTATATCTCTCTATGTAGGGTAAGTGTTGTTTCTATGTAATTATTGTTGTAAAATAGATTTTCTATCTCCCTATGTAATGCAACAGGGAAAAAATCATCTGTTTGTATCACTGTATTGTTTAGAGGATGGTGGGCGTGTGAAGGCGGCACTTGGGACTTCAAGGGGTCAAGGAGCCAGAAGGCCGTGCTGGTGGATGAAAGGATTGACTATGTCAATCTGGAAAAAACAACTGATGGAAAAGTTTAATGTTGATGGGAGGAGGAATGATTTGGAACTCACATATGTAAAGCCCAAGAAAGAATGGTCCATGCCGTTTGCTATCGGGGATTACGAAGACTTGCAGGCCTACAAGTTTGTAAATGGGCTGTTTTGAGAACGAAACTGGCCTATAAACCTCAATGTCTCACTGCAACGCAAGGTTGATGGAGACGTGGCAAAGACACAAGGATCGACAACGGATGACTCAGACGACGGTGGATTGTATCCTGTAGTGGTAGAGGATGTTGTAGTGCCGTTAACTGGGCCACCCGTGACCCAAGAAGATCACCCACAGGCGGACCCCCCCGGGCTTGATGAAGAAGACGGAGATTTGGGAGCACAAATTGTCCATGTAAACCAAACAGATGACCAATTGGAAACAACAGATGTCCAGTTAACCCAAACAGCCGTCCAGTTACAAGAAGCTTCTGACTAGGTAGGGATAAATGAGGAGTTGAAGTTGGAGTTTGCGAAGAAGGCAAAGAATGCCGACACAGTTAAACGTGGGAAGCAGGTCATTTATGTCAACAGTGACCTGGAAGATGAAGCCATTGCCTCGGTAGCTCCTCCGACGAGGATGATGCAAGCCCAAAAGGGGTTAAACCTGAGCACGGTAGTTCTGGTCCGACGAAGTCTTGTTCATGGGATTATGAGGCGGAGCGAGCGGTGAGGGAAGTCGAGGAAGCATACGAAAGAGGAAAATGGAAGTTGGGAGCTTTTCCGAAGCCTGCTGAAAGTAAACCAATGGTGGTGGTGAAACCATTGGATCCTCTCTAGTGGGGTGTTAAGCTCCGGGAGGGACAAGTGTTTTGAAGCAAGGAGGAGGTGCCTGAAATCATAATGTGGGCGGGTATATCTCGGTGCTTCACGACGAAGATGAATAAGTCGACGACGATGTTTGGGTGTAAAAATTCACCCTTTACTAAAAAGTTACCTTATACGCTCGTGGGATTATTTTCGTGAAAGCCTTCACGCGATGGTTCGTATATTATATGCGAGAGCATGTCCGGTGACAATAATCAAACACGTAAGGAGTGCGCGAAATGTGTTACATATCAAATACACCATTTTAGCGTACTACAAGCTCACAAACTAAAGTATATAAATTTAGTACAATAGTCGAGCGTACAATATAAAAAAAGTAGTTAAGTTGTCGTGAGCACAAATTCCGTCATTTGGGTCTTAACTGGCAAGTTCCTCGGATTCAGCTGGTTATTCAATCTGCAAAAGTAATACAGGGTTGAGTTAGTGGGTTATAAGGAAAAAATCCACATGGGCTTTTGAATTATAATGATGGCCCAATATAATCCCAAAATGAAAGACCAGCCATCTATGGTTGCTGCGTTTTTTTAAAGCCAGAATCAAAGGAAGGTAAAAAAAAAACAAGTAGTTAAAAGTAAAACTCCGTGAAAGGATCAACTAGAAAAGAAGAAAATCCATCGATATCTTCAAAAAGGGAAGTTAGGATCTGTACGTGTGTATTGGAAGAGGGTAAGAATATCTTCAGAGTACACATAACATAAAAATAAGGAAGGTAGGGATCTGTTGGCCTCCTAATTTTTCCCTATAAAAAGAGGCTGATTTTCTGGGCTGCAAGAGGCTGGACGGATACGGCTGCAGAAAACAAAGGCAGAGGGAAAGAAAGAAAAAGCCACCCTCAAAAGCCATACAAACGCACTTCTACAGAAAGCAACAAAGGAAGAAGAGAGACAACAAGGTAGCTCTCGTGGGGATTCTTTCGATTCTCGAAACCCCGCCCTTGCAAACCCTCAAGCTTTCGCTCGTGGCTTAGGCCCTTGCAAACCTTGCAGGCTTTCGCTTGTGGCCTGGGTTTCGGAATCATCAAATAGCCCTAAAAGAGGGCAAAATGCTGCTGGATTTTCCCCTAAACTAAGTGACTATTCAAGCAGGCAAATTGCGATAGTCAACACTCACCAGGAAGCAAATTCATTGCAGCAAGACATGAAGAATGAAATTGAAGGCAAAGAAAATGAATTCACTTTCACCCAAGGCAAAATCCTCACGTCAAGACTTTTCCAAGGCAAAAAAAAAAAAAAGATCACAGATTTTCTGGAGAAAGAGAACGGAATCTCTGGACAAATCAAATCAGTCCAGAGAAACTAGGTTGCTGTAAAAAGAAAGAAAATAAAAAAGAAAAAAAAACAAACAAAACAAGCAGGACCTTCTTTCTCTTGGCTTTCTCCAACAAAGCACAACAAGGGCAACCCTAGAAATCATCAAAAGGAGGCAAAATAATTGCTTTAAACTGTATTCTGAATCAAACAAGTCACAAATCCTCAGTTGCTATCAAATTGCAACTAACCTTGATAGCCTTAAACTAAATTATCTACATCCAAATCAGTCAAGGAACCACTAGAGGAAATTCTACAGAGAATTTACTTAAAGAAAAGAAAGCAGTCCTAAGTTGAGGCATCAAGTGATATTCTACAAGGAGCAGATGCATCCCAAATAAAAAATTCAGCAGTTGTAAACATGTCTCTACGTTTCTCTTTCGATAGCCTTCAAACAAAGAAAATCCTGAGTTAAAAACCAACAAACTCGACCCAAATCGGATTAGATAACATGGCGAACCGCTGCTGGATTTTTCTCCTAAACTAGCCAAATCATTCAATCATACAAAGGCATACCAATTGCAACAGTCAACAGCAAGAAAATTCATTGCAACAAGTTTCAAACAACACAAGGAAACAAACTCAATGCAGCTGGGCGGATTCTCTAAATCGAATCAGTTCAATTGCAAACAAAACTAAAGGGAAACAAATTCAGTCCAAACAAGGCAAAAGAAACAGCATTCACTCCAGCCAGAATAAGGAAGTTGGAATAGCATACCCAAGTCGAGAGGCCAGAGCGGTGATTGTCTTCGACGTTGCTGCTCTACTCTCGTCAGCCCTTGAACCCGGAATTTTGGATCCTCTTCCGCCTTTCTCAAATCCAAAAGCATCCAAACAAAAAAAAAATCCCAAAGTACAAATCAACAAACTCAGCCTTGATATTTGTTTTCCGAAGCCCTAATCGGATCAAGTTGAAGGCAAATAAAAAAAAAGAAGAACGAACATGTTTGTCTTTCAAGCGACGGAAGCTCCCGAGAGCCATGTTTCGGTCTTCTCTCATCCTCTTCTAAGCTTCCTCACTGAGTTGTCTCCCATTTCACATACTCATACCAAAAAGCCCCCAAATGGCACAAATAAAAAACCCCCTAAAATCACAATTTCGGGAAAATTAGTTGAGTGTGAAAATTAAACACTAAATTGAAAGGGGGATTCGAAATTGGGACTAGTAATCACCCAAATGGGCGATTTGGGTTTAGAAATTAAACACAATATAAAACCCTAAAAAATTACCTGAGCGGAGATCCCTGTTTGCGTCGGGTCGAAGCCTCGACCTATCCTTTCTTTGCCCTCTTTTTCGGTTGCCCGAGCCCCAAATTTCTGGGCGGCCATTGACGAACAAGCTAGAGAGGTTGAGCTACTATTCTCGCTTTTGAAAGAAACTAGTACGATTCCCGCGCCATTACGCGATTTTTTTATAAATAATATTTAGATATAGATAAATCATAGACATTAGGTTTAATTCAATATTTTTAATTAAACCGATTGATAAGTAAATATGTTAAAAATAATAGAAAAAAATACACTTGGGTTAAAGAGATAAAGAGAAAAATAAATAATAAATAGTGAAAGATAAAAGTTTTGAATTAATCTCATTAATTAAAAAATGTAACATCAAATAATATTGGGTAATTAATATTAGAATATTTTTCAAAAAACAAATATTAGAAAATATAGTTACCATTAGACCTGTCAAAACACAACCCGATCCGGTGACCCGACCTGAACGACCCGAAAAATTTCCGACCCGAACCCGGAAATTTTGACACGAAATTTTTTTTCGACCCGAACCCAAAAAACCCGAAATTTTCCGGGTAATCTGGGTTTCGACCCGGTGACCCGATTGACCCGGTAATTTTGACCCGATTGACCCGGTTGATTTATAATTATATATAATTAAATTTATCACAAAATTATCAAATCTTGATTTTTTTAATTTAAAAAAGAAGAAGTTGACAAACCCGAAATCGACCCGAAACCCGATCAAACCCGAGTTCGAGTCAACCCGAAAATACCCGAAATCCGTTTTACCCGGGACCCGTTTTACCCGAAACCCGAAGTGACCCGACACGAACCCGGCCCGAATGACCCGTTTGACAGATATAGTTATCATAATAAAATGATATTATGTAAATAATATTTTCAGAAATAACTTTGAACATGGAGAGGACATGTGACATAAATTAATATAGTATATAGTATATAGATATATTTTATTGAATTCAATGTCTTGAATTAAGCTCAATAGTTAGTAGGATTAAAGAAAAAAAAAAGAATTAAACGAAAAAGAAGAAAAAAGGAGAATTAAAAAAAAAGATGATTAAAGAGGAAAAAAAAATTATAATTGGTCAAAACCCCTTAAATCTTTCTAATGTTGACACCTCACCATAAACCTTCTAAATTAAGAGTTTATATAGATAAGAACGAAGAAGATGGGATGGAGGTTCTATGAATGCCTCATAGCGACGTCTTGATTTTGTTAAAAAAAAAAGTTTAACAAATGAAAAGATAAACGAAATGAGTAAATGACTAAATGGGTTGGATGGAGCCATAAAAATGGGAATGGGCTCTCTTAAAATAACAGTGGAAAGTAGTTGTGTTCAATTGGGTAGTATGTATATACATACGTACATGTTCGCCGACTTCGGAGGAATTTTTATTTAATTACAAAATGAATCCACTAAAATCTAGAAATCGTAATTGGTGCAATTTAGAATTTGGGTTTGACAAAAAATATAAAGCTAAATTCGTAAAATTTCATTGTCGGTTTACTCTAGTGGGTCGATCTCAAAATTGACTTCTAAACGAGGAAAAAAAAAATGGGGTCAAAACCTTAAATCGAATTTCCTCAAATTCAAAAGGTTCTTAAAAAAAACTACGTGAAGACTTGATACTCTTTTATGAGTTACGTAGGAAGTCCGATATTAAAATTCAATATATATTGGATTCAGTCGCCCATCTCAAATCAAATTAAACTTGTCCTGAAAAGAACTACGAGTGATTTGATCCCGTTCCAAACGGGTACGTAGGACACCCGACAAAAAGCTCAAGCTCGTCGAGTTCAATCACCAAAACCAAAAAATAAAAATCAATTCAAATACTCTGAACTACGTAAGGCTTGATTCTCTTCTAAGAGATACGTAGGCAATCCGTTAAAATTCGGGTGCAGCCCAAATCACCAAAACCACTTAAGTCTTGGTGTCGATACGACTTTGAATCAAGAGAATAACCAAAAGGGGTCGAACTCAAATTCTAAAAAATTAAATAAAATATGTTTTACAATTATTCGCGCATTTTTGTTCAACACACGATCTTTTATGTTGCAGTGTGCACTGCTTCCAAGTGCAAGTGGTCATGTCGGGCTTCGACTTACAAGGCATCGTGGTTATGGATGATCCGGAAGCTTGTGGACGAGCACACGTGCGGGCTGAACTAGGTGGTCACACAAAAGCGCAGTGCGACATACACGCAGCTGGGGCAGGGACTTGTCGATAGGTATGTAAGGCTTAACGTAAGGCTTAACTGGATTCTTACCCAATTAAACTGGACACCAAACGATATACACTGACATACGTAGGTAGTAACTGGACACACCACAATTTTAACTGGACACACATGTTTGGTTGAAGCTTGGCCTAGTCATAACTTGTTTGTGAATGGGCATGTGCAGTTTCGTAGGGGCAAAGAAGCCCCTTGTTCCGGAGCAAGTGCAGTCCCTAATGAAGTTGCAACTGGGGGTCACATGCAGCTACTGGAAGGCGCGCCGATCCGGTTGAGTGTGAGGGACAACGTGTATGGAACAGACGAGGAAAGCTATCGGAGAATGTACTCGTACATATACATGCTGGAGCTGGCCAACCCTGGGACGTACACCAGGATAGAACACGACACGGGGGGGGGGGGGGCAATTCAAGTATGCGTTTGTGAGTCTTGGAGTGTGGCGATGGGCTATCCCATACCTACGAAATGTCAGTCATTCTTGGACTCCAGTGCATACTTGAATCTTAATTCCGTAATTTTAACACAGGGGAGACAACTTTCGTATGTAAAGGACATCATTAACCAAGAAACATGACGATCATTCACTTGAAACATGCCAGTAAGAATAAAGACACATAACGACTCAAGTTGTTTCTTGTCCAGGTCATATTACTGGACGGGGGGTTCTTGAAGGGGATGTTTCGAGGGTGCCTGCTATTTGCTACCGCACAAGACGCTGACCACCACATATACTCATTGCATGCTCCCGCACTTGAACCGAAAACGGACGTTTTGACGATGTGTAGAGCTTACACGTACGATGAGTTCCAGTCGTTGTACGCGGAGTTCTGTGCACGGGTTCCCGGAGCGGGCCAATACCTCAAGGTGGCGGGGTTCAGCAACTGGGCAAGGGCGTTCTACACCGGGAATAGGTACAACATCACAACCACTAATAACTCCGAGTGTTTGAACTCGGTGTTCAAATATCATCGGGATTTACCGCTAACAACCCTTGTGGATGTCATCCTTGAGACCGTCGGCATGTGGTTCCCCAAACATAGGGAGACCAGCTCCGCCCAGGGGAAAGTCGTAAGCAACTGGGTTGGTAACGCCATCAGAGCAAACTTCGTGCAATTTCTTTCTATGGTCGTCAGGTAGCTAAGTCCTCATGAGTTCCAGGTACGCAAGGGAACCTCCACCTGGCTTGTAAACCTAACAAGATGTTTATGCAGCTGTAGACGCTTCAATGTCGACCAATACCCATGTTCTCACGCAATCGCAGCAACCCAATTGCACGGGGTGAATGTGTACTCGCTTGTCAACGACTTCTACAAGGTAGATGCGTGGTGTGCCTACCCAGTCCCGTCACGAGACACTTGGAGGGTACCTCAGGCAATCGCCAATGAGACTTGCCTCCCCCCTCCTTATCAAGGCACGCCCTGAGAGGCCGAAGACAACGCAGTACCCGTCCCAGTGGGAAAGGAAGTTCCCGAAGCGGCGCCGCACCTAGCGACTGTTCGCTCCATATTTGGTCGATCATATGGATATTACATGATATGTACATCTTTTGACATGGCATATAATGGTAAAGACATGACAGTAGGTAGTTACCACATTTTGTAATCAGGGCTCACATCTTCGGAAACGTTTACGCTCCACCTTTTCCATTTCAGTACGCACTTAAACCGTTCTTTGTAATTAAGGCTTGTTGGGCTTGGGTTCAACTATTTAAGTATGTACATGACATGCAGTAATATTTACATGACAGGTGATATTTTGGACATGACAGTTTGTATTGGTCAGTTTCAGTCTAATGGAATTGCGAACCACATAAACATAGATACAAGTGTCAACCCTCGTATGAACTATATGACAACATAGTTGCAAATATGGAATACCACACGACACCATAGTTTCAAAACCGAAGGCTTAGGATCCCAAAATAACATAATGTCGATACCAATGTCAACCACATAAAATCCAACGAAAACACAACTGTTCAAGCGACCAAAAACTGTCCACACAATTGTACAAGCAACATTGTTCTTATAAAGGGAGAAGGAGCCAATGACTACTCAGGATCGGGACTGGGTCGGAAGGTACCGTGGAAGATGGCAACATAGAGGAGTTGGCGGTAGGCATCGATGAAGGCGTCGTCCACACCTTTGAAGCCGCGGTCACCTGCTGCGAGCATCTGCATGAAACGGATTGTGTAGGTGCCGAAGTCTCCTCTGCGTAACGAAAAGTAAATGTGTCAAAACAAATTCGAATCAATTACACTATAATGCGAAAGATAGACAACGGCGACTTACGATTGCTTGTTCTGAGGAATCCCCTTCACACGGTTGTACTTGAACGGCTGGGGCAGTTTCCCTGTAGGTTTGGCGTGCAACTCTTGGTGGACACTCATTAGCGTGGGTAGGGTGTGCGTGATGGGCTTCAGAAAGGCGGGAATATGTCGCTCAGGAGTCAGACGAGTGTCCAGATCATACACATGGACAGTCCACTCGGCCATGTCGATTTCCAGCGCAACCCAGTGCTTGTCCTTGAGATTCCAAGGGGCCAACACGCGGTCGACGCTGGCCCAAAGCTTCGGAAACCGCTCGGGCAATATTCCGCTGAAGTAGTAGTTCAACTCCTCATCGACATCCATGTCGGTATGTTGCTGCAGCAGTACCCCGAAGTAGGGGTCGACGATGGCGACAAGTGCGTACTTCGAGTCGTTGGCTACCTCCTTTCGGAGGGTGCCGCATGCTTGGTCCATATGTTGCGGACAACGAACACGCGTTCAGTCAACAACATCATTGTCATGTTATCGGAGCACGGGTTAGCGAACATTACCTCTAAGCCCACCATACGCTTCGACACTTTAAGGTCCCCGAAGAAGTCCCTCTAGAGGAGGGTGCCCATCATTGTACGTGCGGGGTCAGTCCCGTCGTCCTCGCCTCTGGTCAATCACATGGAGAAGGCGTCGACGTCAGCCCTGGTCGCCAGGCCCAGGGCCACGACGTCACCCCCCGCCATTTGCTTCTTCCTCTTGGGAACCAGAGGCTTCTTGACCCCCTTGGTGAATTCGTTATCCCCCTTGCCACTCATCTGCAAAACACTCTTCTCTTGTTCGACACTACGCAAACCATACTTCGGTTGTCGTCGGTGTCTCCGTAATCCTTTCTTATGCTGAACCAACTATGTTCTTCTTTGATACCCTACATGTTGGAGAGCAATGTATTAGCATTCTGCAAACAATTGCTTATTATCATCACACCAGTCACAATGCACATGACAGTAAGGTTATATAACATGTCGCCTAAGCATTATAACATGACAGAAACCATATCTCACCGTATACTTATCACAATCGAAGTAAATTTCAACCCTAACCATATCAGATGTCACCGTATTCAGAGAAAACTTTGTAAGCATTTTTTAACTTCCACAAAATATACTTCGCGCAAGTTTGCATATTCACATGAAAGGAGACAAGATAAAACATGCCAACTTAATATTCAAAACATGACATGAAAGAATGTAACAGCATTGTCATTCAATGGTTGAAGGCTTTACAAAATTAATCACACCTAATCACTTGTTTATGAAAATTTTGAATCCACATCAACGTTCCCCAGTTTCCCTCTCTAATAACCTATCCAATTTTCCCAATTTCACCAATTTCAACCATTTCACCAATTTCCCCAATTACCCCAATTTCCCCAACTTGTTCCTGAAATTTTTGAATCCACATCAACATTCCCCAATTTCCCTCTCTAATAACCTATCCAATTTCCCCAATCTGACATATTTCACCAATTACCCCAATTTCCCCAATTTCACCAATTTCCCCAAATTCGCACAATACATGTGTCGATTTCCCATAATTTGCTTCCTCATTCATGGCCTTAACCATATCATCACAGCAATGGTACTTCCCTTCTCTCCCCGTCGCAAACAACCCCAGTTCCCACATTTTCACCCATTGTTTTCAAACTTGACGCTGGTTACTTCCTATATGACAGGGGCGGATATTCCACCCTTTCATCCAATTGCAAACCATGACAAACAAATTAGGTTCTTCAATCGGTCCCTCCTCCTTTCAATTTCTTCAATCGGTACTAAATCGATATAGTTAGGGTTTACTTACTTGCAAACCGTCAGTTCCTCTCTTCTAAAGGCTGTTGGGGTGGTCTTCTAAACATTGTCGGGTTTACTTACTTGCAAACCGCTGACTTCTTCTTCTCCTTTCTGGCATTTTCGTCTCCTTCCTTGAGTTTTTCTTCCTCTCTGATTTCGTATCTCCTATGGAGGTTTCCTGCCTTTTGCCCTCCATCCTCTCTGTTTTACACAGTTGAAGTGACAGGTTTTTAAAAAATCGTCTTCTCTCCTCCTCCCTCCCACAGTCGTTCTCTCCTGTCTTTAATTACCCCCAACCACCGGTTTCACTCCCTTTTATCAACCGGATAGCTTGCAAAATTGAAGGGGGGGGGGGGGGGGGGGTTTAACCCTTATGCAAACCCAACCGGATTGGGGGTTATTTACTACAATTCCCTCTTTTCATAATCCATTTTGCAAATTGTCCATTATGACATTTTTGCCCTTCCTTTCTATTATTAATTTAGACATTCATTCCCATTTTTAATTTGACCATTGACCGGTCAAGGTCAGTAACTTTGATGATAGTACAATTTTTTTTGGTGGCAGCTTAGTTTTTAGAGGGTTTTTTTTACAAGATTAGTGTCATCACCTTTAATTTATCAGTGGTGACACATGTGGTGACAATTTTTTTGGGTGACAACTTAGTTTTTAGAGTTTTTTTTAGAGATTAGTGTCACAACCTTTATCAGTGGTGACAATTTTTTTTGGTGAGAACTTAGTTTTTAGAGTTTTTTTTTGTGAGATTAGTGTCACTACCTTTATCTGTGGTGACAATTTTTTTTGGTGATAGCTTAGTTGTTAGAGTTTATTTTTTACGGGGCCACTGTCACCACCCTTATCGCTGTCTCCACCCTTATCGTTGTCACCAACATTATCACTGTCACCACCCTTATCGCTATCACCACGCTTATCACTGTTCCCACCCTTATCGCTGTCACCACCCTTATCACAGGGCACTATCACCACTCTTATCGTTGTCACCACCCTTATCAGTGGTCACTGTCACTATCCTTGTCACTATTACCACCCTTATCAATGGTCACTATCACTATTATCACCAAAAGGAAAACCCTATAGTACGACTAGAATACATATGTTAGAATAATTATTAATTTCCAAATTGGATTGTTTAATTGTACACTATACAAATAAAATGTCATTAATCAGTTCACTTTTATATAAACGTGGATTATTTATACACTATACAAATATACTGCAAGTCTGCAATCAATAAGACAATAACAAATCAATTTAAAACAGTAACACAAACAAAGCAATTAGTCATTTTGGACAAAAAAAAAACAAAGCAATTAGTCAATTACTTGCTGATTTATTGCAATTAGCTAATTACACACAACACCAGTACAAGAGTCAAGATGATAAAAATTGGATTTGTTGAATGTGAGAGATCAAAAAAGTCGAGATGATATAGATGGTACTAGTCAGGACTTTGCTGTCTTTGCAGGTATGGCTCACACTCAAGAAGATCAAAAGCACACTTGGATATTGGACACATGAGCCAATACTCACTCGTGCATAGATAGATATGTTCTTATTGATTAGGTTCCTTTGCAAAGACCTTTTTTGTGGTGCTTCCCATTGGATACTCATTCGCAATGGACACCATGGGAAGCTGATCAAGGATATGAGCTGCTTGCTTTTGTTCACATCGATCTCATTTATGTATAATGCAGGGTGTGCATATGAAGAAATCTCTTCTTCTTGAAAGTTGCAATAGAGGGCTTTATTTCCTTGAAAAGAATATCAGAGTCTTTGAAGGAGGTGGTCCACATAAAGAAAGAAGACATGTTGTAGTTGCTACTGTTGCAATAAATGCCAAGACATGGCACATGAGACTAGAGCCTCTGCCTGTTTACAAACTCAACAAAATATTTCCTTCGGTTCATGAATTTTCTTGTTTGACACCATATGAGGTGTGTGCAATGGCTAGATAGTAGAAACTGTCATTTCCCAGGAGTTCTATTACCTCTGAAAGACCCTCTGAGCTTATACATGTTGATGTTTGGGGCCCTTTTCAGGTTCATACATTTAATGATCATAAGTATTTTGTTACAATTGTGGACAATTTCAGCAGGAACACCTGACTGCATCTTTTAGGATGCAAAGGGTTTGCTGCTTCTATGCTCTAAGCCTTTGTGGCAATGGTGGAGACACAATTTGGTTTTCGTGTAGAGACTGTTAGGGCCAACAATGCTTAGGTATTAGGACTTAGCCTTGTCTTCTTTGAGTATTTTAGGAGCAAGGGAATTGTCCACCAAACCTCATGTGTGGCCACACCCCTAACAAAATGGTGTCATAGAGCATAAGCATATACACATTCTAGAGGTGGCTAAAGTGTTGCCCTTTCAGTCAAAGTTGCCTTTGAAGTATTGGGGGGAATAAGTCATGACTGATGTTCATGTCATTAATCGCTTGCCTAGCTCTTTGTTGAATGGCAAGAGCCCCCATCCACTGAGCCTTGCAGCTATGATGAAACTTTTTAGTATAAGGTTTGAAATGAAGCCATGAACGCTGAATTTCAGGACCTGGAGCTGAACAACACATGGGAGGTTGTTCCATTGCCAAGAGGAGCTCACCCTATTGGATGTCGATGGGTTTACAAGGTGAAGCATAAAGCCGAGGGGTCAATTGAGAGATATTAGGCCCGGTTAGTTGTCAAAGGGTGCACACAATGGAAAATGATTGATTACACAGAAATATTCTCCCCGGTGGTGAATATGACAGTTGTGCAAGCTCTGGTGATTGTTTTAGCTAAGAACAGTTGGCCATTGATGCAATTGGATGTAAATAACGCGTTTTTGGACGGAGATTTACATGAATTCGTGTATATGCATATTCCTCTTGGCTTGGATGCACCTTCAGGACATGTTTGTCAGCTTCGCAAGTCCCTTTACTGCCTCAAGCATGCATCCTACCAGTGGTATGCCAAGATATCTCATGCTCCGCAATTCAAAGAATACAGTCAATCATTGAATGATTATTCATTGTTCATCAAAGGGTGTGGTGATGATGTTACATATTTGGTTGTGTACGTGGATGACATTCTCCTAACGTGGAATGATACAACCGAGATCGAATCAATCGAAGCTTTTCTAGATGGAGAGTTCATAATTTATGGCATAAAACACGCCAGTAGACAATGGAACATTGAGTTGACAAAGTTTCTGAAACCACAGGGTTTTGTTCAATCTTTTCATGATTACTCACTATTCATATAAGGGTGTGCCTAAAGGGATTGTTGTGGCTTTAGTATACATTGATGATTTGCTTCTTACCAGTGATGATGAAATAATGATCAAGCAAACTAAGGATATGCTACACAAAGCCTTCACCATTAAAGATCTTGGTCTTGCAAAAAAAATTCTAGGTATTGAGATCTCTCGGTCTGAAGTTGGAATGATGATGCACCAAAGGAAATAGGTGTTGGATCTTCTTAAGGATACACATATGATGGATTGTAAGCCTGTTGTATTTCCACTTCCTCGAGGTCTCAAATTATCTTTGGATGAAGGAGAACCTTTACAAGATCAAGAGAAATACAAAAAGACTTATTGGTATACTCCTATGTTTGAATCTTCCCATATCTTTCCTATGCTATACAACATCTATCCTAATTCATGAGTGCACCTAAGCTTCCACACTATCAAGCTGCATTTCATGTCTTAAAGTATTTGTGAGGAACTATAAGTGCATGTCTATTTTACTCAGCCTCCTCTGCACTTCAACTATCTGCATTCACATATGCTGATTGGTCTTCATGCGTATGCTATTCACGGTCTATATCAGGGCGTTGTGTCTTGCTAAGAGAGTCTTTGATCTCTTGGAAGACAAAGAAGTAAGTTGTAGTCTCTAAATCTTCTGCAGAATCCGAGTATGTACATGGCCATGTTGGCAACTACAAATGAGATGGTTTGGTTGGAAGGTTTGCTTCAAGATCTTCAAGTTCAAGTTCCTCTTCCCATTCTTTTGCTTTGTGACAACACGGTAGCTCTGCACTTAGCTGCTAACCGATTTTTCATGAAAGAACAAAACACATAATGGTGGGTTTATCACTTTGTAAGAGAGAAACAACAAAAAGGGTTCCTCTTGACTCATCATGTGGCTTCAAAGCTCCAGCTAGCTAGCTAGCAAATGTTCTGACAAAGGCATTGGGTGAACAATAGCATATGTTCCTGCTCAAAAGTTGAGCTTACTATTCGATACCCCTACTCCAACTTGAGGGGGATATTAGGGTATATAACACAATGTATATCTTGTAAATATGTACAAACTAGGAGCGCAACATAGGCAGGCCCGACGGGGAGGGTGGTGTAAGCGGTCTGCTTCCACAAGCCCCAAATTGGGTTAGGCCCAATACATTTTAACCTACTATATATAAAATAGAGGAAATGGTACTAAATACCATAAAACCAAAAAAATTTGCAAAAATACCGGAAGGGTGGGAAAATTTGCACAAATGCCACATTTCCCCCAAATTTGCACAAATGTGCAAGTAAAACCCCCCCAATACCGGCTATCCCATGTAATTTTGGCCAAAAAAAAGACAAATAAAATAGGGGCATCATGGCTAGTAGGAGAGAGAGAGAGAGAGAGAGGGCGGGAAGGAGAAATGAGGGGAGGGTTATTAAATGGGGAATCCCATCACACTTCTCTCTCCCGTTTCAAACCATCCCAATAGCAAAGAGAGAGAGAGAGAGAGAGAGAGAGAGAGAGAGAGAGCAGTTTCTTCATCCGGCAGTTGCAGAGACACCCAGCGAGAGAGGAACAGCAAAGGAGAGAGAGCGGGATTATCCACCGTCGCCGGAGAGTACACACCACCCACGAACGTCGACGAAAGAGCAAACAATTACGCCCATCGGTCTTCCACTTCTCCCTTTGGTGGTACTATGGGTGGGTGTGGGTCAGGGAAGGAGTTGGTGAAGGGGTTAGGGCAATGGTGGCCTGAATGGTGGGTCGGGGTGGTGGTTTTCATGTATGGAGAATGGTGGGTGGTGGTGGAATGGGTGGTTTTCGGGTATGGAAAGGGGAAATCGGTGGTTAGGGTTTCCAATTGGCTGAGAGGGGTTTTCAAAATGGGTTAGGGCAACGGTCGGGGAACTATGGATAGTGGAAATTGGTGGTTTGAGTTTCGAATTGGGTGACAGGGTTTTGAAATTGGGTGACAGGGGTTTCCAATTCGGAGAGAAGGGTTCCGAATTTTGTTGTGGTAGTAGATGGAAAAGGGGAAATGACAAGGTGTGGAAATTGGGATGTGTGGATGTCATAGGTGGCCGATTGAAGGAGGTTTGAGGTATTGGTTATAGACTTCCGATTCATAAGGGGTGACATGGGTTTCCACTTGAGTGACAAGGGTGTAGTGACATGAGTTTGTCTGTTAGGTGACAGAGGGAGATGAATATAATTTGTAAACTGACTTTGTTCATCTGATTGAAATTGCAGGAAACAAATGGTGAGGAAAAAAAATCTGAGGTCGAAGAAGCGGGAGCCCGAATACCTAGTCCCGGAAGATAGCCACTTCCGGGCACGGGTGAACCAGGGCTCAAGATTGTTGATGCTTAACAACATCGACGACTATGTCGACGCTGCTGACTGGCAGAAGCTCCTTGACTCACATCTAGGTGGGGTTGTGCAGTTGGCGCACCGCGTTAAATTCTCTTCACAAATGGTGCATTATGCACTCCAGCGTCAGCTTGAGACCGAGAAGGAGTGGGAGACATGGTACAGGATAAAGGGGAAGCTCTAGAGGTTCTCGATACCGGGCTGCGGTGCAGTCGACCAAAAGCGGCTGAGATGGAGGACTGTTGTGAGCTGAATCTGCCATGTTTTACAGTAACTTTTATATCGATTTCTGCATACATCGCATACATTTGGGTTTAGATAGTACAGAATCTGTGTAGTTTATGTTTATTTGCCAAAATTATGGAATCTACACCAGTTTCTGTTTAAATCGCAGAAATCGAGGCATTTACAGCAATTCTACAGAAGGTCGGAAAAGCTCAGAAAACCGCTACGGAAGTCCAAGATCAAAGCAGTGGAACAAGTCCAAAAACCCAGGCTACTCGATCTCGAGTAAGCCTGGTCGACATAGACAAGCCATGGCCGAACAGCCTGGTCGACAAAGCCATGCTCGAGAAGCCAGACAACCCAGACTCCAGACCCTACTCGACCTCGAGGACCGTTAGTCGAGGTCGACGAAGCCACAGCACCAGATCCGGAGTCCCTCGAGGAGAGCTGCTCGAGAAACCCTAGTCGGCGAGCCACCGTACTCGAAGTCGACTAGGGCTTGTCGAAGTCGACGAGCGCCTGAGTCCTTGTCCAAGCCGGTCAAGCACACCAAACCGAGGACGAGAAGCCGAGCCACCTCTACTCGATCTCGACTAACCCTTATCGAGATCGACGAGCCGCCCTGAGCCATGTCTGAGCAACCCGAGGAGATCCACCCGAGGAGGTCTAGTCGATGGCCCTAGCCCTTGTCGACGTCGACGAGACCAACTCGAGGTCGACGAGCCCAGGAAGCCATGACGAGCCACATCAAGCACGAGACGACGAATCCTACTCGAAGTCGACCAAGCCTTGTCGAGGTCGACTAGAGCAGTGCCCAGAAACGCGTCGTCGATGACCTGTCCGAGTAGAGTTGGGATTCCTTGGTGCCGAAGGCGGAAGATTCTATCTGATCTATCAAGTCTATCCATGGAAGGCAATCTATCAACAACATGAAGACATACTACCTAATTTAGAATTATCTTTTCCTTATAGATTTAATTCCATTATGTCATTTATTTATCTTTTAAGCAATTTAGATATAGATAGATATCTTCTTTCCTAGAATAGCTAGGGAATGAAGGCTATAAATAAAGCCCATGGGGCTCAGTTTTATTCATCATTCAAGACACAGTTAGTTAGTTCCACAGAGAAGTTTAGGAGTTCTAAGGTTTTTAGGGTTTTGGCTTACAGCGAAAGTTGATTGCCAGGATTGTAAAAGGCTTTGAATTTAGTTTATGCAAGTTATTTCTTTTACATCAAATGTCTTTTATTGCGATGAGGCGTGAGTAGTCCACCCACTTCTGAGGTTGGGGTGAGCCCGACGGTGGCCATGTGAGGCGATGCGATAAAGGTCAGATCTTTTTGTGCAATTCATCTTCTATCCCTATGAGCATGATTCTTTTGCGAGAGTTGAAGGTGATCCTTGTTTGTGTTATTGAAGCGAAAGTGATCTTAATGCAACTTGGATTAATTATGTGAAAAGGGTTAGTAACAATTAGGGTTTATGCGAGAGCCTCTATATGCCTATTTGTTAATGACGAAAGTTATTTGATGGAAAGCATGATCTTTTATGCCTCTATGTGTTGTTTTGCATGGTTATCGTTGCGGTGTTGAAAACCTAGCCTTGGAGGTCTTTTAATATATTGATTTATTTTCTGTCAAAAAGCTGAGTTTGGGTTTGAGCAATTGCAATTTACGTTATTTTAAAGTTTCTGTCTTTTTTTCTGTTTCTTGTCGACATAGACGAAACCCTTGTCGATCTCGAGTTGCCCTTTGTCGAAATCGAGTAGGGGCTGGTCTAGGTCGAGTTGGTTTTCTGTTTTCTTTTGTCGATTTTCACTTTCTGTACTCTGTGTCGAGCAACCCTTGTCGATCTCGACAAGCTTGTGGTCGAGATCGGGTACGACTTTCTGTCTTTGCTCTTGTCCTTTGCTTTGCTTTTATTTCTGTCTTTAGTTTGTTATTTGCTTTTATTTGCTTTAGTTTCCCTTGCCGGGTTTATTTGTTTCTTTTCTGCTTTTGTTTCTGTCTTTCTGCTGCCTTTGTGAGAATTTACAGCTACCTAAGAACTGCTGACGTGCTTCCTCGTGGATTCGATCCTGACTTTTCTCTTACTACAACGGGAGGAAGTCTTGTATTTATTTGCTGAGACAGGGGAGTCTATCTGAACTATATTTTACATCTATTTTACATCGCTAGGCTTACCAGGGAACTAGCCGCAAGGGATGCCGCTATCAACGCTAAAGATGCTGCTATCGCCGCTGAGAGAGCAGCAAGGGAACAAGCACAGGCTGAGCTTGCCCAGTATCCAACCACGGCAGAGGACTACATGCATCCAACTCTCGTCGTGCCTGAATCGGCGATTCTAATCCCTGAAAACTCTTTTGGAATTCGCACTCAATTTCTTATAGAGCTTAAAAATAATGCCTTTTACGGCAGATTTAATGAGTGTCCTCTTGAACATATTACTAACTTTCATGATATGTGCCGTACTCTTGCAGAAGGCACAACTCTGGAATATGTCAAGATGAAATCTTTTCGCTGGTCGCTCGCTGGACCTGCACTGAAATGGCTGGAAGGGCTAAAGGCAAGATCACTCACAACCTGGGCCCAAGTAGAGCAAGAGTTTCTGAACAAATTCTTCCCACCTGCCAAAACAGCACATCTCCGCCAGAAAATCACCGCCTTTAAACAGCAGAAAGGGGAACCGCTGGCAAGGGCATGGGAGCGCTACAAAGAACTGCTACGATCTTGCCCTACTCATGGACAGCCGCCCTACATCATTCAGGAGATCTTCTTTAACTCTCTTGATCAAGTCACTAAGGACAGAATCAACAATTATACTCGCTATGAGTATCTGACAATGCCGCCCAGTGACGCATGGGGAGTACTGGAGAAGCTCACTACCTACGACAACAAGTATGGGTCTACTACAACTTATGAAGAGAACCCATACGCCAGGCCAGCACCATCCATGCCCCTCTATGAGCCATCAAAAGAGATTTATCCAGATGTCAGGGAGCAATTCTACAGAGATCAGAATAGGAAGCTCATCAAGCAAGTAAAGTATCTCTCTGTCAACCAGCCTTGCATAGAATGCGGATCGCAAAGGCACACCACTCCTGAGTGCCCACACACAGAACAAGTCAGGATGGCAGAGCACCATGAGGATGCAGCTTACGCAGGGGGTCCAAATCGCTACATGGGGGACCAAAGGTTTCAGCAACCACAGTGGAACCAAGGTGTCCCTAGGAATCCCCCGCCCTACAGAGCTCCAGGACATCCAGAAAGGGAACAGAAAAATGATGATATACAGCTGGTACTGGAGGAAATACGGAGAAACCACACAGAAACTAGGCAGTCCTTCAACTCCGTTTATACTCAGATGCAAGGTGTCAACTCTAGGCTTGGGGAAATTGATATCTGGCGGAAAACAGTTGATACACAGATTGGTCAGCTAGCAGCAGGAATCCCCAGACAGTCAGGCGCACTCCCTGGATCTTCAGAACCAAATCCTAAGGGAAAGACTGGGCACGTCGCTGCTGTAAAACTCAGAAGCGGCCATCAACTGCAAGACCCAGAGGTTGGAAAGCAGCAGAACGACGAAGATCAGCAAGTCGACCTCGACAAATCCGTAGTCGATCTCGACAAGGTCGTACTCGACCTCGACAAGACTCTCGTCGATCTCGAGGAGAAATTGCCAGAAACTTCGTCTGCGCCGAACAGCAACTCGACTGCACCCAACCCAGTCGATCTCGACAAGGCTCTTGTCGATGTCGAGGAGCCCCTGGTTGAGAAATCTGCAGCAACTCCGACATCTGTTCTGGCTCCGAATCAAAAAAAGAAGCTGCCTTTCCCCACAAAATCTCTAAAGGACCCAGCGGAGAAAAAGTTTCAGCGCTTCATCAAGATGCTTCAGAAGCTGAACGTCACCATCCCCTTCACAGAAGCTCTCAATGAAATGCCGTCCTACGTCAAGTTCCTGAAGGAGATTCTGAGCAAAAAGCGATCGATGGCAGAAATCACAGAGGAGTGCAGCCATCTGGACATACTGGAGAAGAGGCCGGATCCAGGTAAGTTTGCTATAACTATTGGATTTGGTCCATACAAAATTAATGCCCTATGTGATCTTGGAGCCAGTGTTAGTATTATGCCTTTAACGATTTGGTCCAAGATTAAGATAGGTGCCCTGGAGCCTGTGGATGCTAGACTATACATGGCCAACAACACAGTGGTCATTCCAACAGGCATGGTGGAAAATGTACCAGTACAAGTAGGTAAATTCTTCGTTCCCGCTGATTTCCTAATTGTTGATATGCAAGAAGATCCCGCTTGCCCAATTATTCTAGGAAGACCATTCTTGGCAACGGTGGATGCCAACATAAGCGTAAGGAAAGGAGTGCTCACCTTCAACATCAGCGATGAGGTAATTGAGTATTCCTTTAATAAAACTGAAAGGCATACTGGTCCAATGGAAGAGGTCAAATCTATCTCGGCTGGCTACATCACCTGCGGGGAACCCAAGGTCAGAAATATGACCCCTGAAGAGATAGAAAAGAGGGACATGGAGGCCCAGGTGGAGGATATCGTGGCAATCCATAAGGAGAACACAGAAAATCCAATCGACACAGAACAAGGTAAGTCGTTGTGGATTAATTATTTCTCGGATGCCTTGACAGGAGCTAAGTATGGGGTCAAGATCGACCAAGGCTCCTCGACCTCGAGTAGAACCCTAGTCGATCTCGACCAGACCAAGGGGACTCCACCAGAGCCAGCATCGTCGAGCAGCGGAACAGAGAAACCAGGCTCGTCGATCTCGACAAGCCTCATCGAGGTCGACCACAAGTCGGAGCCACCAGTCCCTACTTCCTCGAGCGCACCACCAGAGCGAGGAGAGCCCTTGTCGATCTCGACCACCCTTGTCGAGATCGACCACCACTCGGAGAGCGCAGCCCTGCCTTCCTCGATGAGCAAGCCACCAGGAGGAGAAGGCCAGTCGATCTCGAGTAGCCTTGTCGAGATCGACAAGACCACGTCTTCCTCGACGGCACCTTCCTCGACGCTGCAGACACCAGGACCAGAGCCCTTGTCGAGGTCGACCAGGCTTGTCGAGATCGACAAGACCTGTCCTTCGTCGACTTCTGAATCTTCGACCAGATCACCACCAGAGCCTGCAGTCTTGTCGAGATCGACTAGCCCTAGTCAAGATCGACCAAACACCGTTGTCCCCGATTCCGTCTCCGCAAAGGTAAGTCAAGGTATGGATCTTTCTTCTCCTATTTCCATTAAAGATTTATCTATACATGGGAGAGGTCTGCCTTGGTATGTGCGATTGTGTAGGATTTCCAATGATGAGCCTAAGGAGTATGAAGTTGGAGACAAGCTCTATGTCTCTAAATCAAAGGATCATTGGTTTCCCAACAAATTCAACAAGAAGCGGATGGGACCGTTTGTGGTGAACAAGATCCATTCTGGAGGATTACAGCTGATGGACAAGAATGGAGTCTTATTTGAGGCCCAAGCTACATGGGCCCTGCAGATGCCACCTTGAGCATTAATGAAAGTCGGCCTAGCGACTATAAAATCTAGACCGTGTACATAGACTTTTTAGGACATTTGAGACTTTGTTTTTGTTTTTGCTATTATGGGTATATGTCTTCTACTTTTTCAGGTCAATGGATAGAACCAAAGCTTACTCGGACTAAGAGGTGCTCCATTCGAAATTTTGCAGCTCTGCACACATGTCTTGTGAGTTTCTTTCTTTACCCTTTACATTGTTCTTTATATACAGTGAGGACACTGTAATGTTTAAGTATGGGGTGGGGGAAGAGCTTACTTTGTGCATATTTGCCATATTTGATCATATTTTACATATATATGCATTATTTCTTTGAATTGCTACATGGCTATTTTGGAATGCATTATTTGATTTATGTGCCTATATGCATGTTTTCCAAAAATTTGAGAAAAATGACCCCCATTGAAATTTTGAATAATGTCATGGAAGCTTATATTGGACTCGACGATGCAAAATTGGATTCATTAGAGATATAGCATGAAATTGCCTAGTAAAGGGAAGTCACAATGAAGTGCATTATTTTCTTGAAAACCGTGAAAGGAGGTAAAATTTGAATTTGCTTTTGACATGTTGCATGATAAGATGATGGAGGACTTTATATTTCCATATAATGCTCATTGTAAATTCCTAGCCATACCTATGCTTATGCATCACAAAAGCCATAATATGCCTTATTTCAAATATTGCTCCACATGAACTAAATATTTGCCATTCTTTACCTTATCCGGGGATTATGTTGAGAATGATGTTACATTATGGAGATGTTATATGGTGTTTGTGTTATTATCATTATCGGAGTTTGGCAAGGAAATTGTTTGAATAAATGGAAAATTTAATGAGTGAAAGAAAATCCAATCACCTCAGGAGATAAAGGTAGATTGACCCTGCTCTCTAAGATAATAGTTTGGAGAGGTGGGACACATTGTGAGGAGTCCAAAGCACTAAGTATCCGGGGCCATTCATGACACCCATGTTTGCGACTCGCGAGAAGGCAGTGCTGAGGTTAGAGAGGTAAAAACATTATTATTGAAAAAAGCAATATGAAAGGTGATGAATCAAAAGAAGAAAGGAATGTGGAATGAAACTCAAAGTTTGAAAGTGATCCATTTCCCCGGATCAAAAGCACCACATTGCCAAAAATTGCCCACCTTTTAACCTTTTACCAATTTACTCCTTCATGAGCTTAAATTAAAGTCTTCTTGATTATTAATGCTTTGTCACTTATGAATGTTTTTGCATAACCCTCCTTTTGTGAATAGATGTTGCTTTTATATATTTGCACATGCATGAATCTGTGACACTAGTACCTTTTCGAGGATGGTAATTGACTGCAGGGACATATAAGAATGAATCTAAGATGTTGAGAGTTTGAGTTTCTTCCCCTGAATGACAATTAAAAGTATTGCTTGAGGACAAGCAAGCTTAAGTATGGGGTGTTTGTTGTGAGCTGAATCTGCCATGTTTTACAGTAAATTTTATATCGATTTCTGCATACATCGCATACATTTGGGTTTAGATAGTACAGAATCTGTGTAGTTTATGTTTATTTGCCAAAATTATGGAATCTACACCAGTTTCTGTTTAAATCGCAGAAATCGAGGCATTTACAGCAATTCTACAGAAGGTCGGAAAAGCTCAGAAAACCGCTACAGAAGTCTAAGATCAAAGCAGTGGAACAAGTCCAAAAACCCAGGCTACTCGATCTCGAGTAAGCCTGGTCGACATAGACAAGCCATGGCCGAACAGCCTGGTCGACAAAGCCATGCTCGAGAAGCCAGACAACCCAGACTCCAGACCCTACTCGACCTCGAGGACCGTTAGTCGAGGTCGATGAAGCCACATCACCAGATCCGAAGTCCCTCGAGGAGAGCTGCTCGAGAAACCCTAGTCGGCGAGCCACCGTACTCGAAGTCGACTAGGGCTTGTCGAAGTCGACGAGCGTCTGAGTCCTTGTCCAAGCCGGTCGAGCACACCAAACCGAGGACGAGAAGCCGAGCCACCTCTACTCGATCTCGACTAACCCTTGTCGAGATCGACGAGCCGCCCTGAGCCATGTCTGAGCAACCCGAGGAGATCCACCCGAGGAGGTCTAGTCGATGGCCCTAGCCCTTGTCGACGTCGACGAGACCAACTCGAGGTCGACGAGCCCAGGAAGCCATGACGAGCCACATCAAGCACCAGACGACGAATCCTACTCGAAGTCGACCAAGCCTTGTCGAGGTCGACTAGAGCAGTGCCCAGAAACGCGTCGTCGATGACCTGTCCGAGTAGAGTTGGGATTCCTTGGTGCCGAAGGCGGAAGATTCTATCTGATCTATCAAGTCTATCCATGGAAGGCAATCTATCAACAACATGAAGACATACTACCTAATTTAGAATTATCTTTTCCTTATAGATTTAATTCAATTATGTCATTTATTTATCTTTTAAGAAATTTAGATATAGATAGATATCTTCTTTCCTAGAATAGCTAGGGAATGAAGGCTATAAATAAAGCCCATGGGGCTCAGTTTTATTCATCATTCAAGACACAGTTAGTTAGTTCCACAGAGAAGTTTAGGAGTTCTAAGGTTTTTAGGGTTTTGGCTTACAGCGAAAGTTGATTGCCAGGATTGTAAAAGGCTTTGAATTTAGTTTATGCAAGTTATTTCTTTTACATCAAATGTCTTTTATTGCGATGAGGCGTGAGTAGTCCACCCACTTCTGAGGTTGGGGTGAGCCCGACGGTGGCCATGTGAGGCGATGCGATAAAGGTCAGATCTTTTTGTGCAATTCATCTTCTATCCCTATGAGCATGATTCTTTTGCGAGAGTTGAAGGTGATCCTTGTTTGTGTTATTGAAGCGAAAGTGATCTTAATGCAACTTGGATTAATTATGTGAAAAGGGTTAGTAACAATTAGGGTTTATGCGAGAGCCTCTATATGCCTATTTGTTAATGACGAAAGTTATTTGATGGAAAGCATGATCTTTTATGCCTCTATGTGTTGTTTTACATGGTTATCGTTGCGGTGTTGAAAACCTAGCCTTGGAGGTCTTTTAATATATTGATTTATTTTCTGTCAAAAAGCTGAGTTTGGGTTTGAGCAATTGCAATTTACGTTATTTTAAAGTTTCTGTCTTTTTTTCTGTTTCTTGTCGACATAGACGAAACCCTTGTCGATCTCGAGTTGCCCTTTGTCGAAATCGAGTAGGGGCTGGTCTAGGTCGAGTTGGTTTTCTGTTTTCTTTTGTCGATTTTCACTTTCTGTACTCTGTGTCGAGCAACCCTTGTCGATCTCGACAAGCTTGTGGTCGAGATCGGGTACGACTTTCTGTCTTTGCTCTTGTCCTTTGCTTTGCTTTTATTTCTGTCTTTAGTTTGTTATTTGCTTTTATTTGCTTTAGTTTCCCTTGCCGGGTTTATTTGTTTCTTTTCTGCTTTTGTTTCTGTCTTTCTGCTGCCTTTGTGAGAATTTACAGCTACCTAAGAACTGCTGACGTGCTTCCTCGTGGATTCGATCCTGACTTTTCTCTTACTACAACGGGAGGAAGTCTTGTATTTATTTGCTGAGACAGGGGAGTCTATCTGAACTATATTTTACATCTATTTCAATACTTGACCAACTCCTGCAACAACAAGGACGACGACAAAGCTATCAAGGACTTTTTCAGAAATGAGAGGATGGCGGTGGGTGACCTGGAGAACGAACTGAAGAACTCATTGTTGGTGGTGCAGAGCCCGCGAAGACGATTTAAGCTTGTGCTTCTCTTCATTGTGGAAGGCTTGTTGCTAGGGGAGGAACAGAGGAAGGGGTTGCGGAGTTGGATCGTTAGGTTGGTGGAGAATGTCGATCGGTTTTTGGCATTCCAATGGGGGCGGGTCATTTATGCTGCAACACACGTCTCGCTGGACGGCGTCGTAAAGCGCCGGGAGGCTGAGTTGAAGCCAGAAGATCGTAAGAAGCGCAACGGTTATGGGCTGATGGGTTATCCACTTTCCTTTCAGGTAACCTTCTCGACCACACCTATGATCATTTTGTCATTTATATGCTGAAAATGTAATAATTTGAGTGGGGATGCGGTGCAGATTTGGTTGTTGGAATCCATACCAAAATGAGGGGTCCGGTTTGCGTCGAAGGTGTCGCCCACGACTTTCCCTTGTTGCCTGAGATGGACCCTCAAAGATGAGAACCTATCTTATGCGGATATATCCAGCCGCACTGAAGCTGAGGGATAGACGGCCATTGAGATTGACGATAACCCAATACTCCGGAGGAGGCTGAGCTGGAGTTGATGGATGGATGTTTCTACCAGGATGAGGAGTCCGACCCCCTATTCGATGACGTAGTGGCACCCTTCCTGAGCAATTTTGAAGCCCCTGGTGGGAGCTTCCCAAAGACGCGAAGAGGAGGCAATGAGAAGGACGGGTGGGTGGAGAACGTGGCCAAGACTCTGGAAGCAGTTGTGCACAAGCTTGGGACAATTTCAAGATGGATGTACAAGATGGATGAACAGGTACATAATTAATTCCCATATATTCGTTTTGTGGAGAGTTTGGAGAACTGTGGTGACAAGGGTAAATGGACTCCTGACACGTGAAATTGGAAAGGTGACACGTAGTGTAGATATTGAACGAATCTGCTATGAAATTGAGGGGGGGGGGGGCTACTCTGATATGTGTTTGTTGTGAAGTGAATTTGGTGACCTTATTCTGATATGAAGTATGAATTTGCATTTTTTGGGTATTGATTACTCATGACAGGTGTCACATAATATAATGCTTTTGTTGAATTTTGTGACCTTATGCTGATATGAAGTACGAATTTGTTGACCTGTAGCTGAAATTGGTTGAGGTGGCCGTGAGTGAGCTGCGGGATGGTAAAGGTAAGGGGACTGCCGGGCAAGAAGCAACCCAGAAAGAACAAGCTACCGATCAGAACGAAGAGGATGAGTTGGTTGGAAGCTATGAGAATGTAAGTTTGTTTTTGCGTGACATGCGTTACGATGTTGAGTCCGACTAGAAATCGGGGATCCAATATCAAACGCTAATTTGTTTTTCAGGTCGAACTTGATGATTTGATTAAGTCAATTGCGCCTGAAGGCGGTGAGAAGACCCTTGGTGGACAAGGTGGTAAGGTGGTAAGTTAAGCTGCTGGTAACCATCACATGAATTTATCGATCCAGGGTGTCAGAAAGAATGTAGCTAGGGATGACAATTTCACCCGTACCCGACGGATATCCATTTCACCCGACCCGAAAATATGGGTGAGAATCCGAAATAAAGTGGATTTTAAATGGGTGATGAGTGAACGGGTGATGGGTCGGGTCGGATCCGGGTGAAGACATTCCCCACCCGTCACCCGACCCATCACCCGATCCATCACCCGACCCGTCACCCGACTTATATTATGTAATTATATTTTATATGTGAAGTTACCAATATACTCCTAAACCCTAATTCAAGATACCTATCAAACGATTAAAATGGAAATATCTTGTTATAAAATAAGTTATGCAATATTTATTTGAAGATATGCAATGCAATTGGCTCCTAATTATAATGGAAACGTGAATGCAATGGGATCCTAATTAATGTTTATTCGTCGATGTGTTCGACGTATGTTTTTCAATAATTTTTTTTGATGAATTTGATTTCTTGTATTTCACCCGAATTATCACCCGATCCACCCGATCACCCGGTGGGTGATGGGTGGACGGGGCGGGTGAAATATTTGGTGGGTGACGGGTCGGGTAGGGTGAAGGGTTTTGGGTGGTGGATCGGGTGATGGAAGTAGATCATCCACCCATCACCCGACCCATTGCCATCCCTAAATGTAGCTGTGTGACATGATTTTTTTTGTTAAGTGACACTGGATAGTTTGAGGCCTAATTGAATGTTGATTTCATTTGCAGTTTGAACCTGCTGTTGGGAAGGGAATTGAAGTGGATGATAGCGGGGATAAGCACGCTGAAGTTGAATCTGTCAAGGCAGGGGATGAGGGGGCAGGAAAGAGCAAAGAGGTAAGGTTTATTTATCAAATCACGGTCACAAGGATAATTTTCTGTGTGACGTGAACGTTTATGGAAAATGACACGAACATATTTCAGACCAAGGCAGGGGACAAGCGAGGTGATGACGGGGAGAAGCTACCTGAAGGTGAATCCCTCAAGGCAGGGGATGGGGCTGCAGGAAAGACCAAAGATGTAAGTTTTTTCTATCAGTTAATGGTGACAGGGACAATGTAGTTGTACGACATGAGTATATCTGTTATGTGACAAGGGATATTTTCGGCCTTAGCTGAAGTTTGATATCCTTGCAGTTGGGAGAGGAATGTGTCAAGGGGTCTGGTCCTGATGACGGGGGAAAGAAAACTGAAGGTGATGATAGGGCAAAGCCCCGGGTAGCGCAGGTGTATGCATCTAAGGGGGCGAAGAAGACGAGGAAGGGTGATGGAGAGGAGCTGGCTCCCCCGGCCAAGAAACCGCGAGCCCAGAAGGTAGGCGGTGTTCCCGCTGATGCTGTTGTGCTAGGAATTGTGTTCGTGACAGACAACGAGGCCCTGACAAGTTGGCTCACAAGGTACGTAACTTATGTGTCTTACTCTCGAATAAACGACAAAGGTAGATAGTTGATTGTTCACTATGTTTGACATAAAATTACCGTGCAGTGGGGGCGTGGAGGTGCGCATGTCAGCTTGCGATGTGGATCTGATGAAGGAGTTCCTCACATCCCTGAAGACACCCCGAGCTTGGTTTGGCACAGTGGTATGAATACGTGTCACCTATAAAATTTCACGTGTCAGGAGTATGGATTGTAATTGCGGTTCACATCATGCAGGATATGGAGCCATCGTTGTGGATACGTGCTTGACGAGACTGTATCTACCGCGGGAATGGAAGGAGTACATCGCCAGCCCCGAAGCGTACAAGCACAGTGATGCTTTGCTGGCGTACTTAGATGGCCGGTCCCCGAAGACGATGGGGCGAGCGTGGTCAGGTACGGACCTCATCCTCATCCCCTTGAACGTGAGGAACAAACATTAGGTTGCACTTGCAATCGATCTGAAGGAGTGGGAGGTGAGGGTGTATGACTGCGATGTCCACGCCATGACGGAACGCCAGCTCCAGCCCATCTTAATACCGGTGACAAGCCTCATCCATATTGTCATGCGGGCACACCCCAATCTAAAGGTGAAGTATGCGGATAAGGTCCCCATGTTGTTTGTCATTCGCTGGGACAGGGGCCTTCCACAGAACAAGCTAAGGTAAGTTGGTTCACATGGTTCAATTTTGTTTCATTGGATGTGGAATTGGTGTCCGCGTTCTGATGGCTTGTTCCCCATTTCAGCGGTGATTGTGGCCCGTACACCATTAGATTCATGCAACTCCTGCTGGAGACCGCCTCGACCTTCGATGGATTGGATGACACGTACATTGAGGCATACCGGAAGATGCTAGATGTTGGGGTCTTCCATGGTCGACTCGGATGCTAGATCATGTATGGAGTGCGTCGTGAATGTTTGTTGTGAACACTTGATTCCAATGAGAACACCCTCCTGTAATAGTTGAAGTAAAACATTTGGATATTTTGCGAAACTTGGTAGTTGTCAAATGTGGACATGAGCGTGTATTGGCCATACATGTTCGTGTCTAATGGATCCAAATTTGGTATTTTAGGTATGCGGACATGTATTTTGTTAAACATGGCAGTGTAGGTATGAACATGGGTGCACTTGGTACGTTCTACAATCGTTCTAATTTGGTGACAAGTTAGATATTGTTACATGACACGAGGATTAAAAGGGGTGACATGGGTAATTTAGACTATACGTAGGAATTTGAGAGAGTGAATATTGACACGAAAAAACCTGGAAGGTGACACGTGCATGCAAAGACGTGACCCGATACTGGGACAAAACAACAAAACGAGAATCGAAAAGGAATCTTTCAGGGTGGCAGTTGGTTGCACAATTTGGGACAAAACAACAAAACAGGTACACCCCACGTTATTCTTGAAATCAGTCTCCCTTCTATGCTACTCTTAATCTTCACTTAACTTGCAATCTTCCCCACTTAATTTGCAATCTTCCATTGTTTCGTTCAAAGGCATGCAATTTGGGAATGGAGAAAATTCAGAAATTGGGGATTTGGGTTAACGGAGATCGGGGGAATTGGGGGATAAGGGGAAATAGAGATCTGGGGTAAAAGGGGTATGGGGATCTAAGGAATTGAGAGAGAAGAGCGAGGGAGGTTGAAGATGAGCGTGGGAGGGTTGCGGGTCCTTTAACCCAGAATGCCAGAGTGGAGAATAACCCCTGTCATAAACGGGTACTATAGGAGTATTGGGAGAAGCCAACTAACATTCATGACAGGGGTTATGTTGTTGGGTGACAAGGGTTACCTCTAAGGTGACATGGGCACTGGCTCGTGAAACACTCCCAAACAGATTTAATAAGTAGGGGGGTGATTTTGTCTGGATATTGATTATGTTCATGTCCACCTAATTGCGGTACTTGCAGACTCTCTTTCACCACTGGACCAACATATATCGCTATGGGTCATGGATGTTCCCCACACTTCGAGTTCAGAAACATAAAAGCCTCAAGGTCGTCATCATCGCCTATCGTTATCGGATGACCCGCTTCTTCCGCCTTTGGCATGTAAGACAACCCCCAATCTTCATATGAAGAATCATGGCTGACCTTGAGCCTCATCAGTTTATTCAGAGAGTCGAAGTCGATGCCCTCTTCAATGATCACATTCTTGCGCTCGGTTTCACCAGAATACACCCACCCGACACCCTCGAACAACCAACGATCGTTGAAGATGAGAATGACACATACTTTGGCGTTTTCCCCTACAAATGAAAAGTGAGATCAGCACCATTGTTAATGGGTATCTACTCTTCGCGAAACATGAGGAGAAACAGGAGACACACCTACCCATTGCACCTGAGAATTAGGGTTTCTCATAAACCTCGGTGACACGGAAGTTAACGAACACTGACACGAACAAAGAATGCACCTGACACATGCTATGCAACTGGACCTTGATGCCGATGGATTTTTCTCCAATGGTGGCCTTCTTCTCCAACTCTTTTTTCCATGGGAGGAAGAAACTGATGTCCTCTCTCCTCCTCTCCTTTTATACTTTGCAAATGGAAGGAAAACCCCTTTCCCATCACCTTTTCCCATAGGCCATCATTACCATCATTAGACTCCTCTCTCTCCTCTTTTTGGCGCCAAATTTCCTCACCAAAACATCCCTCTCTCTCTTTCTCCTTGTGAGGACCTGCAACCGGCCTTTCCCTTCCCCAATTTTATTTGCACAAAAAGCAACCATGTTACTTTTGCAAATTTAACAAAAAAGTGTCATTTTTGCAAAGTAAAAAAAAATGTGTATAGTTGTGCAAATAGCCCTATAAAATAATGCATCCATGTAATCAAATTCACTTGGCTCAGTGGCTGAAGCCTTTTGCCTTGAATTAAGGACTCTAAGAGTCCTAGGTTCAAATCCCATTATTTAAACATTTGGTCCATTTTTGTTTTTATTTTCTTTGCCTTCTCTTTTTTTTAACGGGTCCAACTCTTCTTTATTTTTTGGTTCAATGGGCCCAGCTCCTCCACAACGGACCCTTGATTTTTGTTTCTTTCATTGAAATTTTACCCCTTCAACATTGCAAAAAAATTAAATTCCCACAGTTGGTCTATATTTTTCATCCTTTCATTTTTTACATATTCATTGCTAAAATAAAATAAAAAATTCTACAATTATTTTTTTTTGGATAAATGAAAAGAAACCTACTTAAATATTACAATTTAATAAATTGTATAATTAACCATATTTATAATCATGCCATATTGATTATATATATATATATATATAGGGATTGGTTCCCAAGTGCACACCTCTTATAGTGTGTTTTGTGCACAATTAAGAGCCATTGATCGAATGGAATGGATGATTATGATTTAAAGAGTTTTTTAAAATTTTGCTAAAAATTCTTGTGGGACCCACATCAAAAAAATCACCCACTCTCCCTTTCCCGTGTTGTACGTACGTGTACTCCACTTCTTTTTTTTTAAAAAAAAAGCTGATTTTCTTAAAAATAAAGAGAATATTTATGATTTTGTAAAAAAAATATGGGTGATTTACTGATGAGACTCACCTAATTTTGTTTGTTTCAAAATTTTAAAATTCCCCCGAATAATATTTCACATTCTACCGAATAATGTTACATTATTTTTTTCTATCCAATTCAAATCAAAATTTACCCATTCCACCGAATAATTTGTCACGTGCTACCGAATAATATTTTTTGCCCATCAATTTCAGATAAAAGAAACCCAAAATCTCTCAACAATAATCGTTTCACCGAATAATACTTTTATTCCACTGGATAATCACCGAATAATACTTTTATTCCACCGAATAATCACTGAATAATACTTTTATTCCACTGAATAATATTTCACGTGTAACGAATA
Source organism: Persicaria tinctoria (assembly GCA_037127255.1). Classification (NCBI taxonomy): domain Eukaryota; kingdom Viridiplantae; phylum Streptophyta; class Magnoliopsida; order Caryophyllales; family Polygonaceae; genus Persicaria; species Persicaria tinctoria. Next base: position 29,492,041 of record JBANSL010000009.1, read on the forward strand.
CAATTAACCATCTCAGATTTCCTTAAACAAAAATTGACAATTGTCGTGAATAATCTTTAGATTCACCGAATAATACCTCGAATAATACTTGTATTCCACTGAATAATCATTAGAGACTGTTTTCATATTAGACTCTTTTCTCAACATAAATTCCAAATAAGATTCATATATGCAATCGACCTTCAAAGAGATCAAAGGCAGTACGTCAAATTCACACTGATCAAAGGCAATACGAAAATACGACATTTGACCAGTTGATTAATTTCATTAACAAATCAAAAACCATTCACAAATCAACTACAGATTCACATAATTTCACACACAATTCCCAAATCAACTACCGAAATCCATCTTTCAGCACACCATTTCACATTGAAGAGGAAAAGAATGAGTAGAACACTGAAATTCAAAACCCAAATTGAAGGGGCCGTCAACGCCGAATACCGATCAAATAAAACAAAGATCTAATTTTGCTCTGTAGTTGCTTAGATCTTTAGGGATTTGGAAATTAGAAATTAGAAGCTTTAATCTCACAGAGAACCGACCAAAAGACAACACGAAATACCAAAATCCAAAAAGATCTTTAGGGCTTCCTTCTTGCCTAAATAGCCTCCTCGACTCCATCTCCACCGCCCTCCGCCACCACCGACACCGCAACAGATCGATTAGCCAGGAAAACAGACACTCGCACCGCCGTCGATGGTGGAATCGGCTTGTCAATCGTCCGGCCCGGAAAGCAGCACCGAGCACCACTCGCTACGCCTCCGTGTCTCCTCCGCTCGCCTACGCGTCGCCTCTGCGGGCTGCAATGGCTGCTTTCCCATCTCCCTCGTCCTCGACCTAATCAATCGCAGCAGCGGGCATCTCCCATCTCCCTAATCAATGGCAACAGTGGCCATGGCTGCATCCCCATCGGTGCTCGTGCAAAAGGATTCCGATGAGGAGGACGGTCGGGGAACCTCGGCCTCAATCTCACTCTCAACGACGTCGGCCTCAATCGTTGAATCGCCTCCCCGCCTCTGCCTCGCCTAGGCTCGCGCCTCCGCCTCACCGAGCTCGCTTTGGCTCCACGGGTCCTCATCGATGAAGAAGACCATCTGGACTCGATTCTGGCTAGCCTGGGCTTGCCTCCACCTTGCCTCCTCGCTGAATCGTCTCCTCTCCGCCTCGCCTGGGCTCTTTAATCTCTTCACCTCCAGAGAAAACAATTGTGGATTTAGGGTTTTATTTCCCCCACCTCGCGCTACACGCACCAATTTAACGAGTTTTAGATTAATTATCAACATTTCTTTTTATTTAAACTCATGGGGAATGTGGCAACATCCCATCCCTCCATTTACAATAGATCAAAAGCTCAGATTTGTGCACAAAATACACCCTAAGAGGTGATATATATATATATATATATATATATATATATATATATATATATATATATATAGGGTGAGGTTAAAGTGAAAAAGGGGCTTAAGATGAAAAATTTGCTTAAAGTGAAAATAACCAAATATTAAAACAAAACATGCGTTCCATTCCAACAGTAGATCGAAGGAGGCGCGCTCTCGGACTCCCACACCCACACCCACCTCGAGCCACCTCCGGCCACCAGGGACCAACCACCCTCGAGCCCACCGCTGTGCGCACCCCCGAGCCAGACGTGGCCCCATTCGAGCCACCTGCTGCCCCCGACGAGCCCAGATGTGGCCCCGACGAGCCACCTGCGCGCTCACCAGCATGGGTTCGCTGTCGGCCGCCCCACGCCGCCCCATGGTTCGAGCCCAGCCGAGCTCACACCGAGCCCATCTCCCCATAAGTGTTGTTCGACATTTTTCGCTCGGAATACCTTCGAAATCCCGATTTTGCTCCTTGTTTCAACTCGAATTTGGTATGATTTCTAACCCTAAACTTGTTTATTACAATTATTTAGATTGTTTGAATGATTTAGGTTGAGATTGAAAACCTAGGGTTTGATTTAGGAGCGGAATTTGGGGCTTTTTGCCAAAAGCCAAATTGATTGAAATTGATGATATTGTTGTGTTGTTGGGTTGATTTTGAGCTAATTTCATCTTCATATCATTGTCAAATTGTTTATAGATCATTAGCTAATTGGATTTTAGAATTTTATATTGCGATATGTTTTATAATTTGGGGCTTTTTGCCAAAAGCCAAATTGATTGAAATTGATGATATGGTTGTATTGTTGGGTTGATTTTGAGCTAATTTCATGTTCATATAATTTTCAAATTGTTTATGGATCACGAGCTAATTGAATTTTAGAATTTTATATTGCGATATGTTTTAGAATTTTGGGCTTTTTGCCAACAGCAAAATTGACTGAAATTGATGATATGGTTGTGTTGTTGGGTTGATTTGGAGCTAATTTCATCTTCATAGCATTGTCAAATTGTTTATGGATCATGATCTAATTGGATTTTAGAGTTTTATTGCGATATGCTTTAGGTCGATTAGGTTCTTCTATTTTAGCATGAAAATCATAATTTAGCCTATTAGCTCAATTGGTAGAGCAATGTGCGTTTGCACAAAGATGTGGGTTTAAATCCCACATAGGTTACATAATAGACAAGAGCGCAAAAATCGCAAATTGTTAATCATGCACATTATAATCTTAGTTATGCACAATTGTATACTACTTTTGCACAATCCTATCTTACTTTTGCACAATTGTATTATTAGATATGCACAACATAATGTTACATTTGCAAAACATAGTGTTATATTTGCACAACTTAAAGTTATATTTTGCACAATATAATGTTATATTCGCACAACATAATATTATATGTGCACAACGTAACATTATATTATTAGATATGCACAACATAATGTTACATTTGCAAAACATAGTGTTATATTTGCACAACTTAAAGTTATATTTGCACAATATAATGTTATATTCGCATAAGATAATATTATATGTGCACAACGTAACATTATATTATTAGATATGCACAATATAATGTTACATTTGCAAAATATAGTGTTATATTTGCACAACTTAAAGTTATATTTGCACAATATAATGTTATATATGCATTATATCATCTTATTTGTGCACATTATCATTTTATTATTGCACTTTATAATCTTATTCATGAACGGGAACACAAAAAAAACAACTATAAATAGCTTATCCGGGATTCTGAACTCGAACCTTTGTGCATGGGCACATCACTATACCATTTTTTGAGCTAATAGGCTTTTAATGGCACATGTTGCATTAAAGTACAAAACTGTCATAAAATAGCGGTCCATAAAGAAAATTTTTGGTATGACACATTATGAAAATGCACATTTATAAATAATAACATTTATTGTATTATTTGTTCACATTATATATTGTAATCTCATCTTTTTCCCTTTTTAAAATAAAGACAAAAATTGTGATGTAACATTCTTGTTGTATTTTTTTAATATTATAGTTGCACCTAACAATATTATTTCAAATAAAAATTACGGGCTAAAATCTGTAATTTTCATAATTGAAATAAGGACAATATTCGTAAGAATGGAAAGTTTGGGGGGGGGTGTGAAATTTACCCCATAATTAGGGTCATTTAACCATTTTCCCATTTACTAATAAAATTAGGCTCATTTACACCAAAATTAGGCCCATTTAGTAATTACTCATTTAATTATGCCCATTTACCTTTAAATTAGGCCCATTTACATCCAAATTAGACTATTTTCACTTTAAGAGAGATTTTCATCTTAAGCCCCATTTTCATTTGAACCTTTACCTATATATATATAGGGAGTGGTTCCCTTGTGCACATCCCTTAGGGTATATCTTGTGCACAATTATGAGCCTTTGATCTAATGGAATGGATGGTCATGATTTAAGTAGTTTTTTTTGTTTTTTTGAAAAATCTTGTGGGACCCACTAAAAAAAAGCAATCACTCTCTCTTCATTCCCCCTAGTGTTGTACGTGTAACTCAACTCCTTTCTTTTTTCTTTTTTTTTTGCTGATCTTCTTGAAAATGTAGAGAGTTTTAATGATTTTGTGAAAAATAAATTATTATGGGTGATTTATTGGACTCACGTAATTTCGTTTGTTTAAAAATTTGACAATTCCAACGAATAATGTTTGACATCCTACCGAATAATGTTATGTTATCTTTTTTCATTCAATTTAGATCAAAATTTAACAATTCCACTGAATAATTTGTCACATGTTACCGAATAATGATCATTTTTTTTCAATTAATTTCAGATAATAAAAAAACATCAAAATCTCCGAACAATACTTACAATTTATACGAATAATACTTCATATTTCATCGAATAATGTCTCACATTTCACTGAATAATGTTTTGTTTTAGGTTGTTGCCAAGTCCATATTCTGACGAATAATAAATCAGATTTTTCTATTCAAGTGTCATCGATTTTCCATTTTTTGATCGGGTAGAAACAAATATAATCTATTTAATTTAAATGAATAATCTTTCAAATTTTATCGAATAATTACACATATATCCACGAATAATCAAAATTGATCAAACTTCTATTCTAGATGGACATGATACTTTCGGTTGATCAGTACTGCAAATCTCACCACCCCACCATTAGGACCATTACTATTCTCAAACAATAATCCCACATCTCTATCACTTTATCAAACAATAGCCATGGAGCGCACTGGTGTGGTGGTGTCGACCGGTCTTGCTCGTCGCCGTCGATGTTCACCGATGGGAACAAGACGAAGCCCCAATCGCACAGGACGAAGCTCCCATCGCCGTCGACCTTACCGGAGGGCTCACCGCAAAATCAAAAGAGGGGAGAAAAGTGTAGCGTGCTTACCCCCATCTCCAACACAGAAGGAAGCCCCAATCGCACCTCCATTCGCAACCATTGGAGGCTCCACCTTCTGGTTCAGATCAGCCAAAGTCGAGCACGACAGGGGGGCGAAGAAACAGCAACACATACCGTGGTCAAAGCAGGATCGCCGGCCTCTCGGATCTGAGGCTCTTCGGCTCTGCCGGAATTAGGGCTCCACGAAGATGAACCGCCATCGCCGCCGGAATTGGGGCTTCTTCAATTGGATCCGCTGGCCAACGGCACCGTGAAGGATCTCTTCCTGGAGTCGCAGAACCACCGTGAAGGATCCCTCGTCCTCTCGCAGGCGTGAAGTAGGCGGATCGACAGTCGCCTCTCGCAGGCCTTCGCTCCCGCCTCACCACCAGCCTTCAAATTCCTCACATCTTCGCCGGCCTTCGCCTCTCGCCGCCGCCGCTTGCAATCTGCATCTGGGAACCAGATCTGAGACAGGCAACCATCATCGTCGACCTTTATAGGCTTTATTGTGGAATTTAGGATTTTCTTCGTTCTCTCCACGCCACGCGCTGCACGTACGTATGTATGTATGTATATATATATATATATATATATATATATATATATATATATATATATATATATATATATATATATATTCGTAAATTTATTCATTTTATAAACTTTAACTATACAATCAGTTATGTACTCTGTTATGAAACGGATATAGTCATATAGTGAACAAGTGAAATAGTGGTCTACAAAGGAGATCGACCAAAAAAAAACATGGAAGAGATAAGAACAAAAACTATGCTTTTTCAACCCAACCTGATAAGATCAATTTTTTTATTTTTTTATTTTTTTTCCATGAAGAAAGAATTCGGATGGAGTAAACCTACCCGGCAGCATCCTTACGGATGAGGTCAAGAAGATCAAAATGGATGCCCCTCTCTAGTGGTCCATGTCCACTTTCACACATGGAAATTAAATTACACACATTCGGTACAGTATTCAACTGCTCACTCACATCGTGACCGCCGACAATTAAATACAAATGGAAAATAAAATTCGATAGTGCATCCCATCGATTCTTGATATAAACTATAAAGTCATGTAACAACATTAATTAACCGCATAAGACCAAACTTTGTATACTTTGAATATCGAAGAAATTAATATGGAAAAGCCCTTTGAATTCAATTTTCCCCATATCTATTATTGAAAAGAATTGAATACAAGACCATATATATATATATATATATATATATATATATATATATATATATATATATATATAACATAAAAATAAGAAACTAAAAATGTAATTAAGCATTATATATACTAATTAAAGTTTGTGATCTTTCGGATGAATCAACAGCAGTGATGGTTTGTCAGCAGATTGATTTGAGAAGCTTTTTTTGCATTTGCCAAAGGTGCGAGACTTTCCCTGCGGAGGTGATCGACGATGATCGGAATACTGGGTCAGGTTGGCTCCGGCCACCTCGATCGATCACCGTAGTCATCCCATCCTTCTTGGTGTTGCTGCCAATCGGAAACTAAGTGCTCGTATCGTCGCCGGAAACCACCTCGCAATCTCCAACCCCATGGGCTATATATGGCGGGGTGGCTGTGAAAGCGGAAGAGGATGGAGGTGAAATTAAGTCTGCTGCTGAGATATATACTACGTATATAATATAATGAGGCTTACCTTTTTATATTCCTTTTCTTCATCACACACATATATGTATTTTTACTTTTTTTAATCAGTGGTATATATAGAGATATTATGGGTTATTCTAGGCGTGGCCACGGGTTACGGGTCAACTCGTGACCCGCCGGATCGTTCGGCGGGTCATTGACCCGCCGGGTCCGGGTTGCCGGGTTGGCGGGTGGGGACGGGTAGCGGGTTAGGGTCGGAGAATCCGTGACCCGTGACCCGGCGGGTCAACCTGCTTTTTCAAAAATATTTTTTTTTTGAAAAATTTATTTTTAATAAAATAAATTTATAATATTATGTAAATTATTCTTAAAATAACTCACAATAATACATAAACTAATATGCAATGTGCAATGTGAAACAAATAAACCCCATCCTTCTCCTTTTATAGACTTGGAAGTCTTCCTTCATTCCCCTCATTTTCGATGTGGGACAAATTCCAATGTGGGACAAAGGCTTTGTCCCACATCGAAAATATGGAGTTAGAATGAGAAGACATGGGGCTATATAAATGTATCCCATTACCACATTTCTTCCACTTCACTTGTTTCGTACATTTCCTACATTGGAAATTAAGTTGGAAATGAAGTTTGAGAAATATATTCTCATATTTTTTTCTCTTACATCACACAATGAAAGTGATAAATATATGGAGATATAATCTTCCTACATTTTTAACACTTCATATGAAAGTGATAAAATGTGTTGTGAAGATAAAATCTTTACATATTATCTATTTATTTATTTTTAATAGTCATTTTTTTTAAAAAAAAAGATTTTTTTTTAAAAATAATGTAACCCGCCGGGTCGTACGGGTCGACCCGGCGGGTCAACGGGTCGACCCGAACCCGTCAACCCGTGAGATTTATGGGTTAGGGTTCGGGTCGGCCAACCCTGACCCTTGACCCGGCGGGTCGAACCCGTCGACCCGGCGGGTCCTACCCGTGGCCTCGCCTAGGTTATTCCACATCGATTGCAAATTTAACGGATTTTCTAATGGGCCAATTTGCGAAATAGCCACGAAATAGGACCTATTTTGCGAAATGTCCACGTTTTGGGACAATTTTGTAAAATATCCTAAATATAAACCCTTTTTCTCTCCTTCGCGCTTTCCCTCTCCGCACTCTCTCTCGCACTGCTCAACGGCGATCTCCTCGCTCCGATCTGGTATCCCGTCGTGGCTTCTCGGCACCATCCGATCTGGTCTCCCGAAGCTGCTCAGATCTACTCTCCCGTCGCAGCTCCTAGTTCTATTCCGTCTTGATCAGATCTGTCCACCAGCTCGCAGCCCTCGCCTCCTCAGATTTGCCTCGCCCTCAGCATCCTTCCGTCGCCCCTTGTGTCATCCTAATTTTGGTAATCTTCTCCTTGCTTCCTTCTTATTGAATGAATCCACCTGCTTCCCTTCTGCTTCCTTATCAATCGATCGAAGATCGAAAATCGAAAATCGAAGATTTATTGATTTCCCCGGCGTCGCCGACCATTGGGGAGCTTACTAGGGTTTAGAAATCTCGCTGCATATCCATATTTTCCCCTCTTTTTTCACCGCATCCGATCTATTGCTAGATTTCTTCATTGCTATCGATTGATAAGGAAAATTTCAGTTCAACAGTTTGTGGGTTGAACTTGTGGAACCTAGGATGTGCATTAGAAGACATTGCAGTTGGTATTTTAAAGCAAAGAGGATTTCATGATGCAAGCATCAGAGTGTAAGCTATGATTTGCTCAGACTATAGTTGGAATTAGTTGACCTAAGGCTATTGTAATCTGATCAATTTGTTAATCATCTAGATTTTGGATTGTAAGCCAAAATGAATACTTTGGTGTATTGAAGGGTTTTTTCTCTCATATTTTGGTGTTAATTGCATCAGAGTGTAGTTCTATTCTTGCAATTTTCCTTGAAGAGCAGGGCACGAAACATCAGTACATCAGAAGAGATTGACCAGGTTTGAATTTTCACTTGACATTGAATTCCTGAAATTATTTTATTGTGTGATTTTGTCCTTTCTATTGATGGATGGAGATAGCAATATGCTGATTCCTTGTTGTGTGTTTGTCATTTGCATAGGTCGGTACGATATCAGCCAATGGTGATAGGGAGATTGGTGAGTTGATTGCAAAGGCCATGGAGAAGGTTGGAAAGGAAGGTGTGATCGCAATCCAAGTAAGTGGTTCTCTTTGGGGTGTAAGAGACTTAGTAATTCTATGTTGATTTAACTCAATTTGTGAGGTTCTTTTCTGATCTAGGATCCATACTAGTTGCTACTGTCATTTTTAGGATGTGATTATTGTCCAGCATCAAATGTTGCTTTGGTTAGCATTTCTGATGATCTATTTTTCCTTTTAACTTTCAAGGATGGCAAGACACTATATAATGAACTTGAGGTTGTTGAGGGGATGACGCTTGACAGGGGTTACATTTTTCCGTACTTCATTTCTGTATCTGTCATACAATCTTTTGGATTTCCAACAACGCATGAAATTATGCTCATGGTATCCGAGTATTGACCACAATCACCACAGTACTAAATGTTGTTGCAGGAGGATGGTCAAGTATGAAATAAATATAAAATCAAGTTCAGACTGACTTCCCTGTCTCAGCAAATAATACAAGAATTCCTCCCGTTGTAGTAAGAGAAAATCAGGATCGAATCCACAAGGAAGCACGTCAGCAGTTCTCATGTAGCTATAAATTCTCACAGGCAGCAGAAAGACAGAAACACAGAAACAAGGAAAGAAACAGAAATAAAAGCAGAAAAACAAAAGCAAAGAACAAAGTAAAACAGAAGAGACAAAGCAAAGCAGAAACTAAAAAGCAAAGGCAGAGGCTCGTCGATCTCGATAAGAGTCAACTCGAGATCGACAAAGGCAGTCGACAACAGAAACTCAGAAATCACAGCACACAGGCAAACCCGGCAAGGGCAACTCGATCTCGACAACCCCTACTCGAGATCGACAAGAAACGGCAAAACAGAAACTGAAAATCGACAAGAACAGAAGAAAACCTACTCGACCTAGACCAGTCCTACTCGAGATCGACAAGAGCAGTACTCGATCTTGACCAAGGCTTCCTCTATGTCGACAAGAATTACATAAACTTAAATTTGCAGAATTAAACACAGAACTCAGATTTTCGACAGAAATAAACTCAATATGCTAAAAGATTTCCAAGGCCAGGGTATCAACACCACAACGATAACCATGCAAAGTAACACACAAAGGCATAAAAGATCACGCTTTCCATCAAATAACTTTCGTCATTAACAAATAGGCATATAGAGGCTTTCGCATAAACCCTAATTGTTACTAACCCTTTTTCACATAATTAATCCAAGTTGCATTAAGATCACTTTCGCTTCAATAATACAAACAAGGATCACCTTCAACTCTCGCAAAAGAATCATGCTCATATGGATAGAAGATGAATTGCACAAAAAGATCTGACCTTTATCGCATCGCCTCACATGGCCACCGTCGGGTCTGCAGTTTCTGTTTGTGGTCTGGTCGAAGAGGCAGAAGTCGACGAAGAAGGCTTGTCGACCTCGAGTAGCCTACTCGATCTCGAGTAGGGCTCCGCTCCTGGTGGCCGCAGCGTCGAGGAAGAGGGCTCTGGTGGAGTCGGGTGGTGGTCGACCTCGACAAGGGTGGTCGAGATCGACGAGGCTGGTCCTGGCTCTAGTGGTGCGCTCGAGGAAGCAGGGACTGGGCTCCCCGAGTGGTGGTCGACATCGACAAGGGTGGTCGAGATCGACGAGCTCTGGCCGTCTGGTGGAGTCAGCGTCGAGGGAGATGAAGCCGAGGCCGTCGAGTGGTGGTCGACCTCGACAAGTCTAGTCGAGATCGACGAGCCTGGTTTGTCTGGTTCGCTGCTCGACGATGCTGGTGCTGGTGGAGTCTCCTTGGTCTGGTCGAGATCGACTAGGGTCTGGTCGATCTTGACCCCATACTTAGCTCCTGTCAAGGCATCCGAAAAATAATTAATCCATAACGACTTACCTTGGTCTGTGTCGATTGTATTCTCTGTGTTTTCCTTGAGGATTTCCATGATCTCCTCCACCTGGGCCTCCATGTCCCTCTTTTCCAACTCCTCAGGGGTCATATTTCTGACCTTGGGTTCCCCGCAGGTGATGTAGCCAGCTGAGATAGATTTGACCTCTTCCATTGGACCTGTATGCCTTTCAGTTTTATTAAAGGAATACTCAATTACCTCATCCCTGATGTTGAAGGTGAGCACTCATTTCCTTACGCTTATGTTGGCATCCACCGTCGCCAAGAATGGTCTTCCTAGAATAATTGGACAAGCAGGATCTTCTTGCATATCAACAACTAGAAAATCAACAGGGACAAAGAATTTACCTACTTGTACTGGCACATTATCCACCATTCCTGTTGGAATGACCACCGTGTTGTTGGCTATGTAAAGTCTAGCATCCACAGGCTCTAGGGCACCTATCTTAATCTTGGACCAAATCGTTAAAGGCATTATACTCACACTAGCTCCAAGATCACATAGGGCATTAATTTTGTATGGACCAAATCCAATAGTTATAGCAAACTTACCTGGATTCGGCATCTTCTCCAATATGTCCAGATGGCTGCACTCCTCTGTGATTTCAGCCATCGATCGCTTTTTGCTCAGAATCTACTTCAGGAACTTAACATAAGATGGCATTTCATTGAGAGCTTCTGTGAAAGGAATGGTGACGTTGAGCTTCTGAAGCATCTTGATGAAGCGCTGAAATTTCTTTTCTGCCGGGTCTTTTAGAGATTTTGTGGGGAAAGGCAGCTTCTTTTTCTGAGTCGGAGCCAGAACAGACGTCGGAGGTGTTGCAGGCTGCTCTATGTCGACTAAGGGCTCCTCGACATCGACAAGGCCTTTGTCGATCTCGACCAGGTTGGGCACAGTCGAGTTGCTGTGTGGTGCAGACGAAGACTCTAGAAGTTTCTCCTCGACATCGAGTAGGCCCTCCTCGAGATCGACTAGGCTCTGGTCGACCAGCTGTTCTCCGTTGTTCTGCTGCTTTCCGACCTCTGGCTCTTGTAATTGATGGCCGCTTCTGAGTTTTATAGCAGCGATGTGTCCAGTCTTTCCCTTAGGATTTGGTTCTGAAGATCTTGGAAGTGACCCTGACTGTCTGGGGATTCCTGCTGCTAGCTGACCAATCTGTGTATCAACTGATTTCCGCCAGATATTAATTTCCCCAAGCCTAGAGTTGACACCTTGCATCTAAGTATAGACGGAGTTGAAAGATTGCCTAGTTTCTGAGTGGTTCCTCCGTATTTCCTCCAGGACTGTCTGTATATCATCCTTTTTCTGCTCCCTTTCCGGATGTCCTGGAGCTCTGTGGGGCGGGGGATTCCTAGGGACACCTTGGTTCCATTGTGATTGCTGAAACCTTTGGTCTCCCATGTAGCGACTGGGACCCCCTTCGTAAGCTACATCCTCATGATGCTCTGCCATCCTGACTTGTTTTGCGTGTGGGCACTCAGGAGTGGTGTGCCTTTGCGATCCGCATTCAATGCAAGGCTGGTTGACAGAGAGATACTTTACTTGCTTGATGAGCTTCCTATTCTGGTCTCTGTAGTACTGATCCCTTACATCAGGATCAATCTCCTTAGATGGCTCATAGAGGGGCATGGATGGTGCTGGCCTGACGTATGGTTTCTCTTCATAAGTTGCAGTAGACCCATACTTGTTGTCGTAGTTAGTGAGCTTCTCTAGCACACCCCATGCGTCACTCGGCGGCATTGTCAGATACTCATAGCGAGTATAATGGTTGATTCCGTCCTTAGTGACTTGATCAAGAGAGTTGAAGAAGATCTCCTGAATAACGTAGGGTGGCTGTCCATGAGTAGGGCAAGATCGCAGAAGTTCCTTGTACCGCTCCCATGCCTTTGCCAGCGGTTCTACTTGCTTCTGTTTGAAGGCGGTGATTCTCTGGCGGAGATGTGCTATTTTGGCGGGTGGTAAGAATTTGTTCAGAAACTCTTGCTCTACTTGGGCCTAGGTTGTGAGTGATCTTGCTTTCAGCCCTTCCAGCCATTTCAGTGCAGGCCCAGCGAGAGACCAGCGAAAAGATTTCATCTTGACATATTCCAGAGTTGTACCTTCAGGAATAGTACGGCACATGTCAGAAAAGTTTGTAATATGTTCAAGAGGACACTCATTAAATCTACCATATAAGGCATTATTTTTAAGCTCTATAAGAAATTGAGTGCGAATTTCAAAAGAGTTATCAGGGATTAGAATCGCCGATTCAGGCACGACGAGAGTTGGGTGCATGTAGTCCTCTGCCGTGGTTGGATATTGGGCAAGCTCAGCCTGTGCTTGTTCCCTTGCTGCTCTCTCAGCGGCGATAGCAGCATCCTTAGCGGCGATAGCAGTATCCTTTGCGGCCAATTCCCTGGTAAGCCTAGCGACCAGCTGTTCCTGTGTCTCCACAGCTGCCATGGCTCTTTGTTGTTGCAGGAGGATGGTCAAGTATGAAATAAATATAAAATCAAGTTCAGACTGACTTCCCTGTCTCAGCAAATAATACAAGACTTCCTCCGGTTGTAGTAAGAGAATATCAGGATCGAATCCACGAGGAAGCACGTCAGCAGTTCTCAGGTAGCTATAAATTCTCACAGGCAGCAGAAAGACAGAAACACAGAAACAAGGAAAGAAACAGAAATAAAAGCAGAAAAACAAAAGCAAAGAACAAAGTAAAACAGAAGAGACAAAGCAAAGCAGAAACTAAAAAGCAAAGGCAGAGGCTCGTCGATCTCGACAAGAGTCAACTCGAGATCGACAAAGGCAGTCGACAACAGAAACTCAGAAATCACATCACACAGGCAAACCCGACAAGGGCAACTCGATCTCGACAACCCCTACTCGAGATCGATAAGAAACGGCAAAACAGAAACTGAAAATCGACAAGAACAGAAGAAAACCTACTCGACCTAGACCAGTCCTACTCGAGAACGACAAGAACAGTACTCGATCTCGACCAAGGCTTCCTCTATGTCGAAAAGAATTGCAGAAACTTAAATTTGCAGAATTAAACACAGAACTCAGATTTTCGACAGAAATAAACTCAATATGCTAAAAGACTTCCAAGGCCAGGGTATCAACACCACAACGATAACCATGCAAAGTAACACACAAAGGCATAAAAGATCATGCTTTCCATCAAATAACTTTCGTCATTAACAAATAGGCATATAGAGGCTTTCGCATAAACCCTAATTGTTACTAACCCTTTTTCACATAATTAATCCAAGTTGCATTAAGATCACTTTCGCTTCAATAATACAAACAAGGATCACCTTCAACTCTCGCAAAAGAATCATGCTCATAGGGATAGAAGATGAATTGCACAAAAAGATCTGACCTTTATCGCATCGCCTCACATGGCCACCGTCGGGCTCACCCCAGCCCCAGAAGTGGGTGGACTACTCACGCCTCATCGCAATCGCAGACATTGAATGAAAAGAAATAACTTGCATAAAACTAAATTCAAAAGCCTTTACAATCTCGGCAATCAACTTTCGCAGAAAGCCAAAACCCTAAAAACCTTAAAACTCCTAAACTTCTCTGTGTAATTGTGTCTCTGAATTTGGATTGAATAAAACTGAGCCCCTAGGGCCTTATTTATAGTCTTCTAACCCTTGCTAACCAAGGATAGAATCTTCTATCTCTATCTAAAATTATATCTAAAACTTGAAAGGATAAACAAATTACCTAATGGAAATAAATCAACAAGGAAAGAATAATTCTAAACTAGGTAAGTCTTCATGATGTTGATAGATCTTGTCTCCCATGGATAGACTTGATGGAATCGGATAGATCTTCGGCCAGCTCGACTTCCTTTGTCGACCAGTCGATTAGGACAGCTCTCGACGACACGTTTCTGGACTCGGGTCTACTCGACCTCGACAAGGGCTCGTCGACCTCGAGTAGGGTTCATCGTCGACTGGACTTCCCGGCTAGCCCTGCTCGATGTGGCTCGGACTTGGCTCCTGACGCTCGTCGACCTTGAGTAACCCTTGTCGATGTCGAGTAGGAATGGGTCATCGACTAGGTCTCCTCGAGTGGCTCTACTCGGCAAGCTTGGATCTGGACTCAGGGGCTCGTCGATCTCGACTAGGGCTTGTCGAGATCGAGTAGAGTTGGTCGAGGATGGCTCTCCATGGTGGTGTCGAGGACTCCTCATCGGCAGGGTCTCGGAGTTGCTCTAGGTGGCTTGTCGATCTCGACCAAGGCTTGTCGAGATCGAGTAGGGTGCGCTCGGCTTTTCGTCCTCGGCTTCTCGGGCAGCTTCTCGTCTCGTCGACTTCGGATGTGGCGCTGGGCTTCGTCGATCTCGATTAGGGTCTTGTCGAGATCGAGTAGCCTCCGGAGCTGGGTTGGTCTGGCTTTCTCGATCAGGCTCTGTCGACCAAGGTTCCTCGGACATGCTTGTCGAGATCGAGTAAGGCCTACTCGAGATCGAGTAGCCTGGGTTTTCGGCTCGATTCGACTGGTTCCGCTGCTTCTTTGACCTTGGACTTCTGTAGTGGTTTTCCAAGCTTTTCCGACCTTCTGTAGAATTGTTGTAATATGCCTCGATTTCTGCGATTTAAATAGAAACTGGTGTAGATTCCATAATTTGGCAAATAAACATAGATTCTGTACTATCTTAGCCCAAATGAATGCAATGTATACAGAAATCGATATAAAAGTTACTGTAAAACATGGCAGATTCTGCTCACAACACTAAAAAAACAGGGCTAATTGTCATTCTTTAAATGAAGTCAAGATGCTAAAACATTTTGTTTCAAGGGTGAGGGTATGGTGTCATACTCATACATATATCAACAACAATAAAGAGATATCAACTTATTTCCATTATCATGTTACAAAGTTACATACTTACAAAATATATTGCTTTTTTCCTTCATTTGAATACATATAAAGAAATTATCAACCTTTTTCTCCACAGACAATAGAAGGTTGAATGAGAGCCTCAGAAATTGCACAAATATACTACTAAGGACCTGTAGCACCCAAAGTATGAAAATCAGTGCAATCATACATCTTGGATTGTCACAGAGTTCAAAGCCCAACCAACCTCAAACTTGATTCATGCAGGCGGTACGGAATTAAGATTTTCCACGCATATGAATGCAGCATCCTCCTTGCTAAGCTGTCCGGTTGCTACATCACCCTGTGTATGGATAGTGTTATTAGTTCATAGATAGAAATCTTTTGTTAAAATTCCATAAAAGTAACGTTCCTCATGCCTCAACATTCAATCTAGTCAGGGGCTCTAAGCATTGATGAAATGATGAGACGTCTTGCTTCAATATATATTGGTAATAAATCTCCACCCATCTTGTTTTATTATTTTGTGAAGCCTATTAGCTCAAATCGGTAGAGCGTTGTGTACAAACACAAAGATATGGGTTCAACTCCCGTATAGACTATCATGTTGTTGGTTGTGTAAACTTTGGTTGAAGCACTGACCCACTTGAATTGAAACACAAAGATATATTAGTGCAATTTTTTAGTGCTGACATCGTTTTTATGTGAAATTTATGTGCTGACATCGTGCAACTCTTACAACAGAGTCGTGCAACTCTTAAAACAGATACGTGCAACTCTTACAACAAATTCGTGCAACTCTTACAACAAAGTCGTGCAACTCTTAAAACACAGCCGTGCAACTCTTAAAACACAGTCGTACAACTCTTAAAACACGGTCGTGCAACTCTTACACCAGAGTCGTGCAAATTTTCACCACTAATTGTAACTATTATCAGTGTTAGCACTAATTGTAACTAATATCAGTGTCAACACCAATTGTAACTAATATCAGTGTTAGCACTAGTTTTCACCACTAGTTGTGCAAAAATAAAGTATTGATGAGCAAAAATAAGAGCATTTTGTGCAATAATTTATTGAAAAAATATGAAATTATATTGAGAGAAAATAAGATCATGTTGAAAACAAATTCACAAGTCTCGATTATTGTGCAAAAATAACCCATAGTTGAACAAAAATAAGATGGCGTTGAGCAAAATTTAACCAATCCCCCATGTTGTGCAATTATTGTCTATTGATGAGCAAAAATAAGATCATGTTGTGAAATAATCTATTAAAAAAGTATAAAATTATATTTACAAAAAGTAAGATCATGTTGAGACACAATTTCACAAGTCTAGAATGTTGTGCAAAAATAAAGTATTAATGAGAAAAAATAAGAGCATGTTGTGGAATAATTTATTGAGAAAGTATGAAATTATATTGAGAGAAAATGAAATCATATTGAGAACAAATTCTCAAGTCTCGATTGTTGTGCAAAAATAACCTATTTTTGAGCAAAAATAAGATGATGTTGAGCAATAATTTATTGAGAAAGTATGAAATTATATTGAGAGAAAATAAAATAATGTTGAGCACAATTTCACAAGAGAGTCGTGCAACTCTTAAAACATAGTCGTGCAACTCTTACAAGAGAGTCGTGCAACTCTTAAAACAAGAGTCGTGCAACTCTTACAACATAGTCGTGCAACTCTTACAACAGAGTCGTGCTACTCTTACAACAGAGTCGTGCTACTCTTACAACAGCGTCGTGCAACTCTAAAATTTCATAGTGTTATTGATGAAATTAATAGTTTTATTTATACAAACTAAAATCTAATTTGATTCTTCTTAAACTAAAAATCTAATTTGGGCACATTATAATATTATTCTTGCACCTTTTAATCTAATTTGGTTCTTAAACTGTATTTTAAAGTTGCACAACCATAGTTTAGAGTTGCACAACTATAGTGTCAGCATCTTTTTCTATTTTGTTAATCAGAGAAAACAACTAGTGTCAACGGTGTTTGCAATTTTAGTGATGAAAATTTATTGATCAATTTTATTTCTTTATAGCTCTGTCACCACTAAAATTGCAAACACCGCTGACACAACCTTTAATTTCTAAAAAGATGCTGACACAACCCTTAATTACAGCTGCACAATTGCATCTTAAAGTTGCACGACAACACCTTAAAGTTGCACGACATCACCTTAAAGTTGCACGATTGCACCTTAACGAAATATTTTGTTGTCTTCATTATGAAAAACGATCTTCTAATGGATTTATATTTTTCTTCTAAATTGAGAATAAGTATTTAATTCTAATAATTGTCTCATAATTACATAACTTTATAGATAGTGCAAAAAAGCAAAGAAATCTGTAACTATTGAACAAGCATGACAAGCAAGATCTAATGCAATATAAGTATATAACCACTAAAGAAAACTAAAAAATAGGAAATAAAAGAGCACACTGCAATCACATCACAACTTAATAGAAAGTCAGGCTTCATATTTGGCCTCGGACACCAATCCAAAACCCCAAACACAACCACACCAGCCGAATGACCGAATTTCTGTTTTAGAATTGTAATTTGTAAGCCGGATGTAAGTTCTAGAATTGTAATTTCTGTTTTAGAGAGTTAGGAGCTTTGTGTCAGCACTTTTTTTAAAGTTGCACAACTATAGTTTAAAGATGCACTACTGTACTTTACAATTTTATTTTTGCACCTTATACTCTTATTCACGCATAAAAACGGTGTCAGCACTAGGGGGACTTCCATTCAAAATATAAAGATTCTGAAGTCATACCTTAATCTGTGTGGTACCCTGAATAAATGGTTTATCATCGCAGAAAATCTCACGAGTCACATGCACAACATTTTATTGTTGCTTTCTAATTTCTATTATATCATAAGTTGTCATTTTAGTTATCAATACATCGAATTCTTATAGTGGAGTTTCTTACGTCAGGCATCTGTTGATGATCATATAACATGAATGGACAAACATGCAAAAACAAACACTTCCATATTCAACCATAGTTACCCAAACTCAGATCATGTACAAGGACACAAACTATAAAGAGGCCTCACCACTTAAAATCTTATTGCCTGGCTAAAGCACTTGCAGAATTAACAAAAACACAAAGTCTCCATACAGCATAATACGGAGCAAGTAAGATCATTGTCGTCGGTTTCATTTTGAATGTAGTTGTGTGCCCTGATCAGTATACGTAACCCTTGACGAACATGCCTTTTTAAACGTTTTAAAGTGTCAACACCACACGAACAAACATCAGCTGTCAATGACAGAGATCACAAACCCCTCCTAGCATCCCATGACTCTCTTATAAGGAGCACTTTGATGACATTTTCTTTCTAAAGCACAAAATCGTAAGAAGGTTAACATACGTACATCATTAAATATCTGAAGCTTTATAGCTAGCAGATCATTCATAAACCACAGATAAACAACCCACAAACAAGCACGAAGAAGCTAAACCAGTCCTAGTGACTTTCTATGGTAGATCGAGAGATGTTCATGAAGCCAATGAAGCTGCAACGACGGTGTGATTCTACTCTATGTTGTATTAGCGGACAATCAGGCATGATTATCTTATTAAGAGCTCCGACCCAAGGAAGGTTCTGAAACTGCAACAATCAGATAATCTAATGGCTCAACTGCCAAGTCTTGCCATCCTTCACTAACACCTTAGCTCGAAGCAACGGTAGCAGAAGAGTCTTCATAAAGGGCGCTGACCAGTGCTTTAGTGAATTCATCTTGCTCGTTGGAAACACCCAGATCCCAGACTTTGAAGATCGCACCAGAAGACGAAGTTTCACCTTTGAACGTTGAGAAGCCCAGATAAAACCCCAAGTCACTACTTTCAACTTTTGCAAATTCAGCATGATCTGGCAGCAAAGCATTCTCTATCAATTTCTTCACCTCGAGCCACTCCTTTTTCTTCCTATCTATAGCATCATCATTATCAATACACCCCCCTTCTTGTACGCTCTCCTTATCTTCATCTGTGAATTCAGAATGGTCAATGGTCATCATAGAAAAAGAATCTGCCACATTTTCACCTGAACGAACTGTGTGTTTATCTCCTGATTCTATAGTATCCTCAATTCCGTCACCAGCATCCAACATACTAACTGGTTCAATTGGAGCATTGAGCATTTCTAAAAAGGACACTTTAAAAGAACTCCAATCAGCATCAGAAGCCTCAGTGAAGTTGGTTAGACAGGAGTCAACCCATTCCTTTGTCCGGTTCAAGAACGATATTAGCTTCAAAGGCAAAGCATCCCTCACTTTCCGAGCAACAAGATGCCCATACGGACCATGACCGTCAAAGATGCCACAGAATGTTACATCATCTACCATGAAATCCTGTAAGATAATCAAATCAGAAAGCTCAAAGAAGAAAAATATTGAGGCTAATTGATCAGATGAGTGTTTGTTGCTTACTTCCCAAACAATCATGGCATCCTTATTGATGCCTTTGCGGCCCTACTGCGTGAAAATACAAGAAGTCTGACCATTTCCATTCGCGAATATGCGATTGAAGATGGGGGATGGACGGCAAGTCCCGCAAGGCAGTGTCATACTCTACAAAACCCCTCTTACTCGTTGAGACACAACCCCCCATTTGCTGGTGAATTCAAGCATTTGAGGTGTCAATGGAGATAAAGAGAAGTGAACCTGCAAATTAGGTTTTGATTCTTTGTTAATTGAGGATCCAATAGGAAGTTAGGCGTGCTGATGATGACAACCATAACCACTGCAATGCCACCCTACATGATAAAGCATTTGACAAATTCTATTCTGAAGCAGCTTTCTAAACAAATCACAACTTGAATTGAAAACAATAGCAAAAATCCTTTGGTTATTTTTTTAATGAAATTCAATGTCATCAGCAATTTTAGACTATACACAAGGGATAGTGAATCACCAATCTTAGCTTCAAATCAAACAGATGACAAAATTTCAAATTGAACCAGACAAATGCCTGAAATTAAATATCTATAAAAGAGAAGCCCCATTTTTCATGTCAGCAATCCCACTAAGAATCTCCATCTTCTCTACATGACCAAGGTTGGTGCTTCTTTGTGCTTGCTTTCTGTCAGGTTCAGCAGGAAGTCTGTGAATATATCCTCATAGCCTGGCATTTTCCAAAAACCTGTCAAGAAGAATTTGTCATCTTAAAATTACTTTATTCCACTCAGAAATGCAAGGCCGAAAAAGTAACCACCATTCATTCACAAGATTGCAATTCTGGACAAACTAGAAATATTACCCATTAAGAAGATCAATCAGATAGCTGTAAGCTTACCATGTGAGTTTGTAAAGTTCAAGTCAACAACATCTTGCAGCATTGACTGCCTATTGCGAAGGTGTTGAATTGCATTTGGCGGATCAAGAATTGTGACTTCAGGATGTGCAAGTCTGTAGTCCTGCAAAAATATCATCTAGAGTTAAGAAGCAAGGATATAAATTACAAGCAATACATTCCTCAAACTATCCAATTCCTAAATTTTGGCTCTGTTCCACTATGACTAAGAGACGAATGCGAAATTCTTGGGGCCAAGAAAATAAATAAATGTACAAATAATGCATGAAGAATGGTATTAAGTAGCTTTTAGACTAGTCATAATACAATTCTGTTTCCCTTAAGAAGCTAAACACTGTTGGAAGATACTTAAAAAAAGAATAAAAAGGCAAAAGAAAGGCAAACGAGATTTTCCTTCTTCCATAGCTCTGCCGTGGAATTCCAAAGACAAGCTAACTACACCACACAGGAATAGCTGAGAAATATATGAACATGTGCAAGGAAAAGATAACCTTTCACAAACATACAGAAGAAAAATAAAAAGGATATTCCTTGAAAATGGGGTTTACAATTGCATGAACCTGAACAAACAACTACATTGGTTAAAAAAGACATATACTCACTGACTTGTACCTTGAGGCTTCTAGCTCAAAATTAGGTCATGACTCATGATCATGATGACAGAAAAAGCATGGACTCTGCAAATTATGCCGAAGAGATAAATTTCAAGAATCAAATGATGCAGTCAAATGCCAACAATTTTCATTACATGTTCCTTTGTCCCATGAATCAATTGTATTGTAACATAAAGCAGTCCTTCGTTCAAAGTTAGCAATCAACTCTGAACGATAGTCTCGACCAAAAGAAATTCAGATTTAAGATAGCTGGAAGTTTATATAGCCCACCTCAAGACTCTAGCACCATTCTTTTTCAGATAACTGCAAAAAAAAGGAAAAAGACAAACTCATCAAATAAGAGTGAAATTTTTTTGGCTAATCTCACAAAGATGTAGGACACTTGTCATTATTTCTAGCTTTGAATACAGAGAAAGGTTGGAGCTGAAGAATAAACTATTACCTTCTGCAACAAGATGTCAAATGGACCTTGTTTTGAAAGAGGCTTGTTTAGATCAATAGCAACAAAAGATATACCCTTGCTTCTGCAAAAGAAAAAAAAATCACACACTAAGAAGCTGCTAAAGATTGGCCACCACGCAGACATGGGCCACATGGCATTGTTATTCTTCAAATACTCTCAGAAAATATCGATGACAAAAGGCATTCAACATGTTTTAGAAAGCAACAACCAAGGAATAAATACTGCTTAAGAAATACCAGTTACAATGGGCCCTGCAACTGGGCATCTCCATGTTAACTATGAAGTAGTACCATAGAACCAATCTGCTAATTAATAAAAACCCAGGAAGGTTTTCCTAGACTAAGATCACTTACACATAAGTAAAGCCACTTCAAAATCCAAACAGGGAAACCCAGACTAATCCAAAAGCTGGTGAGATTAGAGATTCTAAAAAGGAAGCAATCTTGGGAATAAAACTAAAAAAAAAATTAGAAATTTCCTGAGTATGTGGCCAAAGCTGTCAGGCTGTTCTAAACTGCTCGCCAGTTCATCTACAAGATTAGTAAGAGGGAAAAAAAATCAAGGAAACAGTCTAAACAAAATTGTGCAACTACAGGCTTGAGTTGTGCAACCCTAGGCTCGAGTTGTGCAACCCTACATTCATGTATAATAGGAACTCAATAACACATAAGTAAACGGCAGATAACTAGATACAAGTCACCACAAGTCACTATATTCACTACATTAGCTTTTCCTCATCAAGCTAACAATGGATATGACTTCTTCAAGCAAGTAATCAGTAAAGAGGAAATCAACCTTTTTTAAATGAAAAGAGAGAACATCATTTTGTTCACATCCTTCGTCTCCTCATCTTGCTCTACATTTCCTGTTTTGAAAAAAGGCAAAAATATAATTACACACACGTTATAAAAGGAGCTATTTGCTCCAATCCAACAGTAAACTCATTCATCTATAATTGACCAAATTATCCATAAACTGCATTTCCTGTTTTCAAAAAAGACCGAACAGTTTATCCATAAATTGCATTTCACCTTCACCAAAAAGAGTACAAAGGAGAACAAGTCACATGGTTAAGATTTAATATTACTGCTGCATTCATCTATAACCTGCACAAGATTATCAATTACAACTATGAATAAGAATGGTTGAGATTCCAAAATTGAAATTATAATACAATTCATCTTATAGATAAAGGGCTACATAAATGGTGAAAATTCATGAAATCTACTAGATTCAACTGTGAAACCCTAGAAGCAGCTGAGATTCCGAAAACCGCATCTCAATCCATACAAATGAAAAAAAAAATCAACAAATTTGCTCAAATTCAGAAGCAAGGCGACCAAAATCCAGCAAAATCATCAACTCACAAAAACACCGTACCTTAGCTTATGCTGGATCGCCGTAGACGGAGACGAGGCGAGGAGGAGGTGTAGAGGAGGAGCGATGCAGTGACGGAGATGAGGCGAGGGGGAGGTGCGAGTCGCCGGAGAACAGGAATCTCGATCAAACTAGCGCGCATAAAACAATCGGATGAAAGGCTGGCTGATACAATGCCGGAGACGAGGCGAGGCGGTGGAGAGGAGGAGAGAGTTGCCGACGAGGAGGAAGGGGAGAGGCGGAGCGAATCGCCGGCGGCTTCAAGGGTTCGAGCGGCTAGGGTTCGAGCGAGGGCAAGGGGGAAAGTGGCAACGAGCAAGGGCGATGAGGACTGGAGACCGACAGCGAGCGAGTGAGGGCGGCTGTGAGCGAGTGGAGGTCCGTCGAACAGGAGAAAGATGGAGGTCCGGCGAAAAGGAGGAGACACGTCGCCCTTGGAGCCGGATCCGGTGGAGAGAGAGAGAAAACAGATCGAGAGAGGCAGAGGAGAAAGGTCCGGAGATGAGAGAGATTCCAATTTGAGAATAAGAATATATACGGGGCATTTTGCTAAATTGTCCAAAATGGTGGACAATTCACCAATTTGTCAAAAAAAAAGTGCATATTTCGCAAATTTATTCTTCTCTAATCTTATAGGCGTCCTCACGTGGATTTAAGAAATATTCCACTAAGTTTATTTAAGCATTGTTTGGTTTAGTCAGTTAAAAACAGGTTTATTTAAGCCTCGTTTGGTTTAGTCGTTTAAAAATTCATGAAGTAGGATATATTTGTGTTTGGTTGATAGAATGACACAAAAATTCAACTTTTGAAATTTCTCCAAATCGTAGGAAGTTTACTTATCTAGGGGACTAGGTAATTTCAACTTCCACCATTTTTTAATGTGCATTTCTTTACTTTCCTATTTATATTTCTAAAAATCAAAATTCAATCAAACAACTTTTTTCAATTCATGGGAGGTGCATTTCACGGGAATTCAATTCATGGGAAGTAAGTTTTCGGGAATTGTACTTCCCGCATTCAACCAAACAATCCCTTATTTAGTAATTTTTTAAGTATTTTTTTAGGATTCACCCTTAGTTTTTTTCATAATTAAGTATATTAACATTAATACCCCATCCCTTGCCAGATTTCGTAGACTCAGACAACTCAAAGATGATCTCAGCCTCCATACTCTCCCTTATATAGGATCCCCCTTCACTTGGAGGAAACACAGTGATGACAGAAATAACACATATGAGCGTCTAGACAGAGTTCTTGCTCATCAAGACATCATCAACAAATTTATGGCCCTTCGTGTCCAACATCACCCTTTCTCTTTGTCTGATCACTGCCCAATCACACTCCAAATAGGCAACAAGAATGGCCAAAAAGGTGCCTCCTTTCACTTTGAAATGGCCTGGACTACTAACCCCATCTATGAAAAGATGGTGAAGCAAGTTTGGGAGAACAAATTATCTGGCTCTCATGCATACAAACTCATGAAAAAACAGAAGCTCCTTAAGAATAACACTAAACACTGGTGTAAAACACAATCTAATAATATCCTAAAGCAACTCTCTGAAATTGATAAAAAAAAAAATCTTAACCCTTCAAGCTAGACTTCCTTGGGGCAGACTCTCCATTTGGGATAACCGAAAACTCATGAACTTAGAAAAGAAAAAGTTGGCACTTCTTGATTACAACTACAAGTTCTGGAAGTAACGTGCTAAGACCAAGCACCTTCAACTAGGTGATAAGAATACTAGCTACTACCAAACAATAGTGAAAGTCAATAACTTTAAAAACTATACATCATCTTTCACTTCCAGGTATGGTGAGATCCTCACCAATCCAATGGATATAGCTAACCAAATTACCAAGGAAATAACTGAGAGATTTGTTAAACCGACTTGCTCAAACATAACATATAGCGAACATATATAATCATATAGGTATCATTTAAACATTTAAACATTTAATCTTTAAAACCAACCTCTCAAAATCATGTTATATAAATAATTCCGGCATTTTGGTTTTTCCAAAATATTCTATTTAAATCTCTCTTTCAAATAATGTTTAATCATATAGCGAACATATATAATCATATAGGTATCATTTTCAAATAGAATCTCCATAACTTAATTATCGTAAATAACAACTCAAAATTCACATATAAAATAATATCCGATAAACATTTAATCATCAAATAAACATGTAACATATGATTAATAAATAACAATTAAATCAGAATAATTAAATAATAATCGGATAACCAAAAATCCATAAAACCATAAAAACCATTATCCCAACAACAAACCTCAAAAATCTGAAAGAAGAAGAGGCCCACACCATCAAAAAGGAAGGCCCGGCCCGGATCCAATACCCGAAACCCAAACCCATGGCCGAAGGCTCACACCCGATTCCCTGACCCGAAAAATTAGGCCCAACAAAATAAGAGAGGAGGGAAGGACCCGGATACATACCCTTCCCAACTGGAAAACCCCACACAAAATGATATAACCCGAAACGATGACCCGGGTCCGGCCCAACCCAAATGAAAAGAAAGAAAGGAGGACCAGCTCTGTCTTCTTCTTCCCTCAGGACGAACAGGGCTCTAACGACAGAAAAAGAAACAGGGAAGAAGAGAAACCAGGCTCGCCGACGACCATTGTTTCCGACCCATTACTCACTCAGTCCGATCGACTCCCAACTTTGATCCAAATCCAAGCAAAGATCTAAGCGCGAGTGAAGGAGGGAGAAGGATAGAGAGGTTATCGAGAGGGGCTTCGCGGCACGTCGAAGTTTCTCAGAGCGGGTTCCTCAACCTCGTCGGAGGCGGAATCGACACCGCAGTGGCCTAGCACGAATAGAGACGGGTGAGGGGTAGTTTGAAGAGAGATTCGATTTCAGAATCAAGCTTTAACCGTAATCGAACCTCGGTCAGAAAACAGGGCTGGAGTGGGCTCGTTTTTGGGATTTCCGGCGGACGGTGGGGCTCCAAGGGGATCGTCGCTGTTGCTCTATTGGTTTGCTCTTAGAAGGAGGAGGTGCTGCGGGTGTGACTCGGTTTCCATAGGGGGAGGAAGTTGGGGATGCTAGTGGTGGCATTGGGGCTCCCCGCAGCTGCTTGATTGGAAGAGGAAACAAGAGGTGTGGGTGGGTGGTTGGGATTTCTGGGTTTTTTTGAAGATTTGCATATAGTGGGAAGAAGGAGAGAGAGAGAGGGCGGCGGGGGGGGGGGGGGGGGGGGGGGGGGGGTTCTGAATCTACAATAGGGAAGAGATAAGGCTGGGCTTTGAGGTTATATGAGGAATCATCATGTGTGAAGACAATTTAAAGAGGACAAGGGCTCCTGTCGAATAAAAGAGAGGAAGGAATAGCCTTGGCATCTTTTCCTAAAATGGGGGAGCAAGCATGAAAAAGGAAGGAGAGAGGAGGGTGTTGCTTAAACAAAATGGGAGGTGTTTCTACTTTCTTCTGTTGCCTGCAATTCGGTAATGGGAGGGAAGAAAGAGACAAATGAGAGGGGAGGAAAAGCAGTGGTCCCAGAAGTTGAATTTCAAATACTCGGAAAGGAATCCCGAAATTGTTCGCTTAATATTTAGAATAAAATCAATAGCTCAAGGATGGAAATTCCAAACCTCCCAAATCTTAGAAATCGGAATGATTATAAATCACTATTTTAATAATTTAATATTCTAAAATTTCCCGGTCTTTACAGTTACCTTTGTCTTGATCTTCAAAGCCATGAGCTTATACTGTCACGTCACTTTAATTTTGATGAGTCCCGCTTTCTCTTCTCTTCCCCTCCTCTCTCTTCTCCCAAACCTACTGTCTCTCCATCTGAGTCGGAGTTTCCCTTCCCACACTTCGTTCTTGAGCAGCGTTCTCCCGGTGCTACTGTCTCTCCCCTTCCGCCGCCCAATCTCTCTCCACCACCACCACCGCCTCCCCTACCTCCCACCAGACCACAAACCCGTAGCATCTCCGGTGTGTTCAGGCCGAGACAGATTGTCTCAATGTAAGCCTCCTATCGCCCCGCACTCACCCTGCCTCAGCCTCACCATGCCGCCCCCACACCTCCCCTATTGCTGCGACCGACGCCAAGTGTTGCGCCCGCAGCACCCCTCTCCTCAGCTTTGCTGCGCGCGCAGCACCCTTCACTCCACCTTCCACTGCACCTCTCGCCTCCACCATGACCTCGCTCTCCCCCCTCCCCACCTCCCACAAAACAGCCCTCCTCGACCCGAATTGGTAGACGGCTATGCTCGATGAATTTAGGGCTCTTATAAGGAATGGTATTTGGCTTCTTGTTCCCCGCCCTCATGAGGCGAATGTCATTCGTTGCGCGCATGTGGCTCTTCAGACACAAGTTCCGCTCTGATGGAACGATGGAACATTATAAAGCTCGTTTTATGGTTAATGGTCAAGCTCAGCATGCCGGTATTGATTGTGATGAGACATTTAGCCCCGTGGTTAAGCCTGCCACTATTCGTGTGGTGTTGAGCTTAGCCTTATCGCGACATTGGTCTATTCATCAGCTGGATGTCAAGAATGCTTTTCTCCATGGCCATATGAATGAGATAGTCTATATGTTTCAACCGCCATGGTTCGTTGATTATGCTCAATCTGATCACGTTTGACTCCTGAAGCGCTCTATGTAAGGTCTGAAACAGGCCCCTCGGGTGTGGTTCCAGCGCTTTGCATCTCCTCTGCTCCGCTTGGGTTTCGTTGGCAGCCGCTCTGATTCATCTCTTTTTATCTATCGTAGAGGTACATACATGGCTTTTCTGTTACTGTATGTCGACGACATCATTCTGACTGCCACATTCGATGCACTCCGGACCTCCATCATCGCCCAGTTGAGCTCCGAGTTTGCCATGTCTGATCTTGGGCCGTTGACTTATTTCTTAGGGGTCTCAATGCAACGTCATGCGTCTGGTTTGTTTCTTTCTCAGAGTAAGTATGTTGCAGAAATTGTTGCTCGAGCCAAGATGAGCAACTGCAAGCCTGTCTCCACCCTTGTCGATTCCTCCAATAAGCTCAGTGTTAACTCTCGTCCTCTGTTTGATGCTCCTACACTGTATCGGAGTCTTGCCGGTGCATTACAATATCTTACATTTACTCGGCCAGACATCAGCTATGTCATTCAGCAGATCTGCCTGTTCATGCATGCGCCTAGGGAGCCGCACTTCAGGCCTTGAAGCGGATCATTCAGTACATCAATGGTACATTGGATATGGGCACCACGATCTCCCCTTCCTCTCGGTATGACCTCATCACCTACAATGATGCGGATTGGGGTGGGTGTCCTGACCCACGCCGCTCTACGTTTGGTTAATATGTCTTCCTCAATGATACTCTTGTGTCTTGGTCGGCGAAGCGTCAGTCTGTGGTCTCTCGATCCAGCGAGGAGGCTGAGTACAGGGGTGTCGCTAACGTTGTCTCTGAGTGCTCCTGGCTGCGTAATCTTCTGCTTGAGCTCCGATGCCCTCTTCAGAAGGCCACTCTGGTCTACACGAACAACGTTTCTTCCGTATATCTCGCGAGCAACCCGGTCCAACATCAGCGCACCAAGTACATTGAGCTCGATCTCCACTTTGTTCGGGACAAGGTTGCTCTTAGATCTGTTTGTGTTCTTCATGTCCCCTCCTCCTATCAGTACGCTGATATCTTCACAAAGGTTTATCTCGTCAGTTATTCCGAGATTTTCGGTCCAGTCTCACTGTTCGGGACACTCCACTTTCGACTGCGGGGGTTTGATAGATTATATATTGTATAGTGTATCGGCCTATTGGCTCAGGCCCATTCATACTCACTTGTATTCTATATATATGAACATTATGAGAAATGAAACCCTAAGGAGGATTTTATATCGATCAATACAATTCTACACAAACCAACTAAATCAAGGATGATCAACTTCGAACCAACTCAATGAAGAATGAAACACCTAAGCATTGTTATTAGAATCTCGATCCGGGTCCTTAGAATCCTAAGATCCTACGATTCTACTCAAGAGCCCGATCTGGATCTATGCATAGAGTCTTTTATGTGTAGGATCTACTATAGGATCTTTAGAATCTTAATGGATCAATAGGATCTTACGATCCTACTCGATTCTAAAGATTCTGATTTGATTTACAATATATCTATTTTTTCAAACATTTGTTTTTTTCCTTGGTTGATTTTAGGGAGTTTAAATGTATACATTCATGTATAAAACACAAAAAAAAGGCTTAGAGACAATTGTTTTTTAGTCTTTTAATCAATATGAAAATGTTTAAGGCCGTAAATGTAGCTTTTTATCTATTAAATATATTGTGTAACTAACATTTTTTCCTCATTCTATAACTTTAAATTAAGCCACTTTGTTGTATATATTTTTTATATTTTATTATTTTATTATATTTAGAGGATCTTATAATCCGATCCACAGACTCTGTTGTGATTCGATCCTAAAATCCCGATCCTAATAACCTTGCACCTGAGAATTACCAATGAGATAAACTAGGATACTGGGGATAGGTTTGTCCTTTTAAAATCAAACTTAACCTAAAAGATGGGATGTGTGGTCTTCTGTAGGCATCTACCTTTTAGAGATTGATTTTCTGAAATAATCAATTTAAAGGATGATTTTGCGCAAAATGGTGAATTTTTTTGAGTTTTTTTTTTTAGAAATTTTGTTGAGAGTTGATAAAATATTATATATTAGGCTTTCTTAACCCCCCACCCCTCCCCTATGGGCTTTGAAAGATCCAACGCTTTGTAAACTGGATCAGCCCATAAGGGAGCTATTGTAGTTAACAACAGGGAAAACGGGACAAATTACAAGAGTTCAAGTGCTTGATTTGTCATTAGAGCATTCCATCCATGAATAATATGTTATTTATCACCATAAAAAGATAGTTATTAACACATAATTATTTTAATTTATCCAGCAATCTGTACATATTAAACAAACTCACAAACCCAATATTATGAGCTGTTGAACATGTGGGCAAAATATATTATGTAGGAAGGCAAGCTATCAAGAACAACATTAACTAATTGAGGAATGCCTTCATGTCAAAGCAACTCTCTTTCATTTTTTTTTGTTATAAAAAGTATTTTGTTCAGATAATAGGCAATGATTTGGATGTTGTTAAATAACCACCATTTAATAACATCCTTTCAGATACAAATGCGAATATCTATATCGTAAAGTGGCCGCATCTTGACAACAACCTAAAAGATGTAAGAAAAAAGTATGTGATTGTTGGTTCCTTTTCTGAGAGGTCATTGACCTTTTCTTGATTAACAGGAAACTCATCATAAATTAGTACTCCCTCCGTTCCAAAATACATGAGTTTTTACTTTTCAACACATTTTTTAAGGAGCGAAAAACTATATAAAATATTATTTTTTTAATGAATTTTTTTACATAATTTGATACTTATTACTAATAAGTATCAAATTATATAAAGTTTTTCGCTCCTTAAAAAACGTGCCGAAAACTAAAAACCCATGTATTTTGGAACGGAGGTAGTAAGAATTAAGAGAATTTCATTAATCCATAATCTTAAGCTACAATTTTCATTAACAAATTGACTAAACTTTAGAGAAGTGTCAATTAATCAAATACATTATATAAAATAATAATAACAATTATTATTATTATTATTATTTTTTATTTTATTTTTATTATTATTATTATTATTATTATTATTATTATTATTATAATAAAAACAGATTACAAGAAATTAGTGGACAACCGAGATACTATATGGGCACCCACTCCTTTAGCGGTAACAAAGTCAAGTCTAGTAAAAATATAACGTGCATCACGAGCCCCAACATCCTGAGATACCGAGAATTTCTGAATCCGCTTCAGCAATGCAACCGCATATGTATCCAACTCCCTCAATGAAGAGAATGAGAAGGGTAGGAAACCATAACCAACCGCTATACACAAATCTCGATCCCTGAGTTATTATTATTATTATTATTTTATACTCTAAATTAAAAACCCTTAAAAGTTTTCATTAAATACTCGATCCCTCGGTTTTAAATTGTTTCATTTTTAGGGCTCAAACTTGAGATTTCTGTTAAT
This sequence comes from Persicaria tinctoria, assembly GCA_037127255.1. NCBI lineage: Eukaryota > Viridiplantae > Streptophyta > Magnoliopsida > Caryophyllales > Polygonaceae > Persicaria > Persicaria tinctoria. The sequence goes on from JBANSL010000009.1 coordinate 29,523,256, forward strand.
AGTTTTGAAAACTCCCTTACCAACTAACCTCACCCTCGATCTCCTAACTCTCACAAGAAGCAAAGATTCCCAATGGGTTTCTTCATGAATAAAACTTGCTAGTTAGGGTATAATATTCCAATTCCGCCTATTCCCATATGCAAAACCTTAACCTGAAATCACTCTATTGCATTATTCAATCTAAAACCTTCACTAGATCTCTTGATTTTCGTACAAGAAACCCTCTCAACCCAATGGTACGTCCAAAAAACAAAACTCTTTGTATATTTGATAACCCTAAACAAAGACATCAGAAGATCCCTTTGTCCATTCCTTTGTATATTATATAAACACACACAAGAGCTTCCTCAATGCCTCTCATTCATTCAAACAAGAAGTAACCAACCGCATTCTGCTTCACAAGGAAAATGGCTTCAAGGGCGCCTTCAATCCCAATCAACATCGCCCACCCACAACACGGTCCACACGTCACATTGGCCCGAAAGATAGCCCTAGTTCTCCTAGCCCTAATGGTTCTTGCTGGCCTAGTGGTTCTCGTTACATGGCTCGTTATTCACCCAACGAAGCTTGTATACTCTATCGATGAGGCCTCCATCAACAATGATTACAACCTAACAAGCTCGAAGCTCAACTCAACTTTCGACTTTACCATTAGGGTTTACAACCCTAACCACAAGCTCTCGGTGTACCATGACACCATGAAAGTCTCTGTATCGTACCAAGGCCAGCTCTTGGCTACCCAAGTGATGGACCCATTCTTCCAAGGCCACAAGAACGAGACCCGGATCAGGCCTGAGGTGGTGGCCAACAATGTCGGGCTTAGTTGGCCCCATGAGCGAGCCCTGAAGAGGGAGAGGACCCATGGCGCGGTGAACCTCAATGTTGGGATTAGGGGGAGGATCAGGTTTAGGGTTGGGTGGTGGAAGTCAGGACATTATAAGTTGAAGGTGCGGTGCTCTCCTTTAGTGGTGTTTTCGGATCCTAAGAGGTTTCAGTCTACAAAATGTGATGTTGATATATAAAATGTAACATGATCTTTAGATCACAATTAAGGGAGTAAAGTTAAGCTTGGTTAAATAATCTTCATCTTTGAATAATTAAGAGTCCGTCTTGTTGGTTGCATTTCATATAAAACTGTTATACATTTGCCTAATAAATGTGTACGTACGTAATTACTAGAATTATAAACCTTGAATGTGTATAACTTCTTAATTACTTTATAGTTAAAAACATTAATAGAACCCCTCGTTTGGAAGCTTTTAGGTTGAATTTATGGAGTTGTTCGTGGGTTAAGGAAAATATAAAACCATTTTGATTTCGTAAAAAATATGTAAATTGGCTAGTTAATTGACATTCGCCCAATGTCAAACATCTGTAATGTTGTAGTCCGGTATCAAATTTGGTCAAATAAAATGAAACTATTCACAACAAAAACGCATCATTGCGCACCTCATAGGGAAGGAGGCATATATAGGTCCTATGCTCATGTTCAATGAGCAAAACATATATGGCCGGTTATTGTTTCAATTCACGGGTCAATTAAAATGAAATTATATATTTACAATTTCATTATTTATTTTCGACGAGGGAGGTCAAGGAGTCTCTCCTTTATTCGATCAAGAGTCTCGAATTTGAACCCTCAAGATCGAGTACCTTATAATAAGAGTACATGTACGAATTTCTTCAAAGATATTCCATAAAAGTGAACCCCTCAGGCTAGCTAGACGAAAGAGATGGCATGGCGATGGGAATTAAAAAAAATGGGTTTTCAAGCATTATAACTACTCCTCGAATCGATGGCCACCTTACTGCATCATCTTGAAGACCTCTGTCAGAGTGAATAATCCATGTTGGAGTTACCTTTGCTATCATTATAATATATATATATAGGAGTTGTACATCATGACTTAATGACTATTGTGCCTGTTAATATGCCTTGAATGATCGTTGACCGACGACGCATTGGGGAGTCCGGGGGGCTCCGTCCCCCGACGGTGGTCTCGCTGACCGACGACATGCCCCTGGAGGGGGGCTAGGGGGGAAGCGCCACCGCGCCTTTACGGTATGCGATGTTTATTGTAAACGAGCCTATCGTCTGTCAATTTTGGGTTTTCAGTCCATTGTCTGTTTAGGGTTCCATGAGTCTCTTCATATACTCATGGAACACCGACCCCTTGTAACCCTAATCTGTTTCGCTTCCTCTAATAAGAAAACTGGTTCTCTGCCCGTGGACGTAGGCAACACACCGTTGCCGAACCACGTAAATCTCTGTGTTATTCTTCGCTTTATCATTCTCGTTATAATAAACTGGTATCAGAGCTTTGGTTGTTGATTTCCGCTGAGAATGATGTCTGGTTCTGTGTTGAAGATCGACAAATTTACTGGAAGAAATTCTTTCAGTCTGTGGCAGATCAAGATGTGGGCTTTGCTGAAACAACAAGGTTTATGGGAACCGTTGGTCGTCGACAAGAAGGGGGCAGATACAACTACCACTGAGTACAACCTTCTGGAGGAGAAGGCTCATTCGACGATTATGTTCTGTCTCGCAGACGATGTCATAACAGAAGTTGCTGATCAAGAAACTACATGCAAGCTGTGGCTAAAGTTGGAGTCTTTGTACATGACAAAGTCTCTGACGAACAAGTTGCTTATGAAACAACGTTGGTTCGGGCTGCGTATGCAGGAAGGTACACAACTCAGACATCATCTTGATCAACTTAACACTTTATTACTTGAATTGCGTAATATTGATGTTTTGTGGACGACGGAGATGTCGTCCTAATTCTGCTGGTATCCCTACCCCCCACATACGAGAACTTCGTTCGGTCGTTCGTCGTTAGGAAGGATACCATCACGTTGGAAGAGGTTAGATCGTCGCTTCATAGCAAAGAGTTGCGTCTGAAGGCAACCGCGACGGCTACATACAATCAGGCTTCCGGGCTTGTGGCAAACGGAGGCAAATCTGACGGTAGAAAGGGCAATAAGAAAAAGCATCGGCAAGATCGCAAATCAGGCCCTATACCAAACGATGTCTATAACTACTGCAAGGAGAAATGTCATTGGAAGAATGACTGTCCGAAGAAGAAGAAGCAAGAGGAAGAGAAATCTGGGTCTGCAATAGTAGCTGATCGTGGCAATACTTCTGAGGAGGATATTGTTCTATTATCTGATGATCACACACACCAGGCTGATGTGTGGTATCTTGACTCTAGGGCATCCTATCACATATGTCCTAAAAGGGAGTTGTTTGCAACATATAGCCATGCTGATGGGGGCAACGTATCCATGGGGAATGATGCTCTCTACAAGGTTGTTGGGACTAGCTCAATTAGGTTTCGGACAGGTGATGGGAAATTTCGCACATTGGAGGATGTCAAGCACGTGCCATCCATGACGAAGAATCTGATATCCCTAAGAGTGTTAGACGACAAGAGGCGCAGGTACAAAGGTTATGGGGGAAAGTTGCATGTGTTCAAAGGCTCTGATGTGGTTCTGCAGGGAGTCAAGTGGGGAAAGGGAACTTTGTACACCCTATAAGGTTCCTCAGTTACAGGTGTTGGAGCGACTGTTTCTGCTGGGGTTCAGGAAGCTGATCTGACCAGGCTTTGACATATGAGGTTGGCTCATATGAGTGAAAGGGGGATGCAAATTCTCTCGAAAGCAGATCTTCTGGGAGGCCATAAGGCCCAGAGCCTTGAGTTTTGTGAACATTGTGTGTTTGGGAAATTACATCGCAGCAAATTTCCTAAAACAGTTCATTAGACAAAGGGCACACTGAATTACATCCATTCAAACTGTTGGGTCCTTCACGTGTTCAGTCCTTGGGCGGTCACAGGTATTTTCTGTCTCTAATTGATGATTACTCTAGGATGACATGGGTATTCGTGATGAGGCATAAAAGTGAGGCATTCAGTAAGTTCGGGGAGTGGAAGACTCTAGTAGAGAATCAAACTAGAAAGAAGGTCAAGAGGCTGTGAACTGATAATGGTCTGGAATTCTGTTCATCTGAGTTAGATGGGTTCTGCAGAGATGAGGGCATAGCTCGACATCATACGGTTAGATACACACCACAACAGAATGGTGCAGCAGAACGAATGAATCAGACTCTTCTGGTGAGAGCAAGGTGTATGCATGCTTTCTAATTCAGGCCTTGACAGACGATTCTGGGCAGAAGCAGTTTCAACGGCTTGCTACACTACAAAAAAAAAGATATTAGCAACGGCTATTTGCCGTGGCTAAAAGTCCATTTGCCGTGGCCAAAGGGTATTAGCCACGGTTGTAGCCACGGGAAACAAGCCGTGGGGAAACATGGGGTGGCAAAAGAGATTAGCGACGACCATAGCCGTGGCTAAAGTGCTAGCCACGGAAAGTTGCCGTTGCTAAATGATTTCTGGGAAATTAAAAAAAAACACTACTTTTTAGCCCGGATTCTTCAGACCCGGGCTAAAAAGTCTCATATTTATATAAAAAAAATAATATACCACAAATTCTATTTTAAATACATTCCTCTAGCAGCTGAACAGTAAAATTGTAAATGTAAAATTACACAATTAAGCTAATCTACTAGAGAATGAAATCACATTAAGCTAATCTATTCTAAATACATCTCTAATGTCGTGATTACCCTGCAGCAGCATTGCTCGAAGCAGATGAGCCACTCTCTTTTCCCGAACTCCACTCAGTTATATGTACCAAAGAATCAGCTATAATCTGCACAAGTCAATCATGAACTTGAGCAGCCGGAACAGGAGCTGCAAGCATACCACTATATCATGATATAGTGGTATGCAAAATAATGTAAATATTTGTCTAAATACAAAAGTTTCGTTCTATTCTACCAACTATGCAAAATAATGTAAATATTTGTCTTCCTTTAGGCAAATCTCATAAGTCACACCTGATTTTTGCACTCAAGCTTACTGGCTACTAACGTGGGCCTTGTTCTTGAATACTTGTGCTGCTTGGCCAGCGACCTCTTCACAACTTCTTGTTTATTTGGTAAAGTTCCCTACAAAATAAGAGAGGATTATTTGTTTCAGCATGGTTTACTCTCAAGTTTAGCAAACAAAATAAGAGAGTAAGATATCATCTCAGAAACAAGAGAAGATTAATAGGATTGACATTTAAGAGGCTGTTTTCTCTTAGGAATGTGTTGTGATCCTGAGACCACAACCACCGACGATGTTAGTTGAGTGTTTAGCTCAACCGAAAGAAGGAAAGAAAGAAATAGGAAGAGGGAGAGAAATAGAGAATTACAGAACAGAGGCGAGAGAGAAGGAGAGATAGAAGAGATGTAAATTGGGCTTATCATTTTCCATGCCCCAAATCAGGCTCGTATGAGACCTTTTACAAACATCTTCTGGCTTAGTCTCACAACAGAATGCTAAATGGACATTTACAAAATGATGGGGGAAAAAGAAGTCTTACTCAGTGAGGAAGCTAACTCTCTCGGCTAAGGGTGCCAGTCCTTGTAGGCTCAGTGCAAAAATCCAGGACTGATGAAGGGTTAATACATATGAGTTCATGATATCCAACTCGAACACTAAAAAAGCCAACAGGTGACAAATTCAGCACAATCTACATTCTGTAAAGCAGAAAATAAGAGCAGATTGTTAGAAGAAAATAATGAACATCTGATTACCAATATCCAGAAACCCTATAGCAACTATAAAATTTTATTGTTGTAAATAGCAACTATAAAATAACAATGCAATCTGCATGAATATCAACTTAAAGTAGCCCTAAATAACAATAAATCGGAACAATTAAGCAATTCCTTGAATCAGTGTGGTCAGATGGAAAGGACATCAACTGCATATGACTCATTAGGCTTGTGTTTTTAAACCTAAAAGAACATGGCGGCATAAACCGGAAAAAGGGCGAATGCATCATTTCCAATCAGAAACATGCTATATAGAAGAAGACAAGAAATATTGACACATTACAACCATAACCACAAGGACGATTCATCTCCAGACCCTAAAATGCAAAACAATAGCATCTGTTTTGCTAAAAAAATGGGGCGATGATTAGCCAATGGGAGGAAAGTGATAAAAGGTTTGAGTGCAGATCTCTTACCTGTTTCGCTTCGTTAAGGAGCAAGCAATATGAGTGAGCTGTTCTCCATATCTTAAGTGCAAATCTCTTCCGTTAAGAGAGGTTGTTAGAGCTGTGATATCAAAATAACTATTAGGAGATCAAAGTCAATAGTTGGCGAAGAACCATGGAGAATGAAGTCGACAATCTGGAAATACGAAGATATTGTAATACTTCACTCAATAATAATAAAATCATGAGAATCAAGGCATAATTGAACTGGGAAAAACATGCTGCAAGGAACAGAAATTGACAATCTCCAATTCTGATAAATGCCAATAAAATTGAATAATAAATTGAATAATAAAATTCTACTGAAAAAGATGGAATAGTACCTGAAAAAGTGATTGTATTGGCTTGATGAGGTAACTTACAGATTTTGATTCAATGTGTCTGTTGTGACATTTTAGATTGGTAAGCCAAACTATTGAGTTGCAACTTCCACAGTAGCCCCAATCGTCCTTTAATCTCCTCCATGGACTGACTGGAATTCAACATCATTATTAGGTTGCTATCATTAAGAAGAAGAAAAATAGAGATAAAAGTATGGTGCACAAAAAGGAAAGGTTGCGTAAAGTCTTAATCACGCTCAACCAACTAAACATACTAATAATTCACGTGCAAAAACTCTGAAATTCAAATTTCATACCTCATTATTCCCATCTAACAAACTACATAATTCTATTGTACCAAAATCGCGTTTTTTATTTTGCATAACAACCTCTTTCAAACATTAATTTCCACAAGAGGCTGATTGGAACTGCAAAGGGTGGCATCGGCTGCATTGGTGGATGCTGAATGCTCTGGGTCTTTCACTGACATACTGCTCACGTGGAACTTATCTATAGAAACACTAAAGTAGGTAGAATAGTGAACTTGCCAAAGGAAGTTATCACTCGCAGCAGCATTCCACGACCTTCAAACACATAAGGGTTCAACATAGAAATGAAAGGAAAACATTTGTAAGGCTTTTCATAATAAGAGACGATTATATGTGGTTTAGATGAGTAAAATGATCACAACAATAAGAATTTAGATATTGTGACAACACAAAAAGTACATGCACACCCTTCCAGCTGATAACAAAGATTGCATATCCAGGAAACTAAAAAGATGCTCAAGGACATCCTGAGGTGATTCAACCAGTTCTGCAAAACAATCAAACTGTTAAAATAAAGAACTCACAAAGCTTATTAACATCTATAATCTATAATATGATCAAAGACTAGATGTTTTTTCCAGGTCTCCTAATTATTGATTTTTGATGCACTTGAATTGTTCTCTTCCTTTGTTTGTCGACTCATTTTCTTTCCTTTTTTTAGGGAGAAGTATGCAGGGGGTTATCCACTTTTCATTTTTACTTCTTTTTGTAACTTTCTTCTTCTTTTAGCCAAATGATAGCTAACAAACAAAGAGAAAATTTGTAGTAGCCAAAAATAAGGGAAATAACAGGTGCTGAAGTCTTAAATGTCCTTTAGATTGCAAAATGAAAGTCACAAAAAACAAACGGAAAAATATTATTTAACATAAAGGTAATCATAGTGGGTACAAAGATTATACTTTCACCTAGTGGCCTTGTCTATGTCTTGCATTACACAGGCTAAGAGCTAGGAGCTGTCTTGAATCACATTGAGTGCCAGTTTGGGTGAAAAGTATGACACGAAAGAAATCAATTCATTCTTGTCAAGGGGGGATTTTTTTTTTGATAATGAGTATGGTTTGATAGAATGATTTCCAAAACCCATGTTTAATATGGGAGATTTAAAGGGAGGACATGCATTGTCTATAAAACGACCCACATTCTGTAAGTATCCTCTAACCTTTCCTTTATCTCTCAAGTGCACTCATCTTGATCTTATATGTTTAACACAAGGATATGATCTAATTGCGTTCTTTCCCACCAAAGACATACTCAAAAATTAAAAACAATGTTTTTTCTCCAAAAAGCATGCTTCTTTTCAGGAAATTGGCACCGTATACATGCTCTTCTATAATCTACATTCTCCAACTAATGGCAAATCAACAGAAGCCACAAAAGGTAAACCTAAATCCGACAAGGCACATAAATTTTGTGCTCAAATTGTAATAAATCATCAAAACCATCAAGCAAAATCCATACAGGCAACGCCAAATTTCGAATCAAACAAATAACCAGACAAAATTGAAGGACGGAAAGAGTAATAAATAAGAGTGATTTATATAGGAGACAAAGGATCCATAATCTAAATGAAGGATTGCTGCTTGGTTTCTTCAAGAATAAGAAATAAGAGTGATTTATATAGGAGACAATTTATTCTTACCTGCACTAACCTTGCCTCTTTGGACTGACCAGTAGCACTAGTTGATTTAAGAAGACCTTGAGCCTGCATATCATCTAAGGAAAACTAATGAATGATTACAAATTAAAATATTAATGCTCATCATAGATAACTAGTATTTATTTATCAAGGAGACCTTGCTCTTTCAACACTTCTATGATAAACATTGCCTCTCGTTGCCCAAACAATACGCACCTAGGATCATAAACATTTTAACATATTTGTACGAACCCTTTTGGCCAACACGAAGAATAAAAATGCAATGTTAGATACAAATTGAACAGATCCCAATGCAGCAAGAAGAGACTGTACATGAAATTATACAGAAGATTAGCAAGACAATGATAGATCATAAAAATCCTTAAGAATGTCATTATTAGAAATAGGAACACATTCAGACATACATATTGATTTCACATATAAGTTGGATGCCAAGCTTTATATGTAAAGAGCCAAAAGAAATGGAGATGAGAAGCATGTGATATGGTACTCAACTGGGCAGCATATCCAAATGAAAGAAAATTCAGACAATTTCCAAAAGCGAAAAATAGAGCATCTAGAGATTGAAAAAGAAACATCCATTACATGAGAACAGAGTGATAAACAAAGTAACAAAATGACTTGAACTTGAGTACAAGAAATCAGGTTGTAAATTAGTTATTGTCTCTCACACTCACCAAGTCACCATGATCTAACAACCATGAGAAAGGATATGGATTTACTCACTTGAATCCATGTTTTCGGCAGCAATGTACAATTGTATCATATAAATATGGTCTAATGCAATAATCAGCATGAGTATGCATAGTGAACGTATACTTCATCATGCAATCGTATCTTTCTTTTCTTTTTTTATCTCTTTTCCTTGAGAAAAGGGGGCCATGAAAGGAAGAAGAAAAATAAATAAATAAATAAATGTCAAGGGAAGAAATAAATGTCAAAGGAAGGAAAATAAATAAATCAAGATATCTTGCCAAACCTAAAAAATCAGAATGCGGAAATAATTGTTAATACCTTCTGCAAAACCAATTGGGCACGATTTAAGAAAAGGATTCCCAAAATGTAAGTTATCTACATGAAGCAAACCTTGAACAAATTGATCTGGATTAGTTACTTCGTAATATCATCTGAAAATATCATCTGAAAAATGAAAAACCATATTTCAGTCATTCTTTTTAAAATTGCATTCCACGACAAACTTATCAAGCTCAAAAATACTTCCAAGATAAGGCATCAGCTTAAGAATATTGCAAGGAAAAATAAACTCAGTAGAGATGATTTTCAGTTTAACTTACTCGGTCTGCAACTGCTTGTAGGGTAACATGATCTCCCCATTCCCTGGATCTGAACAATAACAAACTCAAGTACTTTAGCAGTTGACATTCTTGTTTCTTACCAAGACTCACATTAGTATTATCATGAAAGGAAGCAATGATTTTAACAGGAAACTAACCTTTTCATTTTCCTCAAGTAGCTTCTATACTTCATTGGGACATAACCTTCATACAACTTTCTGAAACGCTTTAACTGCAAAATAAATACAATATCCACCAACAGATAAGTATAACCTCTGATAAGAACACAAGAAAGGACAAAATAATTATGCAAAGGAGATAGAACAGTTGGCAACAAGGCAACATTTACTACACTAGTGTGATACATGTCGAAAATTATTTCCTTATCCTAGAAGCATTAGAAGCAACATCAAGAATCTACACATTAGGTTAAGGTAAAGTGGTCAACTATGCAGTTCTCTGTTTCTATCAGCATAGACTGCCAAACTTCCCTCAAAATAAGCCGAATCATAAATATCATCTGACAAATAAAAAACCATAGAAGCAACCTATTACATTAGTTACCTCGTAAGACAGAACATCTGCTGATAATAGGAATTGGATATCTGCTCCTTTGTGTGCTCACTGAACAAAAGGAATCTAAAATCAAATATGACGGATAGCTGCGGACAATAATTGACAGCAGATTAATTAGAGAACCAAAATTGACACCTCAAATATAACTCAAATAATGACACTCAATACAAAGAAGAAATGCATAATATAGGCATCTTCTTAAGCTGTACTGTTTTCTAAAAAAATGAGATACGTGCTGCTTTGCCATTATTTTTCATTAGTGTGCACCATATCAAACCAAGCAACCTAAAAAGGGCTTGTTAACTGCCATCAACTTGTGCCTATCAGCAAGTCATGATTTCATAGTTCAGTCAGACACTTAAACATCTAAATAACTGAATGATGCATATAGATAAGAACCTTTTCCTCATTTCATTTCCGTTCATACTTCTCTCTGAATTGCTAAGTGTAATCATCAAATATCTGCCTAAGGATGACCTCATCAGCAATAGACCTACAAATGACAGAACACAAGGGTATATTTGAATAGGATAGTTTATACTTAGCACTTTTTTGGAAATCCCATATCCATGTTCAGTCCCAATACCTACCACTAAGCTCTAAACCTCAAAAGTCCTATACTCATACACTTGGAGCATGAAGTAAAAGTTTAAGACCAATTTGATCCAATCATCATTCCTTTCAAATAGAACAGTTCCACTTCAGATTTCCATGAATAAGCAAGTTATTGTAACTCAATTTATGATCTAATCCCTATAGGCATTATCAATCCTAAGAGAATAAGGTGTTGAGCCTTCTTAATTGCTCACATAACATAGATTACATAAAAAATAGAAACAAGGAGAGAATAACCACCCTAAACATGTCGTGTTGAAGCAAAATTGGGGGCCAGTTTGCAAACGTAATTCCTCAGAACGAGAAGTCACTCGCTGCAGAGCCAACAGATAACCATCTTCCGTTTGAATCTAACCCTAGGATAAACACAAAATTAGAAACCCTAAAAGTCAAAATTACTAAAGAAGAGGAAATCAATCAAAGAATAGAAATGAAATCAAACCCTAACCAAAGAGTAACTTTTCCCCAAATCAAACCCTACCCGAACAGTAATCAAGCTCTTCAATTGAAACGAAAGGGGTTTGGAGAGACTAACTGACATGGAGATGTCGAAGATTTGAGAATGGTGTCCAAGATTTGCTTTTGTCGATGGTGGCCGAGATCTGCTTCTGTCGAAGAAGTCGGAGACCTGACGAAACCAAGCGAAGTTCACGAAGGCGTCACGACGGTGGCTGCGTGGGGACGGTGGCGGCGTGGGGACGACGGCGGCGTGCACACGCAACACACAAGCGAAGGGCGATGGCAATTTGGAGTCCTGATGTGAGTGAGAGAGAGAGAGGTCGAAGAGTGTGTGCCCGATTGCCTGGAAAGGGGTTTTATTCTGGAGAGGATGGATTTTTTAGTTTTTTTATATAAAAAGAAATACACACTTTAGCAACGGTAATAGCCACGGGAATCCTTTGCCATAGCAAATATTGCCTAGCGATAGCAAACTTAGCCACGGCAAACTCATGTCGTTGCTACCATGTGTGGCTAATGGCAAAATTAGCCACGGCAAACTCAAGCCGTTGCTACAATGCGTGGCTAATTTGTTTTTTTTTTTTTGTAGTGCTATCTCATGAATCGGAGCCCACACACAAGTATCGACTGCAAAACACCTTATGAGGTGTGGACTGGAAAGGCTGCTGATTACTCTAATCTGAGGGTTTTTGGGTGCATTTCTTATTATCATGTTGATGAGGGTAAGCTAGAGTCAAGAGCTAAGAAGGGAGTCTTTAATGGGCTATGGTACTAGTATGAAAGGGTACAAGATCTGGTCTGACAGCAAGATTATACTTAGCAGAAGTGTAGTTTTTGATGAGAGTTCTTTGTTGAATTGTAGGAAGAAGACCAATGATGCAGTTGAGAAAGAGGCTGTTTATGAGGAGGTGGAGTTGGACTTCACTCAATCTGAGAGTCAGTTACCTGATTTGGTCACAAATCAACCATCACAGTCAGGTACTATTGAGTCAGACACTGCTGAGACAGGGGCTATACCACTAGACACAGGAGTAGGTGGAGCGACACATCGCAGTATTGCTGTAGATCGGCCAAAAAGGGTTAATATCAGACCTCCTGCGATATATAGGTCTGATGAGTTGGTGGGATATGCCTTGCAGGTGGCCGAGGAGGTGGAGGATGATGCTCCGTCCACCTACAAGGCTGCTATTTCTAGAGATGAGTCAGCACAGTGGCTTGCAGCAATGGGAAAAAAGATGGAGTCTCTTAAGAAGAATCAGACATGGGAGGTTGTCAAATTGCCTGCTGATAGGAAGGCGATTACTTGCAAATGGGTCTTCAGGAAGAAGGAAGGACTATCAACTGCTGAGGGTGTTAAGTACAAAGTACGAGTAGTTGCAAGAGGTTTCAATCAGCGAGAGGGAGGAGACTACAATTAGATTTTCTCACCAGTGGTCAGACATACTTCTATCAGGGTGCTACTAGCAATGGTTGCACATCAGGATTTGGAGCTTGAGCAACTAGATGTGAAGACAGCTTTCCTACATGGAGAGTTGGAGGAGGAAATATACATGTCTCAGCCATATGGTTTTCAGGTTCCTAGAAAAGAGAATCATGTTTGCAGACTGAAGAAGTCTTTGTATGGGCTGAAACAGTCACCAAGGCAGTGGTATAAGCGACTTGATAGTTATATAGTGCAACTGGGATATAACAGGAGTCCATATGATTGATGTGTTTACCACAACAGTCTGGATGATGGTTCCCATATTTATCTTGTGTTGTACGTGGGTAATATGTTCATTGCTGCTCAAAACAAGTCAGATATCCAGAAGTTAAAGGATTGTCTCAGTGCAGAGTTTGATATGAAAGATCTGGGTGCTGCTCGAAAGATTCTGGGAGTAGAGATCTATAGAGATAGGAAGCAAAGAAAACTCTTCTTATCTCAAGAAAGGTACATCAAGAAGATATTAAACAGGATTGGAATGTCTTCGGCTAAGTCTATAGATACTCCAATGGCCTCTAACAGCAAGCTGGGAATGTACACACTTCATACTGATGAGTACATGTCTAAGGTCCCTTATGCTAGCGCAGTTGGGAGTCTGATGTATGCTATGGTCTGCACTCGACCAGATTTAGCATTTGCTATTAGTGTGGTAAGACGCTTTATGGTTCAGCCTGGGAAGGAACACTGGCAAGTTATGAAGAGAATCTTAAAGTACCTCAGAGGCAGTAATGATGTTGGTCTGTGCTATGGGAATGACACAAAGTGCTTGGTTGCTGGGTTTTCAGACTCTGATTATGCCGGCGATGTGGACAGTAGGAGATCGATGACTGGCTATGTTTTCACTCTTGGGAGTTCTGTGGTGAGTTAGAAAGCAACTCTACAACCTACAGTCACTTTGTCTACCACAGAGGCAGAGTACATGGCGTTGACAGAAGCTGCTAAGGAGGGAATCTGGCTTAAATGTTTGGTCAATGATCTAGGCCTACATCAGGATCAGGCTTTAGTGTATTGTGACAGCTTGAGTGTAATATGATTAATCAAGGATGAAGTTCATCATGAGAAGACGAAACACATTGATATCAAGTACCATTTTCTGAGGTATGAGAAGATAATCGGGGTGAAGAAGGTGGGAACTGCTGATAATCCTGCTGATATGTTCACTAAGCCAGTTCTAGAGAGCAAGTTCCAACATTGTTTGGACTTGCTTAATATCATTAGCTGTTGAGTTGCCCTACGGGGCAGTCTGGGTCCATCTTCAAGGACCAATCTGAGGCAGAAAACGTCTGGGAACTTGTCATAGGTGCATCTGTTTCTAAGAGGCACTAGTACAGACTAGACGTTTATCAGGGGTTTTTTTACAAAGCATACGGGAGTTTTTGGCCTCCTTTTATTCCCTTCGCTGATAGATGTCTCTCGGGAGTTTTATAAAAACTCCCGAGAGACAACTCTTGGTCAGGGATTTTTATAAAAACTCCCGAGAGAGAGCGAAGTCCATACACCCGTTTTACTTTCAACTCTTTCGGGAGTTTTTTAAAAAGCCCCTGACAAAGGCAATATATTTGTTTTTAAAAAAGCGGTGCTTTCCACCTTAGTTGGGTAGAAAGCTCCTATTGTGTTGTTACAGAGGGAGTATTGAATATGCCAATATCTAGACGACAACAAAATATATCAAATTGAAAGAATTAAAGGACAACACCTTATAATAATTCACTCGTCTATATTGAAGCAAATACTTATCTACTGTCAAAAAAAGTGTATATGTAGTTACATCGAGATTTTTTCTAAGCATAAACAAACATAACCCTCCAGTTGCAAACTTAACCAAAAATTCATCATTCATCAATACTCTCAACATTGCCACGCTCCCAACACAGACACTGGCCACATCAACGTGCTCTTTCTGTCAAGAAAAATGATAACAACAATGATAGGATCTCAACATTATCTCCCTCTACATTATACATTGAGGTATTAACTTATTGCATATTTTTTTACCAACTCTCTGCTAGATATTAACACCAAAACAAAAGAAGTAAACATGACTAGATAAAAATAGTTGTCTTACCAAGCACTGCACCAGATATAGAAACAAGTTAATCACAAAGAAGTGCTCAAATTGGTTCAAAGTTCTTCCTGCCATTGTAAATTGAAAAGAAAAGGAAATGAATGGAAAATAAAGAGATGTATGAGAGTAAACACATAGTAATATCTAATCATATATATTATATAGTGGTTGCTTCTATTGACTGCAAAACACAAATGGATAAACAAAAAAATAACACAGATACTAACCTTTGTGTTTTGCATCAGTCTTAGTTGAGGGCCTCAGACAGTACTGAAACAGCTTCCAGATATACACAGAAGGCCCAGGAAATCCTATTGAGAATATTGTGGGCTGTTGTTGAAGGATAAATCAGAAGAGACAGAGCATCACAAAGAATAACCTACACGCAAGATGTAAGGTTGATCAGATGGCACGCTAAAAAATGTAACATTGTCATCATCTTAGCATGTACCAAAGGTCATATATAGGAACTTAGGAAGTATCATTATATATTCCCACCCTAATGAGTTGAAATCAAAGGGAACATGATGCAGTTAGAAGAATGAGGATAATGGAACACTAACCACATAGGTATTCTGGTTGGGTACTAAACCCTTTTCCAGCATCTCATTCAGAAGCCCATTTGCTTCTTCAAGCTTACCCTTTGCACAAAGATCCTTAATTAAAACATTTTATGTCACAACATTTGCTTTCTTTCCTTGTTTTTCCATTCTCATTCTAATAGTCATAGCAGCCCTGTGATTTCCTTCCTGGCAGTACCCATGAGAAACATATTTAGCCAAAAAGTAGAGTTTATGATGTTGATCAGAAGCTTGTGGAGTTGTGGGTTTGAGTTCACTATATTAGAACTTCGCTAGAACTTAGCGTGTTAGAGGTTCAATTATCCCTTTTCATGCTACTAGATGCATTTTTTTATAAACTCATAAATCATGTATCCAATGAAATAAGGAAACAAACACATAAACAAGGAAAATATTCAATGAAACCAAAAAAACAAACATAGCAAACAGAAGAAATCTACACAATGCAATAGTCATAGAAGCTCTCTCATATTTCTATCTATAAACTATAAAAAGTGCCATCCTAACTTCAAACTTTGTTCTCTTAGTTCACACCAACTAAAGTTTATTTCAACAACTTGCATAAATTTTGCTGAGCAAACTCATATTATACTTATAATAGAACTCCACTTGTAAATTATGCTTCAAATTGACATTGACATAATAGAAATTTCAATTCAGAAATTTAATTTGAAAAATTAAGCAAGAGATACCAACCTCGATGAAGCGCGAGAACAACAAATCACCAACCCCTTTTGCAGCAGCAGTAGCAGATTGCACAATCGACAGCCCTGTGTGAAGCAGCAGCAGCAGATCGCACAGCAGCACAATCGACAGCCCCTTGTGCAATTGACAACAGGAGCACAATCGCACAGCAACAGCAGAAACAGGAGGCGAACAACAAACTAATTTGAGGAACAACAGGAGGAGAACAGCAGGCTGGCCAAACAACTGGAGGCAAACAGAAAATCGAACAGCAAACAAAAAATCAAACAGCAGCAGCAGCAGATTGACAACCAAACAGAAAATCGAACAGCAGCACATTCGCACAGCAACATGTTCGATCGAACAACAGCAACAGGTTTAATCAGCACCACAACACGCGAGAAAAAAATCAGAAAATCGAACAACGGTAGCACAATCGAACAAAAATCAGAAACGAAGGTGAATTGAAAAAAACCGAACAGCAGCACAATCGAACAAGACGAGTGCGAATTGAAGACAGCAGGATGATGGAAAATACAATGAATGAAAAGAGGGGTGAAGAGGAACACGTACCGCAACTGCTGTGGGTGAAGAGCTCGAACAACGAAGCCTTTCGCGACAAGAGAACTTGAAGACGAAACTGTGCGCAACCCTGGTGATGCGAACAGCAAAACCGTCGAGCCTCCTCCGCAATTGATGGTCCAATGTCGAGATTGTCACCACCGATCGTCCTCTTCAAGAATCGTTGATGTTGATCAACCTCCAAGAGCTATCTCGATCGATTGAGTAGACGGTCAGTTTTTAGGGTTTTCAATCAAATTCGATAAAGAACGTGGGAAATTGGGAATACTTTTACAATATTTATTGGGACATTATTAAAAACCTCCCGAGAGAGTATATCCGATTTTTAATTAAAAAAAACCACACTTCTATAAGGAGTTTTTATAAAAAAAACCCTGTGCGAAAATCCTCTTTCAGGAGGTTTATAAAACTCCCGGTAATTTTGTCCTGATAAACGTTAAATCTGTACTAGTGAGGATTCAAGACAAGGTGGAGATTTTTTAATGTGCCTTGAATGATCGTTGACCGGCGACACATCAAGGGGTCCGGGGGGCGGAGCCCCCTAGCGGTGGTCTCGCCGGGGGGCGGAGCCACCCCGCCTTTACGGTATGCGATGTTTATTGTAAATGGGTCTATCATTTGTTTATTTTGGGCTTTCAGTCCATTGTTTGTTTAGGGTTTCATGAATCTCTTCATATACTCATGAAACGCCGACCCCTTGTAACCCTAATCTGTTTTGCTTCCTTTAATAATAAAACTGGTTCTCTGCCCGTGGACAGGGGCGGCCCCAAGGTGGGGCGGGCGTACGCGGCCGCCCCACCCTTTGACCCACGTGCCCGGGGTTTGGAAAAAAAAAAAAAAAAAAATCTATACTCCCTCCGTTCGGCAAAACTTGTCGTTTTAGAGTTTTGTTTTTGTTCGGAAAAACTTGTCATTTTAGATATTTTTGCTTCTACTTTACTAAAACGCCCTTGATTTGATTGATGTGTTGTGCGTTGTAGTTTTTAATAAAGTAAAAAGTAAAGTAACAAATGAGGGTAATTTAGTAAAAAAGGAGTGTAATTATTAGTTTTATTAAAAGTTGTGTGGAGTGTTAAAATGACAAGTTTTGTCGAACGGAGGGAGTATATATATAAGTGTTGTAATAAGTAAAACTAGGATGAATATAGAATCAATTAGTCTACTTTGCTTAGTTGTTGATGGGAAGGAAGGAAACTAATGCTAGACCAAAGGTTGGGGGTTCAAGTCCCACTAGCCTCTTTTTTTAAAAAAAAATTTCGCCTCCCTCAAAAAAGTTTTTTTTTATTCTTTGTTCAACTTGCACCTACTCTCTATGTTTCTACCCCCTTATTTAATTATATTCCCACTTCTCGAGCTCCTTACTATATACAAATTATTATCTAGCTATAAACTAATTAAACCCCATAAAATTGGTGAAATTATGATTTGATTATGAGAATAAATTTTGTGAAATCTTCATTAGAGTTTTGATTTTGAGAATAAATTTTGTGTTTTAATTATTGTGTATGTGATTTTGAGAATGAAATTTATGAATTGAATTTGGGGTTTGTGAATTTAATTTGTGAAGCTTTATGCAATATTTGTATTTTTCGTAACCTACATATTCAAATCACAATTTCTATCATGCATTTGGAAACCAAAAGATATTATAAAGTTAGTGAGTTTACAATCCTAGCTAGCTAATATGCAAAAGTCTTGAATTTAACATGATTGAATTTCGATAAGTTTACACTCCTAAATATGACAAATGCTTGAATTTCCAATGAATGACGAGAAACAACTATCATAGCAACACAGCAAATGTAAGCAAATGTAAGCCTACTTTTCTATAATTCACTGCTAAGTTGAAAATCGTAGCTTAGGTAAAGGAGTTTATTCAAAACCTATATCTCAGTACACACTAGGAGGATTCTGCGGCTACCACTGCCCGTGGACGTAGGCAACACACCGTTATTGAACCACATAAATCTCTGTGTTGTTTTTCGCTTTATCATTCTCGTTATAACAGGGCCTATGAGCCTATATTACATCCAACAACTCCAACATATTAATTTGTCGAATGGAGGGAATATTAATGAACTATAGGAAAGGTTTCTAAATA
The DNA here is from genome assembly GCA_037127255.1 of Persicaria tinctoria. Lineage (NCBI taxonomy): Eukaryota > Viridiplantae > Streptophyta > Magnoliopsida > Caryophyllales > Polygonaceae > Persicaria > Persicaria tinctoria. Next base: position 29,542,111 of record JBANSL010000009.1, read on the forward strand.
TATTTCTCAACCCATATGGTCCAAATCGACTGGTTTGCCAACATAAGTAATATACCTGTTCAAAAAGCAGCCTACCTTGTCTAACAGGGAAGAGTATGTATAATATATATTTCTCCGGGCTATATATTAAATTATATTTGTCAAATAACATGTTTCAAACTCTTTTACTTCTCATATGTTAATTTCCTTTTATATATATGCATGTATATACCTTGCTACTTAATTAATAGGGAGTAAATAATTTCTTGTCAAATCGGCTATATACGTAGAAATTTTAGCGTAAGCTCAGACTCATGGTGCCTCTTTGAAATTGAATCGAATTCAAAATTAATTATAACCTTCCTTGACCACATGCAAATACTAATATTAGTAATTATCACCTGCCTATATATATAAACCCCACAACACCTTTTATTCGGCCAAATTACCAAATTGGTATAAAAAATGTATTACAAACCACATATTGGCATAAAAAAGACTTAAAGCGACAAATAGGTATAAAAAATAATATCAATGCGCCAAATTAGTATATTTTCCTTAAAAAATCTGTTTTTTTAATAAATTAAGTTAATTTATACATCTTGAACTTATTTTCATTTAAAATATAAACAATTAATATAATTTACATTCTATTTTTTAATATTTTAAATTTTATATTTAAATTTTATACTAAATCTATTTGAATTATATTTTTTTCAAAATATTTTTTTAAAAAAAACTTGTTGGCAAATCGGTACCACTTCTCCCCTTTTATTATTGAAAATGTTTATAAAGTTTAAAAATATTTTTTTATAGATTAATTTTCAATTAAATTCAAAAAAAGTTTATAAATCATTAACATTATATAATTTTTATAATATTCTTGATTTTTAATAATTCATGTTAACGTTAATGTAATATTTTATTCAATTTGTACACACCTACATTTTATAGCAAAGTGAAAAAAAATTAAAAAAAGTATTTATCTCAACCTTCCAAATAAAATCTAGGTTAATTTTTTTCTTCAAAAGTTTGCTAAAAATTTGAAATAAAATTCTTCATAATTTTAAAATTTTATAATATATAATTTAAAATTTAAAATAATTTTTTAATAGATTTATTTCATCCCTATTGGCCTAATGTTTAATTAAAAATAAATAAGTTGGTTTATTAAGTGAATTGATGTTACTTTATTAAAAATCAAAATTTTAAGGAAAATATACCAATTTGTCGCATCAATATCATTTTTTATACCTATTTGTCGCTTTACGATTTTTTTATACCAATCTGTCATTTGTGATGCCTTTTTTATTCCCATATATATATCGATCAAAATTCATTTACCCCCACCCAAACACGCCCTTATTCACAAACTTGAAAATCACATGCATAAAATTCATTAATTTCCCTCCTTCCAAACGCGGCCTTATTATAGAGCAGGATGAGACCAATCCCAGCGATTTTTTAAGAGTCTTGACCAATTTTTTATTTTTTATTTTTTTTATTTTCTTTAATTCTAATTTTCTTCTTCTTTTTCCTTTAATTATCTTTTTGATTTAATTTTACTAAATATTGGGCTTAATTCAAAACATTGATCTTAGCCTAAATTATAATTTTAGTAATTTTTTTTTCCTAAAAAAACAATGGGATTAATTCAAAACATAAAATTAATAATAAGAAAACATAAAATTAATATTATTAATATATATATATATATATACTACTTTAATCGTTTTCTCAACCCATGAGTTTAATTCAAAATATTTAATTATCTGAACTTTTACAATTATGTTATAATATTAATTTAATATATTAGTAAGATTTTACTTATAAAAAATCGCGTCATGACGCGGGAATCATACTAGTTTATCCTTAAATTGGTAAATAAAGAGCGGTTGAGCTATTCCGGAATGGTTTCCAATCTATGGGTACTACCCACAAGTCCGAGGTTCAAACCAGAGACCTATAGGTACTACCCACAAGTTCTTTTCGGTTGAGCCATTCCGAAATGGTTTCTGATCTATTTATCCACGACATCCGATCCTTGGTGTCTACCACAACACTGATAACACCACAACACTGATAACTGCAATTAATTTTTGTCCGTTGAACAATAAAATATTATCATCAAATATATATTCGTTTTACATAGAAATATTAACCACGTATATTAATTATGAGAGCAAAAAAAAAATCATTCTTTTGATTTTTAATAATAATATGAATAATATAAAAAAATAAAATGTTATCATATTTTTGTTAGTTATATTTAGATAAAATTTTATGGCTTATTTAAATAAAATAATTACAGAAAAAGGATAAAATCAAGGGTGCCACTATATACACCGCAAATCCGGATTATGGATTTGCACGTCCTTAAGGACGTGCTTGCACGTTCTTAACGACGTGCAAGTCTGGGACTGTGCACGTCCACTATTTCAGTCTTGCACGTCCTTAACAACGTGCCAGCACGTCCTTAAGGACGTGCAATACTTGCACGTTGTTAAGGACGTGCAAACCCTAGTTAGGGTTTTGCGTTTAGGGTTAGGGTTAGGGTTTAGGTTTTCCGACGGTTTTGTAATGTTAATAATAAAATTGAAGTGTTTAGCTAGTGGATTTGAAGTATATGTCAAAAAAATGTCTTGCAGTATGTTCCACAAAGTATGGCAAGAAGCCACTTCCTTGGAAAGGAAAACATTGGGATTCACCTTAATCTTGGCGAAGATGGAAGATCTTGGAAAGTGAAACACTTACACAATGATAACATTTATTTCAATAATATTTTAGGGTTGCACTTGCATATTAGTTTACATTCATAAGTTTAATAAAGTTGTGGAATACAATCTAGGAAAATAGTAAAGGACGGCCGGCATCGGCACGCAAGGCTCTAAATCTCTCAATCTGAGCTTGAAACGGAGCATCCCATCCTTCGACGCTTGGATGATGATGTTCGACCCATTCTAGTGGAGGCGGCGGAAGAGGAGCGTTAGGACGCAACCAGATCTATGAGAACAAAAATTTAGAGTTAGAGTATTGACATATGTATGAAAAGCAGGAATAGGTAATAAAAAAGACGTTTGAAGTCGTACCGCGGCAAAATGGTCTTGGTTTCCGATGCAGGCTACACCAAGAGTTGCTGATTGGGGAGGGTTGTTAGCAGATGTCGGCGAGATCATGGGGAGACATGTGAACGGATGATGCCAAGCTAGGACGACGAGAGGAATCTGATATACCGTCGCAATTACTAAACCCATGATGGGTAGCTCTATCCACCGTCTCCTATCACCATGTGTGGCTCCGGCCCATCTCTGGTAGTCGACGAACTGCTGAAATGGGTACTCTCCCGTATAACAACCGGCGTACAGATCGGCGCCATCCTCCAAGTGATTGCATAGTAACGTTTTGAGTTCCGGGAAAGCAGTCTCGCCGATCGCTGATGTCAAAGCCGCCAAAGCACGGTAGCACGTCATATTAATATTCAAATATTAATTAAATAATTTTGAAGTATTTTAATATATTCAAATATATAATATTTGAATATATTTTTTATTATCTTTCAATATATTTTTATATTTTAATATATTTTAATATATTCAAATATATTATATTTGAAGTATTTTAATATATTCAAATATATTATATACTATCTATTATATTCTATTAAATTAAAACTATATTCAAGTATATATTTTAATGTTAATTAAATTTATTTATATTTATTTGAATCTATTTTAATATATTCAAGTATATATTTTAATGTTAATTAAATACTTTTGAAGTATTATAATATATTTTAATATTTTTTATTGTATTTCAATTGTAATTTATTTCTATGTATTATATTCTATCAAATTACAATTATATTCTCTTCTATCAAACTATATACTATAAAAAAAACATTTTAATATATAAATAAATCAAAAAATCTATTTTCAATTATATTCTATTAAACAATATATATTATCTATCAAACTATATTTTCAATCATATTCTATCAAACTATATTCTATTAAACAATATATATTATCTATCAAACTATATTTTCAAAAAATCTATTTTCAATTATATTCTATTATAAAAATATATTATCTATCTAATTATATTTTAAAACTCTAAAAATAAATCAAAAAAATAATAATTCAAATAACATACCGGTGGAGTCGGGACCGGGGACACCTCAATGGTCCGACGCTTCCGCGGCGGCAATAGACCGTCGTCCGCCACACCACCACCATCAACGCCGCCAGCCGCCCCACCACCACCGTCACCGCCGCCAGTCGATGCCCCACCACCACCACTCCCCTCCACCGCCAAAGTCGCCAGCACCACTAGACCGGGAGCCACCGGCGCCACCGCCTCCACCTCCATCACCGTCGCCTCCGCCTCCGCCTCCAAGGCCGCCACCGGCGCCACCGCCTCCACCTCCATCACCGTCGCCACCGCCTCCACCTCCAAGGCCGCCACCGGCGCCACCGCCTCGGCCTCCATCGCCGTCGCCTCCGCCTCCGCCTCGGCCTCCAAGGCCGCCACCGCCGCCTCGAGGTCTCCCTCTCTTTCTGCCATCTCTCTCGGTCTCTCTCTCTCTCTCTCGGACTCCGGCGCTCTCTGTTCTCTCTCTCTCGACGACGCTCTCTCTCTGTTCTCCCTGTTCTCTCTCTGTGTGAAGACGACGAAGACGATAGACGAAGAGGGGCTTTAAAGGACGGGCAAGCCCGTCCCCAAGGACGTGCAAGCACGTCCGGGTTTGAAAAAAAAAAAAAAAAAGGGTACACCCCACTTGCACGTCCTTAAGTACGTGGGGATTTGCGGTGTATATAGCCGAAACGAAAATCAATTAGGTTTAACCAACCTAATATATGAAACAAATCAGATGTGATTCAGATTGGGTTACTTAGGATCCACGTATTTTTAAAATTCGGTTTAAGTATGAAACCCAGAACAAAATTGAAAATTTTTGTTTTGCCCCGAATGAACTGATTTTTTTTTAAAGGAAGGAAGAAAAATTAGGGACGGAGACTTGACAAATGAGTAGGTAAAAGCTTGGATAGATTCCGGGTGATCGGTGAGTAGCGGGTGAAAGACTTGATTAATTTCCATTTGATATAGGATGATATTTAAATTAAAATAAGACTCCTAAACAAATTTAGCGGTACCCCATACCCCTCTTCGGCAGATCCGATATCTAATAGAGGAACGAAAGTAGATGACTTGAATCAACATGAGGAGTGACAAGTATGGAAATTGAAGAGAGAGAGAGGTCTGTTCCAGAAGGCAGAAGACGAGGGAAGGATTAAAGCTGAGGGAACCGATCGATTGAAGAGACCATAGAGGACGTTGTCTTGTTCTTCACCCGGCCGGCCTGTTAATTTTCCGCGTAATGAATGATATATACAAGTTGGTGTAGGTACGTTGAATGCTTATGCACATTTTAATGTTCGATCTATACAAGTTGCTGATCCATCGATATACAATATGGGTTTCGAACACGAAAGTTGCCATTAATGGCGTCGCTTTCCCCTTGCTATCCGATTGTCCCCGGAAATTTCCGGGCAAGTACGTACTGACTTGCTCGATCACATCGTCTTCATCGTCTTACAACAAGACTCGAAGTCATCATGAATTCAGATATTTTTAATATATTTTGTAGGGGAAAATCATTTCATTACCTTATAATATGGGCAACTAAAGATCTGGGTAACGATTTGGGAATTGAATATAATATTATAATATATTTAAACACTTAATTAGTGTTTGCCAAACACTTTTTTTTTTTTTTTGGTAAAACACTAATTAAGTGTTTAAATATATTATAATATTATATTCAATTCCCAAACACTAATTAAGTGTTTAAATATATTATAATATTATATTTAAACACTTAATTAGTGTTTGCCAAACACTGTGCAATTCCCAAACACTTAATTCGGGTGATTCGGGTTGGGGTCGGGTGCGGGTGAAATTGCCATCCCTAGTGTATGGTTAGTAAATTTAAAACATATTTAAAATTATATAAATTTTAAATAAAATACCTTATAAATTACATGTGTAAATCACAAACCAACTGCTGCATAATTGTATGAACTTTAATTAATTAATTGACATAATTTACAACTTTCATTTAAAATTTATGTTATTTTAACCATGCTATAAAATAATTATAATGATATATAATTCATTAGAATCCAAACACAACCTTAATGATATTTATAATTGTTTATAATTGATTAATATAAACGCAATGTCTATTTAAGAATGAGTAAATATTGTTTAAATTTACTATTTGGTCAGATCATAGGTTAATTAGAGCAAAATATTTATAATTTGTAAATTTGTAGTTGTTTATAGTTTATTAATATTTATTTTTAAATGATATTTTATTTAGGTGATTGATGACGTACCTTGAATTTGGTAAATAAAGAGTTGTCATCTGGTGTTTGAATCAGAGATCTTTGCGTACTACCTATAAATCTTTTCCGGTTGAACCATTCCGAATTGATTGATTGATGACGTACCATGTAGAAGTGTCAAACGTAAGACCGACGATGTACTTGGTGTCCTCAAGAGCACGACGGAAACGCTGCGCATCTCGGCGGGGGGAGGGGGGGGGGGGGGGGCGTACATGTGCGAGCTAGGTGTTGTCGTCGCAGAAGATGGGAACCACCCACTTCTTGGACTCCATTATCAGCGCGAGCTCATGGAAGCAAAAACGCGACTTGCAGTACTGCACGATGAGAGGACCGCCACCCCGAGGCAGCAGTTGCGGATGGCCGGGTCGATCTTGTCGTAGAGCCGATCTCCGGGGCTCATGATATTGTTGTTGAGGAGCGGCTATACAACCCCAACCCCTGCAGGTGGTGGTACAAGAGCCCCACCACCGTCCTCTTCGTGTCGATCCCCCTGGTAGTTTATGAACACGTCGCATTGCCACCCGATTTCAGCCTGATAACTCCACCTTGATGAAGGTTTTATATAATGTGTTGTTCTAGAGATGATGGAAGACAAGAAAGGTATTTTATTTCATACAAATATCAATTGGATAAGGATAAGTTTTGTTCAGTTTTGGTTCCAAGGATTTGCTAATTTATTTGATTTATTTTAATCTATTTTTTATTGATATAATTTGGTTTAAGATTTGTTTGAATAAAGATAGTGTGTAGATTTTGTGGAAGGAGATTTCAAATTCAAACAGGCTGGTGAATTGAAGATATGGTGAAGATTCAGTGCAATCGAAAAATCTTATTTTGTGGGATTATTTTCTGAATTTCATGGTTGTAAATCAAGTTGAGATAAGGGGATTCAAACGTTCAAAAATCAGCCCTTGCAACCTATAAACGAGATGGTGCAAGCGGAGAAGAAGAAGGCGACTCGAGCATTAAATCTACAAGCAAAACATTCTCCATTGCAATCATTTGCCATTGAGTCTCTCTTTCTCCATTGTTGTTCTTGCTTTATCTTTTTAGAGTTTGAGAGTTTTTAGAGCTTCATTGTACAAGTCTAAAGTGTTATACTATGAATATACATCTACTCAAATGTATTCACTAGGCTATTATTTCACGAGTGTTTTGGGTTGACTAGATAGTAGCGGGTGAGGTTATGAGTTGAGAGGAGAAGGATTGTTCTTTTAAGTTGTATCTAGGACTCCAAGGGATTTAAGTTGACTAAATAAAATCGGGTTAGACTTCGAGTGTTTAGAAGAAGGAAATATCTTCTCGGTTGTATCTAGGATACATAAGAAGTACTGAAATAATAGTGCTTTTGAATCCTATGGGTTGGAGAACCCCATGCGGCAATGTAGGCCAAGTTGTGTTGAACCTCCGCTAACAATTCTTGTGTTATTTAAGTTTTAGTTTCATATTTAATTTCCGCATCATACTTTGATAAGTTTTATTTTCATACAGGTGTCTGGTATCATTTTAAGACCTTGACTCTGCTACTGCGAAAATTGCCCATATTCTTTTCATCCCCCCTTCTACAGTATCTCTATTCTTTTTATATCACCTATTACGACTCTTCATAACTATCGCCGCAGCGGTTGTGGTTGGCTTCCCGCAGAGCATCCCGCTCGCGAGGGCTCTAATATCGCTGGGAATGGTCTCATTCTACTTTATAATAAGGCCGTGTTTGGAAGGAGGAAAATTAATGAATTTTTTGTGATTTTCAGGTTTGTGAATAAGGGGCGTGTTTGGGTGGGGTAAATGAAATTCGATCGATATATGGGAATAAAAGGTGTTGTGGGATTTGTGGTCAAGGAAGGTTATAATTTTGAATTCGATTCAATTTCAAGGAGGGAGAATAAAATTCAACCCAGGACCAAGGGTCTGCGCTTTATTAAAAAAATTTTAAATCACCACACCCTTTTTTCCATATATATCTGGGACCGGTAAATATAATGGTACAAAAATTTCCATAACAATTATATATAAATCACAAACCAACAAAGTTGGTAATCACACTTGCAGTAATCGATATGACGGTAAATATCGTAGTGGTAACCACGTAAAGGTGATACGGTAATAATAATGAAATCTAAATATCAGGTTATTACGTAAAGGAGAAGGGAACAAACTAAGCAAACCCAAAAACAAAAGGGATCTGGTCCAACACCAATCACCAACATAAGGTATGTATAGCTAGACCTGAGCATGGGCGGGCTTGGGCCGGGTCTATGGGAATATTTTGGCCCATTTTAGCGGGCCGGGCTTGGGCTAGGCCTGGTTTTTGGGCCAACTCTTTTGCCCAAGCCCGTCCACATGGGCGGCCCGGGTAGTCCACCGGGCCGTCCATTATAATTTTGTAAAATATTATTTTTATTTTATTATTTTTACGTTTGATCTCAAACTATAAAAATGTGCTAAGTGTCTCAAAAGATTGAAATTTTATACAAAACAAATGTATACAAGTTACATAAATGTGAAATTACACACTATAATCTTTATGTAGGTTCATTTCAATGATTTTTTTTGGCGAAACTAATTAAAATAACCCAACCTTTAAGGGTGTGTTAAAAACATATCCCAACCTTTCAAGTGTAAGATAAATATCCCGACATTTAAAGGGGTGTTATAAATATATCTCAACCTTTCAAATGTAATATAAATATCTCGACCTTTATAGGTGATGTTAAAATAATATCTCACAAAAATTTGTACAAGAAAAAAAGCTAACAGGACATGCATATATGACAAAAAAAAAAATTAATAAAAAAAACTTTAAAAAATCTATATAAAAAAATCTATTTTCTTATAACTCTATATTAAAAACCTTGTTTTATTAAACCACTTTTCTTTTCTTTTTTTTATCAAGGGAAATAAATAAATTAATAGAATATAAATATATATATATAATGATATATTTACAAGTGTTTAATATTTTATTTAGATTATTTTTATATTTGATGGATAACACCCATATTCGTATAATGGACCATTTAACTAATTTTGCATTTTTATGAAATTTTAAAATAGAAAGAAGAATATTTAGAATTTTAGTAAATAAATTATGTAAAAAAAAATGGGACAATTGAACTAGAAGAATAATATGGAAAATTGAAATATTAATAAAGTGTCTTGATTTTTTTTTAATAATAAATGAAAAAACTTGTTTTCTTAAACCCTTCTATTAATTTTTTATATATTTTTTTTTATTAATTTAGTTTGCCACATATGTATGCCATGTTAGTTTTTTTTGGTATAGAATTATTTTATATATTATTTGAACATCACTTATAAAGGTTGATATATTTATCTTACATTTGAAAGGTAGGGATATATTTTTAACATATCCTTAAAGGTCGGGATATTTATCTTACATTTGAAAGTTTGAGATATATTTTTAACACACCCTTAAAGGTCGGGTTATTTTAATTAGTTTCGCCATTTTTTTTAAAAATAATATATTAAGTACTATTGTATTTCTTAATTTCTATGCGATGTAAAAACCATTAGTATTTATAAAGTAATAGATGTAAAAAGTTTAGATATTATATAATCAATACATATACTCCGTAGTATTTTAATACAAATATATAAAAATTAATATAAGTAATATATATAGGCGGGCCGGGCCTACCGGCCCGCTTGGGCTTAACCCTTAGCCCAAGCCCGCCCTATGGGCCAACCGGGCCGGGCCGAATCGGCTCGCTTGGGCCAATTACCTTACCCAAGCCCGCATATTTTACAGGGCGGGTTGGGCGGGCAGGACGGGTTAGCCCATGTCTGCTCAGGTCTATGTATAGCTCACCAAAAAACCAGTTAAAAATTTAAGTAGAAGCAACTGTTTATTTTTTTAACTTGTTAAAAAGGTGTATGGACACCCAAAAACTCATCAAAATGGTTAAAATTATGAGTTAAAAAAAAGCTACTTGAGGGAGCTTATTTGGGGTTTATTTTGTTTATTTGGTTTGAAAGTACCACAATACCCCTAATAACAACCACATAAACTCCACTTTTTACAAATAAACTGTTTTTCGTCCCATACGGAGTTTATATTTTTTCATAAATTTTTAACTACTTTTACTAACAGTTTGTAAATTTTTACCCTGTTTATAATTTTAGTCAGTTTATTAACCCCGTCCCATACGAACCCATAGATATACATCTAAATGCTCTTCAATGGCCGCCAAAGACAAAAATTTCAGAAGCCACAAGGAAAAGGATACAAGAAAGATGTGAGCAAAAGCATATTGAAGAAGGGGTTAAACAAATTCTAAAGAGAGGGAGGAGCCCCTCTCTAGAATGGTTTCAAGCGGGAGATATCTCAAAACCAATTGACAACGAGAGAAATAGTCTGTCAAGCTTATATATTATATAGTCAAGACATCTCAATATTTCGTGACAACCACATATTCCAACACGTATATATATGTATATATAGGGAGTTGTTTCCTTGTGCACACCCCTTAGGGTGTACTTTGTGTATAATTATGGACCGTTGATGGAGATTAGATAGAAGGCTGAGATTAAAAGGGATTTTTGTAGTTTTTTTTTAAATATGTAAAATATTTGTGAAGAAAATCTGTTTTTTTTTTCCGGTGGAAAATAAATATTTTTTTTAAACCAACCTAACTTAGGTAGTTTTACATATTTGGTAATTCCATCGAATAATGTTTCATTTGTTACCGAATAATTTTTCTGTTATTTTTTTCCATTTAGTTCTTATAAAAAATTATCAATTCTATTGAATAATTTATCACATGCTATCGAATATTGTTTTTTTAAACAATACTTACCATTCGAATATTGTTTTTTTAAACAATACTTACAATTAATACGAATAATGGTTCATATTTCACTAAATAATGTCTGACATTTCACCGAATAATGTTTAATTTGTTTAATGTAGTTTATCAAACTGAAGACTATATTATGGGGAATAGTGAATTAGATTTCACCGAATAATTTACTAACTCATACCAGTGGTAACAAAAATTCGACACATACGCTTGAACAATGGACAAATATTTAATAAAAAATATATATTTGACTAAAAATCAAAATTTCATACCGAATAATACAATAGAATAATAAACAAATTTCCCATTCCACTGCACAATTTGCCTCATGCGTGTATTAGTTGAATGTTGATCCACCTGCATACACAACCATTCATGTCCGTCATGCTCTCCAGTGATTTTCTTTGCCTTACCTTGAATCAGTCATAGTAAATCACTTCCTAATCACCAAGCGACCTCCGATCCTTCACTCCTCCATCGTCCTCTATCGCCACCATCGCCAAGATCTACCGACATCACCACCACCGCACTGGCCATCGTCGAATCGACGCCACCGCTGCAGCGCTGCCACCGCGAGCGCGATTGGGGAGGATTGGGCTTATAATGGTTTCCATCGGCAAGACACTTACTGATTTCAGCGAACACTGATCGAAATTAAAGGGTGATCGAATACAAAATCAATGAACGACTTGCAAACCCTAGATCACAAAATCGCAACTGATTCATTCAAGAGAATTAGGAGAGAAGCATCTAACGAACCTGAAAGCCCTAATTAATCGAAGGCAATGAAGATTGAAGCGTCTAGCGTGGGCGGCCTTCATTTTGCTTTCGACATCGGGGTTCGTGATGAATCACTGCCGCTTCGACCGGAGATCTCCGCCTTCAACTCAACCCTTAAGGGACGCCTCGCCTCACCGCCGGAATCTGGAATCGCACTCCAGCAACATCACAGGTCCGATGGTGTGCTCACCAATCCCCTCTTCTTCGCCGCACCTCCAAGGCTTCGCCTTCGTCGGTTGTCCGCTCCGCCTTCGACTCCACCATTGTCGTCTGCTAAATTGCCTTCGATTGAGATCTCTCATGGGAGGATTGATATAGGCAAAAATCTAGAGAATTTACTGAATGATTTTGAATTAGCCAATCTATGATTTTATGGCTTGATATAGGGATGAAGGAGATGGGTCTACACCACTACACGTGCCCCAAACTCCGATCTTTTCAATCTTTTTCATTTTTTTTTTTAATATATTAAACATGCTTTTAATCTCCACCATCAATCACACAATGATTAAAGGCTCAGATTTGTGCACAAGATACACCCTAAGTCTTGTGCACAAACTATCCACACTTGTTCTTTTTGAGCCCCTAATATTTGGTTTTGATGATTAACATTAGGGTTTAGAATGGAATCTAAATGAGGCATTTAAAATTGTTCTTTTTGAGCCCCTAATATTTTATGCGTATCTACGTTCGCAATCATAATCAGGGTCGTTGATTACCCTAATATTTTTTCATCTATACTAGCTCATCCGATCTCTCAGTACATCAAGCTATAACAACAACAACAATTATCTCAGTATATCCCGTACATACCAGGCTCGAGGGATCTAGGTAGTAGTACGCATCATATCTATGGAGAATAGTGGTGTTATTATGCAATTTTACTCTTTTCCTAGCTGATATTGTAGTAAGTGGATGTGCCACACGGCCCACACTTCAATCACGTGATGTTGCTATTTAGTTACTTCCTCCGTTCAACAAAACTTGACGTTTTACTATTCATGCACGCTTTTTTAGGAGCTAAAAACTATACTCCCTCCGTTCGGCAAAACTTGTCGTTTACTATTCATGCACGCTTTTTTAGAACGATAAAAACTATATAAAATATTCATTTTTTTATAAATTTTTTTTAACAAGTTTGTACTTATTAATAATAACTACGAAGTTGTAAATAATATTATTAAAAAAATAGTTATTTTATATAGTTTTTATCTCCTAAAAAAGCGTGCATGAATAGTAAAGTGTCAAGTTTTTCCGAACGGAGGTAGTATAAAATATCGACTTTTTAAATAATTTTTTTTAACAATTTCGTAGTTATTATTAATAAGTACAAACTTGTTAAAAATTTTTTTTAGAAAAATGAATATTTTATATAGTTTTTATCATTCTAAAAAAGCGTGCGTGAATAGTAAACGACAAGTTTTGTTGAACGGATGGAGTAGTATATAAGTCATGCTCCTTGCTTTCCTCAATTGTAGGGTTTTGGGATCTGCACCCATAATGAATGAGGCAACCGTCCTCTTTATTTTTCTTTTGTTGCTCCATCAACGAAACCGTGAATCTGTTTCTTCTCCTTCTTCATTTGCTCAGCTCTCTATTGCTCTGTCAATGCAGCCTTAGCTGCCATTTTGATCATCACTTTGTTCTTGTTTCATTGATGGAGCAACAAAAAGAAAAGAGTAAAAATGAACTAAAAAGGGCGCAATTAATTGCTTCCCCGACAACGGCGCCAAAATTTGTTGCAGAGGGAAATCAAGTAACGAAATAAATATCAAATATAAAGAACAAAACAAGCTCCATGTCCAAGCAAATAATATAGAAGAATCCCTCCCGCGGTAGTGGTAGGGTATTCAGGATCGTATCCACGAGGAAGCGTGTCAGCGCTTGCCTTTCTTGTTCCAAGATGCTCTCGAAATTGACCAGCAGAGTCCTCGATCTCGAGTAAAGTACTCGATATCGACTACTCAGTCGACTAAACCTGCAAAGCTGTGCAACAAACGACGAAAACAAAGCAATATCGAGTATGGAAGTACTCGACGTCGACCAATGTACTCGACGTCGACTAACAGTTGGTCGAGATCGAGTAGTCTGCAAAATAAAAACGTGACCTTTGCGATGGAAATGGGACAGAAACAACACGAAATTGGTGGGTTCGAATTCAATATTATAAAAGCTCATAGAATTGGGGTTTCAATGCCACAACGATAACCATATAAGAATAATGCCAAAGGTATAAAAGATCATGTTTTTCATCAAATAACTGGTGTTATTAACAAATAGGAATATAGAGGCTTTGACATAAACCCTCATTGTTACTAACCCTTTTTACATAAGTAATCCAAGTTGTATGAAGATCACTTTCGCTTCAATAACACAAACAAGAATCACCTTCAACTGTCGCAAAAGAATCATGCTCATAGGGATAGAAGATGAAATCGCATTAAAAGTTGTACCTTTATCGCATTACCTTACATGGCTACTGTCGGGCTCACCCCGGCCCTAGAAGTTGGGTGACTACTCACTCTTCATGATAGAAACACACATCAATAATTAAAAAAAAACTACTTTCATTAAATAAAATAAAAACTTACAACCGATCGAAGCCAATTCCGCTCTCGCAAACCTCCAACTCAAATCGACCTAAGCTCTCTAAAACTCCTACCTTTGAATGTAAATTGTGTTGTGTAATAGAATGATCCTAAAACTCAGCCCCAAGGGCCTTATTTATAGTATTCAACCCTTGCTATTCAAGGAAAGAATATTCTATCTATATCTAAAACTATCTATCTAAAAGCTTAAGATAAAACTTGATAAATAAAGAAAATAAATCCTTAAGGGAAAATATCTAAAGTGGATAAATCTCTTCAAATCTTGATAGATCTTCTCTTGACTTGATAGAATCCCACGTGACTTGGTGTAGAAGCAAGCCCAACACTCGGATCTCCACTCGATTTTGACTCGGTGTAGAAGCAAGCCCAACACTCGGATCTCCACTCGATTTTGACTCGGAATGACGTTGGGAAGTGCTCGACATCGACAAGAGTAGTCGACGTCGAGTAGAACTCTTCTTCTCCACAGACTGTGCTCGAGCTCAGTTAGAATCTGGTGCTCGATAGGTACTCGACATCGAGTAAAGTCCTCGATGTCGAGTAGAATTCTTCGTCTCGAGTGGTTTGTTGCTCGTCATGTGCTAGAGATCGTGTGATGAAGCTGAAATCGACCACATGGTACTCGATATCGACTAGTCTGGTCGATATTGACTAGTCCTGTCGAGTGCATTCTTTCTTGTTTTTTGCTCGACGTGTTCTGGCTCAGCTGCTACTTGACCTTTAACTTTCTGTAGTTGACCTCCAGCTATTCCATGATTTTCCTTCCTTCTCTGAATTGTTGTAAATTGCCTCGATTTCTGCAAAATTGAACAGAAACTAGTGTAGACTCCATAATTTGGCAAATAAGCATAAACTACATAGATTCTGTATAATTCTAACCCAAATGCATGAAATGTATGCGAAAATCGATATATAAGTAAGTATAAAACATGGCAAATTAGGCTCACAACAATGGATCTAATTTCCTGACATGGAGTAGAGGTGTTACTATTGCAGTAGAGGTGTTACTATTGCATTAGGAGCCAAATTAGGCTCACAACAATGGATCTAATTTCCAAATGCAAACTGAGCAGACTTTTTGGTGAGATGTTGGATTCTTAACTCTATGTCTAAAATCTTAGTTGAGGGTTTTATGTTTTTTAGCTCTACTAAGCAATTGTGGGATGAAGTTGTTGAAAGATATAGTCAGACTAATGCTCCTCAGATTTATCAAATCAAATGAAAACTTGCTAATGTTACTGAAGGGAGCATGACATTAGCTGAGTTATACAATACTCTAAAGAAATATTGGGATGAGCTCCAAGTATTGGAGGGAGTCCCAGAGTGTTCATGTGGAGATATTTTGCAGTGTAGTTGCAATCTGAAAAAGAAATTTGAAGAAATTGAGCAGAGAAATAGAGTGATGCAACTTCTCACTAGCTTGAATGACAAATTTGATGTTGGGAAACATCAGTTTCTTGCCACTGATCCTTTGCCTACAATTGACAAGGCATATTATATTTTGCAACAACTTGAATGAGGGAATGATCCTTCAAGTGGTGCTCAATCCACTCTACCTAAGACTAGTGCTTTTGTTGATTCTAAAGGAAGCTTTACTCAATCACATGCTCAATCTTACAACAATTAAGGGGGCAATCAACCTTTCAAGAAGGATTGGAAGGAGATAAGAAGGCTGCAGAAGTTAGATAGAAAGTGCACTCACTGCAATATGAAGGGTCATACAGTTGAGCAATGTTTTAAGTTACATGGGATACCTTATTGGTATAAAAGCTTCAAAGAAGCCTCTACTCAAAGAGGTCTGTCAATGTCGATGGATCTATTAGTGCTAATACTCAGAATAGTCCTATTGATGATTGTGAAAATTCTGAGGAACATGTGGATGCTGGAATGGTCAATGTTGTGTATCAAGAGATACTTAATAAGATGAAAGGGAAAAGTGTAGCAAAGCAACTCCTTTGTTAATTTTGCAGGTACTGTCATTACTTATGGTGCTCATATTGCTATTGCTGATAATGAAATTTCTGATGGATTATTGATACTGGTGCTAGTGATCATATGATCCCAGAAAATGTTCCTTTTATGAACAAATCTAGCTAGGCTTGAAAAGCCTGTTCATATTGGCCTCCCTGATGGTTTTATTAAATTGGTGACTGAGATGAGAAGTTTACAGTTAGCAGATTCTCTCATTATAAATCATGTGTTACTTGTGCCAGAGTTTAAACACAAATTATTGTATATTGGGAGGCTCTTAGATGAACATGATTTGATTGCTCATTTCACTAGAATGTGTTGTCTTGTTCAGGACCCTGGAACTAAGAAGATTGTGTTAAGTGGAGTCATGAAGCATGGTTTGTACAAAGTTTTGTCACCATATCAAGTTAAAGAATAGTAGCACCTACATAAAGTGGATAGAGGCCTCAAGTTGTGTCTTGATTGCTGCTATAGTAGTTGTAATAAAGCTAGTACTGATTTAGATTTGCTTCATGCCAGACTTGGGCATAGTTCAATTTTAAAATGAGACATATGTAGTTAGCTGATCAGTTGAACCTCTTTGAGTTGAATTGTGAAACTTGCTCTCTATCTAAACATCATAGACTTCTTTTTGAAAGAAGTGACAATGTTGCTCATCGACCTTTTGATCTAATCCATTTGGATTTGTGGGGGGGCCTGTAAGGTTGCTACTTATGATGGATTTCATTATTTTCTTACAGTTCTTGATGCCAACACAAGAACTACTTGGACCTTTTTGATAAAGGACAAGACTCATGTGTTTAAGATTATATGTCAGTTCATTGCTTATGTACAGACTCTATTTCATTGCACTATCAAATGCTTGAGAACTGATAATGGAGCTGAATTTGTTTCAAACAAACGCATGGAGTTTTGTGCAGCTCAAGGGATTGTTCGTCAAAGGACAGTTCCTTACACTCCCCAACAGAATAGGAGAGTTGAAAGAAAACACAGACATCTTGTAGAAACTGCAAGGGCCTTGAGATTTTATGCTAGTTTACCCTTGAAGTTTTGGGGAGATTGCATTTTAACTACTACTCACATCATTAACAAGTTAGCATCAGCCGTGATAGGATGAAAGACTCCTTTTGAGAAGCTTTTCAAGAGGTCGGCTTCCTATGAGAAAATGAGGATATTGGGGTGTCTGTGCTATGCTAATGTTCCTCACAGTATGCATGATAAGATGAAGGCTAGAGGAAGAAAATGTGTTTTCTTGGGGTATCCCCATGGTCAAAAGGCTTACAAAGTCTGGGACATAGAGTCCAAATGCACTTACATCAGCAGAGATGTTATTTTCAAAGAAGATGTTTTTCCTTTTAAGGATGCTGGTCATTTACTTCCTAAAGGTACTACCTCTCATTATACACCCTTGCCCTTGGTGAACCCTGACAATGACTTGCCTGATTTCATTCATGATCAAAATCCCCCTATCCACAACTCCACAAATAGCCCACCCTTACATGATCATCATCCTATTCCCGACACCTCTTCAGAATCTTCCTCTTCATCTCATAGTCTTCAAAATACAGACAGTGTTAGCCAAACACATGAATCCCAATTTGTTCCTCCTAATTTTCTCAATGATCATGAAATATTTCCTCCATTAAGGAGATCTACCAGAGAGATTACTAGGCCTCAAAGGTTTCAAGAATATGTTGGCCTATACTCATCACAAAATAATTCTTTATCTCGATTCTTTTTGGCTACTTGTTTAACTCGGGTTTATGATGATGATCCTACATTCCCACAATCCTTTGCCCCCCTGACATCAACATATGAGCCTTCTCATTACTTTTAGGCATGTCATCATCCCAAGTGGATTGAAGCTACGTAATAGGAGATTGTTGCTCTTGAGAACAACAAAACCTAGGACCTAACTGATTTACCTGGAGGCAAGAAAGCCATTGGTAGTAAATGGGTATACAAGATCAAATACAAGCCAAATGGCTCTATTGAGAGATTCAAGGCTAGGCTAGTAGCCAAAGGCTATAATCAAATAAACAGCAAAGATTATAAACATACCTTCTCTCCTGTTGCTAAGTTCTCCTCTGTGAGGGTTGTGATTTCTGTGGCAACTACTAAAGGTTGGCCATTACATCAACTAGATGTTAATAATGCATTCCTTCATGGGCATTTAGATGAGGAAGTGTACATGACACCTCCTCAAGGCTATAAGCTTTCTACTCCTGGTCAAGTTTGTAGACTTAGAAAATCTATCTATGGTCTCAGACAAGCATCCGGACAATGGAATGTTGAATTATGCAAATTCCTTCTTGAGCTTGGCTATGTGCAATCTATGGAGGATTATTCTCTCTTTATTAAGAAAGTGCCATCAGATATTGTCATTGCCTTTGTGTATGTTGATGATTTGCTCTTCACTGGAGATGACATTGATGTCATAGAATTTACTAAGGATGCTCTCAATCGGGCTTTCACTATTAAAGATCTTGGCTTAACAAGATACTTTCTTGGCTTGGAAATTGAGAGGAACTGCAGCGGCACTTGTTTACATCAGAAGAAGTATGTCTATGACATTCTTCAAGATTGTTCCATGCTAGGATGCAAAGCAGCAATTTTTCCTTTGTCTAGAGGACGATGTGGGAGCGGGACGGAACCGGGATAAAACGGGATTGGGGTCATCTCGCGTCCCGTCCCGCATAATTTTTGCGGGACGGTGTGGGAACGAGACGGAACCGGGACGGGACAGGCCTTGCCTTGTCCCTCAAATAATAAATATTAAAAGAAAATTATAAAAATTCGTATATATTTTACGGTTTTCAAATGCATAACATATATATAGATTTATAATATTTTTATATTTTATGTTTTTTTGTTATATATATATGCATTTGATACATTATAGTATTATACATATAATTACAATATATATAGACACAGACTAATATAATTTGAAGTATATAATTAGTATATATATTCCGTATACTGTATATGTGATCGAGTACATGTATACATAATACACTAGTATATATATACACATTATATACTGTGAGTATATGTGTCTATATATACACTGTAGGTACATAAATAAATATATGTCTAGAATATATAGTGAATAAATGTATTTTATATATTTATAAAATATGCGGGACGGGACGGGATTTGCGGGATAAGGAATACTTGTCCCGGGTCCCGTCCCGCATAATTTTTGCGGGACGGGTCCGGGACGGGCCCGGAATTTGCGGGATTTGTGCCCACCCCTATTTAAAGCTATCCACCGATGTGGGTGTGTCATTACAAGATCCAGATAAATACAGACGTCTAGTTGAGAGATTATTGTTTCTCAATCTCATAAGATCTGACGTATCCTATGATGTTCAACATCTTAACCAATTCATGTTTGATCCTAAACAACCTCACTATGATGCTGCACTTCATGTCGTCAGATATCTCAAAGGAACTATTTTTGTTGGCCTTTTCTATCCTGCTTCTTCTCCTATGGAGATCACTGCATTATGTGATGCTGATTGGGGAGCCTGCCAATTCAGTTCTAGACCACTCACTGGGTTCTGTGTCTCTCTTCTCCCTCTTCATTTTCTCAGCTCTCTATTGCTCTGTCAATGCGGTCTTAGCTGCCATTTTGATCATCGCTTTGTTCCTCTTCACAATATCCTTTTCCCAAAAAAGTTGAGATGGTGTTTCCGTATGACCCGAAAGTGCTTAAATCATAGTAAAAGGCAAAAAAAAAAAAAGAATAAACCAAAAGCAATATGTGTAAGGGAAAACTTGTAACACCCCTGTCCCACATCGGATATCATAAGGATGTTGGGAGTGGTTTATAAGTGATTAAAGCCCTACCCATGTTATAAGAGCTCTTCCTTTTCAGGCTCCAAAGTGAGAACAACGTACCGGAGAGAGGTAAGTGAGATGGACTGGCGCCTCTTAAGACCCCGAGTCTTACAAAACTTGTAAATGATCGAAAAGACAACAATAAAAAGGAGGATCCAAATGCAAACACTCATATGCCACCCCAATCAGCCCTCTTCAATCTGAATAGTACTCTTCCATCTTGCACGATCCGTTGTCATTTCCTTTGCAAGCAAGGTCTTGTATGACCACTTCTCTTTAGGTCTTTTTTGGCTGCCCTCTGCAACTTCTAACCCTCTCAATGGAAACAGATTCATATCTATGGACGGGTGCACTAGGATCTCTTATCTAAACATGCCTAATGATACGGGGTAAGCCGTAGGATGGCCCGATCTTCGACAATCAAGACACGAAACACAAGAAACAAAGGAAAGACTCGAAGTTGAATAAAGACACGACCGATAGTGGACTGAGTCGATCTATATAGAACAAGATGAAAACCTCAGGCCTCCGTAGAGGGTAGGAACCAACACCATTGACTATATAACCTGCCTCTACAACCCTACACAACCAAACAGACAACTTGGAGGCACAAGGAGGGGGCTCGTGGATGCTTGATAGCACCAATCCTATGATGACAATCGACACACACCATGCATGATGGATAACACCAATTCTATGATGAGAATCGACACATACCAAACATGTAGTAGCACCAACTCTGATGTGATCCTAGTCGTCAATGAGCTCGAATCATTTATCTTACAAAGCTATGTTGCCGCGGTCGAATATCAACTCTCGTTTCAGAAAACAGCATGACGACACTATGGTATTTTGGCTCGTTTGGGCTGTATAAAATTCCGATTGAAGCCGGTAAGCACTTGTTGGAAAGCTATTTTAAATGTCTAGCTACAACTTTCATGAAGAACACTTCTCCTAAATCAGTCTCGAAGGCGCTCGCATTTTATGTTCTTTTCAGCAGTTCATAGCTGGACGATTTTTCATCATTTTATTTCTATTAAAATACATCCCACATCGATTAGCGATGCTTGGGGGCTTATTTTCAGCCTATGTATTTCTTGTAAGAACTTCATTTTGGATCAAGTCAAGTTTAGTTGAGAAAAAGTAAGCCTTTTAGCTTCCTGTGATTCGGGTTAAGAATCTCGTTTTTAGGTGAGAGGCCGGGAACAAAACCTTCGGTGAGAGGCTGAAGGAGATTCCTTAGTGAGAGACGACGGAATCAAAGGGTCGAGATCCTCGGAGTGCGATTCCGAGAGGATTGAGATCGAGTGTAGGGGATTCAAGGGTGAGAGGCCTACGATTCTTGCTCCACATATCCCTTCTTTTCAATTTTCATAAACCACAAAAATTAGTCCCATAAAAAGAGTGTTCGAAAGCTCGAGCCTTGGTCGATCCCGGTCCTCGGGTCTCATCAAGTGGTATCAGAGCTAATC
Source organism: Persicaria tinctoria (assembly GCA_037127255.1). Taxonomy (NCBI): domain Eukaryota; kingdom Viridiplantae; phylum Streptophyta; class Magnoliopsida; order Caryophyllales; family Polygonaceae; genus Persicaria; species Persicaria tinctoria. The sequence goes on from JBANSL010000009.1 coordinate 29,563,998, forward strand.
GACTTGAGTCCATCGAGCTTTTGATAACTGAGTTGTTTCTTCCTAGTCAAAATGTTCAAGAAGACAAGTTCCAAGCCTTTGTCCGAAGAGTACATCCGATGGGCCATTCGAGCCTATGATGATGGGTATCTTCATTGGAGCGACATGGATGGTGCTACATATGATGTAGTTGATCAAGAGCTTCGGAGGAGATATCGAAAGAGAAGGGCTCGAGAGGTTGAGGCTCGGCGTAAGAAGAAGGTTGAACCACCTTGGCAAGAGATCTGCAAGCTCGTGGAAGACTCAATGCAACAAGTACGGGAAATGCGAAAAGTCGTCAACACATTGGGGTCGACGCTATCGAAGCCCACAACAGCCCCACCTCCCTCTTCAAAGACGACATCCTCTACGTCCATGGGCGAGACACTTGAGATTAAAGAAGGCAAGTCCACTGATGTTCCTATTGAGATTGCGAAGGTCAACCCTGAGCTTAAGAAAGATGATGAAATCATCCAAGTTTCCAAGGTTGCGCTTCCCATGAAGGAGAAACGAATGCCAACCGACATGCCTAGCTTTCTGAATTCCATGTCAAGTAAGTTTTTAGATTCGACTTCTTTCATTCCGTCTTGCTTGCCTTTCACAATTCAAGAAGAAGAGGGGATTCAAGATCCGTTCAAGGAAGAAGAAACATGTCCGAAGGAGTCGCTTGTTTCCATCACGGATTCGAGGACGAATCCTTTTCAAGGGGAGGAGGATGATGTGATCCTAGTCGTCAATGAGCTCGAATCATTTATCTTACAAAGCTATGTTGCCGGGGTCGAATATCATCTCTCGTTTCAGAAAACAGCATGGCGACACTATGGTATTTTGGCTCGTTCGGGCTGTATAAAATTCCGATTGAAGCCGGTAAGCACTTGTTGGAAAGCTATTTTAAATGCCTACAACTTTCATGAAGAACACTTCTCCTAAATCAGTCTCGAAGGCACTCGCATTTTATGTTCTTTTCAGCAGTTCATAGCTGGACGATTTTTCATCATTTTATTTCTATTAAAATACATCCCACATCGATTAGCGATGCTTGGGGGCTTATTTTCAGCCTATATATTTCTTGTAAGAACTTCATTTTGGATCAAGTCAAGTTTAGTTGAGAAAAAGTAAGCCTTTTAGCTTCCTGTGATTCGGGTTAAGAATCTCGTTCTTAGGTGAGAGGCCGGGAACAAAACCTTCGGTGAGAGGCTGAAGGAGATTCCTTAGTGAGAGACGACGGAATCAAAGTGTCGAGATCCTCGGAGTGCGATTCCGAGAGGATTGAGATCGAGTGTAGGGGATTCAAGGGTGAGAGGCCTACGAATCTTGCTCCACATATCCCTTCTTTTCAGTTTTCATAAACCACAAAAATTAGTCCCATAAAAAGAGTGTTCGAAAGCTCGAGCCTTGGTCGATCCCGGTCCTCGGGTCTCATCAAACCCACCAAAGAGGATCGACCCACACAAGACAAACCAAGCTAAGAACAACACATCGAAACGTATCCCAGGCAGGGGAACTCGGTTCCTCCCTAGGAGAACTCTCCAAATCTGAATTTTTGTCAAAAATTCAATTCTATCTAATTTTATTGAATGAATAAAAGCGTCTTAAATAGAAAACTAGTACAATTCCCGCGTCATGCCGCGGTTTTTTAAAACTAAAATATTAATAATATATATAAATATATTATAAAATACTAATAAAAGTTAAGATAAAAAAAAACTTTACCATAAATGTATCTTATAATTCTGAAATAATTTTTTTTATATCTCGTCTAAAGTATAATACATAAATGTAGATATTTTAAATCACCCAGTAATAATAATATCAATATCATTGTAACTTTTTTAGAAATTTTGAAATCTGAATCATGCATTTAAATGTGATGTGCCACACCTAATAATTATATTCAATGTTTTGAATTAAGCTCAATAGTTAGTACATAAATGCGAGTTAAGCTTAATGGTTATATACTTATATTAGATTGAATTCAATGTTTTGAATTAAGCCCAATTGTTAGTAAATATGTTAAGAATAAAAGAGAATGGAGGATTAAAAAAAATTAATGGGAAAAAAGAGAAAAGGAGAAATAAAAAAAATCAAGGAAAAAAACAGAATTGGTCAATATTTCTAAAACTCCTCTAAGATTGACATGTAAGCAAAGTCTTCTATATTAAGGTTATATATAGATATATAGATAGTTAGTACATAAATGTGAGTTAAACCTAATGGTTATATTAGATTGAATTCAATGTTTTGAATTAAGCCCAATTGTTAGTAAATATGTTAAAAATAAAAGAGAATGGAGGATTAAAAAAAATTAATGGAAAAAAGAAAAAGAAAAGGAGAAATAAAAAAATCAAGGAAAAAACATAATTGGTCAATATTCTTATAACTCCTCTAAGATTGACACGTAAGCAAAGTCTTCTAAATTAAGGTTATATATAGATGTTAGTAAATATGTTAAAAATAAAAGAGAATGGAGGATTAAAAAAAATTAATGGAAAAAAAAGAGAAAAAGGAGAAATAAAAAAATCAAGGAAAAAACATAATTGGTCAATATTCCTAAAACTCCTCTAAGATTGACACGTAAGCAAAGTCTTCTAAATTAATGTTATATATAGATTGTTAGTAAATATGTTAAAAATAAAAGAGAATGGAGGATTAAAAAAAATTAATGGAAAAAAAAAGAGAAAAGAAGAAATAAAAAAATCAAGGAAAAAACATAATTGGTCAATATTCCTAAAACTCCTCTAAGATTGACACGTAAGCAAAGTCTTCTAAATTAAGGTTATATATAGGTTGTTAGTAAATATGTTAAAAATAAAAGAGAATGGAGGATTAAAAAAATTAATGGAAAAAAAAAGAGAAAAGGAGAAATAAAAAAATAAAGGAAAAAAACATAATTGGTCAATATTCCTAAAACTCCTCTAAGATTGACACGTAAGCAAAGTCTTCTAAATTAGGATTATATATAGATATAATCCTAGATAAAATCAAACTACTTTGTGGCCAAGGAAATATCTAAAGATATATTTTCCCTTTTCCACTTTATTTATCCTAGAAAATAAATATAAAAACTAATTAGATATAATACAGTATCAATTAATTGAAAAGTCAACTAATAGATATTATTCTAATTTACATTATTCCTAAATAAATATAAGGATAGAATGATAAATTAAATATGAAAAGATAATTATTTTCATCCAAAAAATGAATAGCTGCAAAGATGTTGATTTTCGACCATGTTCCCAGTGGATTCTGGAAAAACCTTCAACAACAAAGTTGTAGATCTCTTCGTCCTCGTTCCAACAAGGTATGACACGATCGAATCCGATTAATATTGACTCCGAACAACCCATTTTACAGAGACGTCGCAAAGCTGTCAAATCTGTTGAACAATTTAAACTTGTTGATAAGCACCACTTGTTTTCCCTTCATCGAAAAAGACCCGATGAGAGAGCACCCCGAAAACCCCTCTTTCTCTGTTGAGACGAACCCTAGGAAGGTAATTCCCCCCAAATTTCCCTTCCAGGATGATGAATCGAGAAGAAAACATGGGGCTTATCAACTGCCCATGCTCAGCAATGAATCCCGACCGTCTATTGAAGCTTCCAGGCTATGGCCGAGTGCCCTCGAGCAACAACTAAGGATAGAAACTATTCACTCGCTCACGAGTCAAAGCTCTAATCCGAAGATATCGCAAGTAATTAGTATCGTTGTTGGGAAATTCAGGGAAAAACTAAGAAGATGGTGGTGGTGGATTGCCGAATGGTGTTATCCTCCTCAGGGCATCCAGGAACCTGCGTCCGGCTGCTCGAACGACGGGGCGAAGGGGGGCTCGTTGTCCTTGCCTCTCGTCCATAATATCCATGTCCAGGCGACTCTTGGTCTCCATCTTAAGCTGATTTTTTGGAGCCAATATTCATGGTGGGAGCGAGCTTGTCGTGGAAGGTGGGGGAAGATTTCTGTTTTTTGGGGTCGTTGATATGCGATATATTCCATAGTGCATTTAGTAGTTTTTGTCATCATTTACCTGACATTATGAGAGATATTAGTGTGAACTTGGTGATTCGGAGCATATTGAAGAAGTTGAAGAAATCATGCAAGTTACAGAAGCTAAGAAGATCGGAAGCAGCTGGAGGACTGAAGACCTTGGCGCGGCCGCGCTGCACTTGGCGCGCCCGCGCTGCTACCCGACGCGGCCACTCTGCTAGGAGGAAGTGGCCGCGCTGCTGACGAAGACAGACGAGGCTGGCGCGCCCGCGCTGCACTTGGCGCGCCCGCGTCGGTCCTGGAGTCGGATTCTTATCCGATTCTGTTATCTTATTAGTTTTAATATTTTATTATTATAATTGTACGGGATGTTAAACCCGATTTTATTAGGTTATATAGGCCGAGAAGGCAGTAGAGAATCATGAGGTTATTTTCCAGAGACATATTTTCCTTTTGCATTATCTCACAAACCCTATGGAGAACTAACTCTCCTTTGTTGCACTTGGTTCTTGAAGCCTTCAATTGATTTGGTTGTGAGTATTCTACTCTTGTTCGTCCTTTGTTAATTGTTTCGATCTCCTGAGCTTATTGCTTGATTGCTTATTATTGATTTATCTAGATTGATCACCTAGGTTTATCGATACTAGTCATACTGCTAGGGTTTCCAATTCCAGGTCTTGGGTTGTAGATTCATTGTAGCAAACACAATCTCCATACGCGGTCGCTTGTGGTAGATTGTGAGGGAGATTCGATTACAGGCTATTTTAACGGGTTGTTAGAATCGCTTGTATCTCATTATAATTCATGCTTTAATGCTATTGCTTTATTATTTGGTGAAGGTTTTCCCTTGTAATTTAGTGATAAGTGCTTTTAGGACTGGTAGGACTAAAAGCTATTACACGATCTGAATTGAGAACAATTACTGGACATTAGAACTTGAGACTCATAGAATGCGATGATGAACCATCTTAATTGTTGTGCAGATAATTACCTGGTGTGATACCTTTCCATCATATATTCACAACCTTTACTTGCAACTTGTTCTGTTACTATTTCTCACACACAAAACTCCCCCTTTAATCAGTTACTTTTGGTAATAATACTTGCTCTTACAACTGATTCTGTTTCCCTGTGGGTTCGACCCTAACTTACCTACTATACTTGTTATAGTTTGCATCTTAGGAATTTACTTTGATTTGGCATAACGACTTTAGGCCTGTCAAATTTGGCGCCGTTGCCGGGGACACGGTTAATCTTTGTTCTTGCTTGTTTTATTACCTGTTTGGGTGTGAACCTCTTGCATGGTTCGCACTCGTGCTACTGATCCCCATCTTTTTGCTTTTGGGGGAAATTGACAGGACATACCACCACCGTCTTAGAGAACAACACCACCAACCCGATCCAATGGCTGCTAACCAGACGCTGCGAGAGCTGACAGCATCAAACATCACACAGCAGGCACCTGCTGTGACAATCCCTGCTATAGGGGATGACAACCATTTTGAGCTTAAGTCTGGGCTGATTCACCAACTGCCAAAATTCCATGGATCGGCTGGAGAGGACCCCATCAAGCACATGGGGAAGTTTCATAATGTGTGCATGAGCATGAAACCAGCCAATATAACTGAAGCACAGATAAAGATGAGAGCTTTTGGGTTCACGCTGGTCGATGCTGCGGATGACTGGTACTACAGCCTTCCTACTGGGAGCATCGATACTTGGCCTAAGCTCCACAAGGCCTTCCTGGAGAAATTCTTCCCTGCTAAGAAGGAGAACACCTTGAAGAAGGCAATCAGCAATATAGAGCAGGAGGAGGATGAGACCCTCTATGATTACAATGAAAGGTTCAAGAAGCTGTGTGCTAATTGCCCTGTCCATGGCTACAGCACGAAGGACCTAGTCTTATACATCTATGGGGGATTGCTGGAATCTGATAGAAGGATGATCGATGCCGCCTGCGGAGGAAATATTCTGAATGCCACGCCAGAGGGAGCTATGGAAAAGATTCAGGAAATGGCTGAGGGGACTAGGAATTTTGGGAAGTCCACCAGAAAGAAAGGAGTCAACTCGGTAGACTCTAACCAAGCCAATGATATTGCTGAATTGAAGGATATGGTTAGGAGACTCACTCTGAAAGGGACTCCTCAACAACTCAAGGCTTGTGAATTCTGTGGTGATGACTTCCACCCAACTGATGCGTGTCCTACACTCCAGAGAGACACCGCTGAAGTGAGTGCTATAGGTGGAAATGGACCTCAGAGACCCAGACATGACCCCTACTCAAACTCCTACAACCCAGGTTGGAAAGATCACCCGAATTTCAGATGGAGGGATCCACCAAACCAACCACATCAGCAGCAGCCACCTCCCTACAATCAGAGGCAGCAGGGTAACGCTCCATCCACTGAGTCCATGCTCAATACCCTGACACAGCACTTTACTGCGCATGTTCAGACAACTGAATCGAGCATAAAGGATATACAGAAGCAAATGGGGCAAATGGCTGAAGCAATCACTAGAATAGAGGCGAAAACGTCAGAGGGTCTACCATCTCAAACAGTGGTCAATCCAAAGGAAAACGTCAGTGCTATAACTCTTCGGAATGGAAAGGAGCTGAGAAGTCAGGAATCCGAGGAGGAAAACACGACGGAGGCCAACGCGGCCACGCCCACCACTAGCGCGCCCGCGCCGGAAAGTGACGCGCCCGCGCCTGATGCTAACGCGCCCACGCCTACCTCTGGCGCGCCCGCACCTGGTCCAATCCCGCCTGAATCTGAACCTTATGTCGATACTTATGTTCGACCGAATTTTCCCCCTCTCGGGTCTGAGAAACCAAAACCTCCGTTCCCTGAGGCACTTAAGGAGAGGAGGATAATCGATGATTCAGAGCTGTTTGAGACATTTAGCAAGTGTCAGGTGAACATTCCTCTGCTGAGAATGATAAAAACTGTGCCCAAGTACGCCAAGTTCTTGAAGGAGCTTTGCACAGTAAAGAGGAATCAGAAGCTGAAAGGGAAAAAGAAGGTGAAAGTAAGTGAGCAGGTCTCCGCTATGTTTCAGAGGAGAATGCCGAAAAAGTGCGCTGGTCCAGGTATGGTTACTATCCCTTGTGTCATTGGAGATGTAAAATTTGATAGAGCTATGCTTGATTTGGGTGCTTCCATAAATGTGCTTCCTTACTCACTTTACAAATCACTAGATTTAGGACCTTTGCATGAAACTGGAGTAGTTGTGCAACTAGCTGATAGGTCTAATAAGTACCCTAAAGGAGTAGTTGAAGACGTTTTGGTTATGGTCGATAAACTGATTTTTCCTGCAGATTTCTTTGTCCTGGATATGGAACACGATAAGCATGATGCACCTATTCTGTTAGGTAGACCTTTTATTAAAACTGCTAGGACAAAAATCGATTGTGTCTCTGAGACACTAACAATGGAATTTGATGGAGAAAAGGTTGAATTCGATCTCTATAAGGCTATGAAACATCCTGTTGATGACCAGTCTCTGTGCTCTATTGATGTGATTGAACCATTAGCTCAAGATCTATTTGATATTTCTAGGGAAGATGAGTTGCAGTCAATTATTGAGAATGATATTGATGAGTCCTATACAGATTTTTCAATCTCATCTAACATGCAGGAATTAGTAGCCCATATGAATATGGAAGGTGAGTCCCCTACTCTTTTGGGCGTTGGCCCCAATCTACTGACTCCAAGCGAAGTGCTTGTTCCATCTGTTGTGCAGGCACCTAAAATTGAACTCAAGCAACTCCCTAGTCATCTCAAGTATGCTTTCCTAGGAGTTGATGACACTTTACCAGTTATTGTGTCAAGTAAGCTCTCAGAGGAGCAGGAGGAAAAGTTAGTAGAGGTTCTAAAGGAGTACAAAACTGCATTGGGGTGGACCATCGCTGACATCAAGGGAATCAGTCCATCTACATGCATGCACAGGATCCTGCTGGAGGAAGGAGCTAAGCCATCCCGCCAACCACAGAGAAGGCTCAATCCTCCCATGATGGATGTGGTGAAGAAGGAAGTGCTGAAATTGCTATCAGCTAACATGATTTTCCCAATTTCTGACAGTCAGTGGGTGAGTCCTACCCAAGTTGTCCCTAAGAAAGGAGGGATTACTGTTGTGGAGAATCAACAAGGCGAGTTGGTCCCTACCAGGACACAAACAGGTTGGAGGGTGTGCATCGACTATCGCAAGTTGAACACAGTAACCAGGAAGGATCACTTCCCTCTCCCCTTTATTGATCAGATGCTAGAACGCCTTGCTGGGCGCCCCTATTATTGCTTTCTTGATGGATATTCTGGTTATTTTCAGGTGGCTATAGCGCCAGAGGACCAGGAGAAGACTACTTTTACATGTCCTTTCGGTACTTTTGCATATCGCAGGATGCCATTTGGACTATGTAACGCACCCGGGACATTTCAACGATGTATGGTTAGTATCTTCTCTGAGTACATTGAAAATTTCATTGAAGTATTCATGGATGATTTCACAGTACATGGGGATAGCTTTGATACTTGTTTGAGCCATTTGGCACTAGTATTAAAAAGATGTGTTGAAACTAATTTGGTTTTGAACTCTGAAAAGTGTCATTTTATGGTAGAACAAGGAATTGTTTTAGGTCATATAGTCTCTGCAAAGGGTATTGAGGTCGATAAGGCAAAGATTGATGTAATTCAATCTCTGCCTTATCCTACTAATGTGCGCGAAGTTCGTTCTTTTCTAGGCCATGCAGGTTTTTATCGCAGGTTTATCAAAGACTTTTCAAAGATATCCTTACCCTTATGCGAGCTTCTGAAGAAAGATGTGACCTTTGCACTCACACAAGAGTGCGAAGAGGCGTTCGACCAGTTGAAAGGACGCCTCACTAGTGCACCAATCATCCAGGCACCAGACTGGTCTCGCCCATTTGAGATCATGTGTGATGCGAGCGACTATGCAGTGGGAGCAGTGCTAGGCCAAAAAGAGGGAAGAGCCTCTCATGTGATCCATTACGCTTCCATGACTCTGAATGGAGCACAGCGCAACTACTCCACCACTGAGAAGGAAATGCTAGCTGTGGTGTTTGCACTAGAGAAGTTTCGACAATATCTGCTTGGGGTTAAAGTGATTATCTACACAGATCACGCAGCCCTCCGCTACTTGATGACAAAGAAGGAGACAAAGCCACGATTGATTCGATGGGTCCTGTTGCTCAGCGAATTTAACGTGGAGATTAAGGACAAGAAAGGAGCGGAGAATCTGGTGGCTGACCACTTGAGCAGATTGGTGAATGAGGAGGACAAGCCGGAGTCACAAAAACCCATCTTAGGAACATTTCCGGACGACACCTTATGCAGACTCGAGAGCACAGAAACACACTGGAGGCTTGACGCGCCCGCGCTGCAATCTGATGCGCCCACGCTGCTTCAAGGCGCGCCAGCGCTGACCTCCGACGCGGCCACGTCTCCCTCTGACGCGCCCACGTCATTGTTTCTCCGATCTCCTCAGTCCGTTCTAGGACTTCACTCCGTCAGTCCTTGGTACCGGGACATTGTGAACTACTTAGTATGTGGAGAATTTCCTCCGGGTCATACCAAGGCCCAGACAGAGAAGGTTCGAAGAGAAGCCAACCACTATATTTGGGATGACCCATACCTTTGGAAACATTGCGCAGATCAGGTCATTCGTCGTTGTCTTCCAGATAATGAGGTACGATCTGTTCTTGAATTTTGTCATTCTGAAGCATGTGGGGGACATTTTGGTGCTAATAAAACTGCTAGAAAGGTACTTGAATCTGGATTTTATTGGCCACATATCTTTAAAGATGCTTATTCTTTCTGCAAGGCATGTGATAGGTGTCAAAGAATGGGGAATATCTCCCAAAGGAATGAAATGCAACAATCACCAATGATTTTTTGCGAAATCTTTGATGTTTGGGGTATCGACTTTATGGGACCTTTTCCTAGTTCTTGTGGGAATTTATATATTTTACTTGCGGTGGACTACGTTTCCAAGTGGGTGGAAGCGAAGGCCACCAGGACTGATGATTCTAAAGTTGTGGCAGGGTTCTTGAAAAGCAATATTTTTGCCAGGCATGGTATTCCTAGAGCGCTGATTAGCGACAGGGGTACCCATTTCTGCAACAAAACTGTGACTGCCTTGCTTAAGAAATATCATGTCACACACAGAGTTTCCACCGCATATCATCCACAGACGAATGGCCAAGCTGAGGTGTCCAATAGAGAGGTCAAAGCCATTCTTGAGAAGATCGTGAGTCCTAACAGGAAGGATTGGAGTTTGAGACTTGATGATGCTTTATGGGCTTATCGCACTGCTTACAAAACTCCAATTGGGATGTCTCCTTTCAGACTTGTCTATGGGAAGACATGTCATCTTCCTGTTGAGCTGGAGTACAAGGCTTGGTGGGCTGTGAAACAATGCAATATGCAGAGTGACGAAGTTGGAGACCACAGGAAGCTACAGTTGGGTGAGCTCGAGGAGCTACGGTTGGACGCCTATGATAATGCGGCTATCTACAAGGCAAAGACCAAGGCATGGCATGACAAGCACATCAATAGGAAGGACTTTAAAGCTGGTGACAAAGTCCTACTTTTTCAGTCTCGCCTGAAACTCTTCGCTGGGAAGCTCAGGTCAAAGTGGGGGGGACCATACATTGTTGCTGAAGTTTTCCCACATGGAGCGGTAGAGCTATATGACCCGGATAGCCAAAAGAAGTTCAAAGTAAATGGTCATAGGCTTAAGACATACTATGAAGGGTTCACAAAGGAGGTTATGGATGAGTTAGCTTTGGAGGAGCCACATGCGGAGTTAGAATAGCCAAAACGGCTTGGTCGAGCCAGCGACATGAAACAAAGGCGCTGCTTGGGAGGCAACCCAAGGAACTGCATTATTTTCTTTAACTCTATTTTTATTTTATTTTGTAGGTACTAAAGACGGAGTTCTGGTGACGAATTGCACCCGCATTTCGGACCCACTGCACCCGCAGTGTTAATTTTCGTCAAAAAAAAAAAAAACCAGTATCAAACCATCAACCCCACCAAAACCCTACACCCCACACATCAGCCCCCACATCACCCTCACCACACATCCCTCTCAAACTTTCCTCACCAAACACTCCCTTCTCTCTCCTCACCACAACCGCCGCCCCCACCTTGGACCACCACATCTCGGTCCTCCCTGAAGCACACAGCCGCCGGCGGCAGCCCCCACCAGGCCAAGTACAAGCCGGCACCGGAGAAATCTCGGCGAGCCTCACATCGATGAAGCCGTCTTCGCCGACGTTCAGATCTGAAGAGAGCTCCGACGCGGCCACGCCAACCCTAACGCGGCCGCGCTGCTACTCCCGACGCGCCCACGCCATCCCTAGCGTACCCGCGCTGTTAGAGAAGACCCACCAGGAAGCATACAGTCTCGACGCGGCCACGCTGCTCCCACCGCGCCCACGCTGATTTCGACGCGCCCACGCCACCTTCAGCGTGCCCGCGTCTGCCCCCTGCGCCGAGCTGTTCTTCGTGAGTTCTTTCCGCTGTTCTTCTTTCGATTCCGATTTCTTCGTATTATATATCAAGTATGAGTTCATCGGAGGAGGAGACGAGTAGATCTGATCATGGGCTAGATTTGTCTAATGAGGAATTGGCGATTTACAATAAGGTCAGCTGTGTCAGTTCTACCAAATACTTGCATAGACCTACCCTTCAGAAGCTTCAGATGCTAGAATGTATGGAGCAATGTCTAGAGCATGCCGGTATTAGTGGTTTTCTGGATTTGGGAGCTGTAGGGTATCCGGAACTGAGCAAGCAATTCCTCGCCACTTATCAGGTTCACCTGAGAGATCACAACATTAGAGGGGTTTCGTTCAGATATAATGGCACCACCTACAGGGCTTCTATATCAAGGCTACGAAAAGCTTTGGGGGTTACTAAAGCCCCAACGGATGGATGGGCCACAGCTGTGTCCGACCCCGACCTTGTTGCTTTCTTCAAAGCGGTGTCTGGAGAAGATTTTCTGACGAGCAACGAATACAACAGCAGGATCACTCATCCTATCTCCCGGATGTTGTGCAAGATCGTTGCTGGGACGTACTATGGGCTGATTACAGACACCAAGCTTTCCATGACGCATCTGAGATTTGCCTACAGCGCAGTGCCTACTACGGATTATACGCCTGACTGGGTTATGCTCTTTTTCGATGGCCTCGACAGGATCAGAAGGGATCGCAATGCCGCTGGACCAGAAATGGTTCAGGGCGGCCTTATTACTCGAGTCGCCATTGCTGCATGCGTTGGGCAGAATGGTTTGGTTGAGCTGGAGGAGACAGAGGTCATCGCGAGGACCTATACTGAGGATTATCTACGGAGATGTCTGATGCTGGATACTGCACCGGATGGGGGAGCCATTTGGTGCACGGGCAAGAAGAAGGAGCATCAGTTCAGGCTCCCTAAGCCCCTGCCTTGGTCAGAATCTTGGTCTGACTGGTACATTGAGGCGGATTACTTTCCGACGTCACTTCTGGGGAGAAGGCGTCGCATGGAGGTAGGCAGAAGCAGTGGCACAGCTGGAGCTGCCACGATGGAGGATGCGCCTATGGCTCAGCAGGCGTTTGTTCAGGCAGATACACAGGGCTTCACACAGAGCCCATATCAGGAGACGCCTGCTTATCAGCACGGTTGGGATTCTCAACCAGCATATCAGAGCCAGCAGGACGCGCACCAGTGGACCCCTTGGCCTGCACAAGCTTCTCAGGATACTTATCAGCAGCCCCAGCAGTGGGGCCACCTGGTTGATCAGATTGGCCTTTTGCGCCAAGACGTGGGGAGTCTGACGACAGTGACAAACCAGATTCTCCACCAGCAGGCCGACATCTTACAGGGCTTCGGCGAGTTCAAAGAGATGAGGGAGGAGCTGCGCCGCATGCGAGAGGACTACTCTCGCCACTATCCACCACCTCAGTGAGTCCTTCTGTTTCCTTTCTCCCTACTTAATTCTGTCTTCTTTCACATTGAGGACAATGCTTCATTCAAGTATGGGGGAGGGAAAGGATTCACACATCATGTACATATTTTATTTCAGCATTATTTGTGTACAGATTCTGCATTTGTTATTTAGAAAAAAAAAAAAAAAAATGAAAAAATGAAAAAAAAAAGAAAGCAATCAAAATCCTGGGATGAGTTGAAAACCTGGAAGGGCGACTCAGGCAAAAAGCAGGTAGTCTGGCGAGCCTTAGGCTTGGCAATATGAGGCTTGAGGGAAGTGAGATTGTTATGTGAGTACCATCCCTGAAAAAAAAATGAGTGGCTTGGTGAAAACCCGAAAGGGCGCCTTGGCAAGATGAGCGTTTACTTTGAGTGATTAGGATTGATCTCTTGGCGAAGGCGACATAAGAAGAGGAGTTATAAGGAGGTTTTCGGGTAGGCCACTAGGAGCTATAAGGTGTAGATGGTTGAGATACAATTGTAATTCTTATTTCCTATTTTGATTGTCTTTTGAGCTGATTGGTGAGATGGTGAAAACTACTAGTACTTAGTGTTCATGTTCCTTGTACTGTCTGTGAACCTTTGAGATTTATAGTGAGAGTAGGCTAGCTTCTATGCTTACTCGGGACGAGTAAAGGTTTAAGTATGGGGGAATTTGATATGCGATATATTCCATAGCGCATTTAGTAGTTTTTGTCATCATTTACCTGACATTATGAGAGATATTAGTGTGAACTTGGTGATTCGGAGCATATTGAAGAAGTTGAAGAAATCATGCAAGTTACAGAAGCTAAGAAGATCGGAAGCAGCTGGAGGACTGAAGACCTTGGCGCGGCCGCGCTGCACTTGGCGCGCCCGCGCTGCTACCCGACGCGGCCACTCTGCTAGGAGGAAGTGGCCGCGCTGCCGACGAAGACAGACGAGGCTGGCGCGCCCGCGCTGCACTTGGCGCGCCCGCGTCGGTCCTGGAGTCGGATTCTTATCCGATTCTGTTATCTTATTAGTTTTAATATTTTATTATTATAATTGTACGGGATGTTAAACCCGATTTTATTAGGTTATATAGGCCGAGAAGGCAGTAGAGAATCATGAGGTTATTTTCCAGAGACATATTTTCCTTTTGCATTATCTCACAAGCCCTATGGAGAACTAACTCTCCTTTGTTGCACTTGGTTCTTGAAGCCTTCAATTGATTTGGTTGTGAGTATTCTACTCTTGTTCGTCCTTTGTTAATTGTTTCGATCTCCTGAGCTTATTGCTTGATTGCTTATTATTGATTTATCTAGATTGATCACCTAGGTTTATCGATACTAGTCATACTGCTAGGGTTTCCAATTCCAGGTCTTGGGTTGTAGATTCATTGTAGCAAACACAATCTCCATACGCGGTCGCTTGTGGTAGATTGTGAGGGAGATTCGATTACAGGATATTTTAACGGGTTGTTAGAATCGCTTGTATCTCATTATAATTCATGCTTTAATGCTATTGCTTTATTATTTGGTGAAGGTTTTCCCTTGTAATTTAGTGATAAGTGCTTTTAGGACTGGTAGGACTAAAAGCTATTACACGATCTGAATTGAGAACAATTACTGGACATTAGAACTTGAGACTCATAGAATGCGATGATGAACCATCTTAATTGTTGTGCGGATAATTACCTGGTGTGATACCTTTCCATCATATATTCACAACCTTTACTTGCAACTTGTTCTGTTACTATTTCTCACACACAAAACTCCCCCTTTAATCAGTTACTTTTGGTAATAATACTTGCTCTTACAACTGATTCTGTTTCCCTGTGGGTTTGACCCTAACTTACCTACTATACTTGTTATAGTTTGCATCTTAGGAATTTACTTTGATTTGGCATAACGACTTTAGGCCTGTCAGTCGTGCTCTCCGAAGAGCGGTGTTCCTTTCAGTGCTGTTCACCTTGTGTCAATCTCTTTCGATCTGGGTGCAATCGTTCTGGGCGCGAAAGGATTGGCGTCCTCTCCAAATTGAAGCAAAGTGCGGTGACTCCGTGGCCTGGAACGTTGTTCCATGCCTCTCATCTGAACCTTGGTTGCAATGCCCAGGTACTGTGTACTGGTCAGTTAATTCACCTTTAATATCTTTATCCTACATGATTAATAATGCTCTTGCTAGGGATCAGACAAAGATATGGCTTGTCCCCTTGAATCTTGCACATGTTTGGATTTGTTATGTTTTCATGACTTTGAACCATGACTACTGTCTAAGTAATTGTACAAGGGAAAGTGAAAAGAGTAGAGCCTACTCCGGTGTTAGTAAAACGAAAATTTGTTGCCATGAAAGCACCATGAAACTAGGAGATATGAATCGACTTGAGAACCATCGACGCATACTGATCCCAAACGCCACCAGGCTTATTATAGTTTGGATTGGTGTGATCACATCAAATCTTGAATCCAAGGGGGTACCAGGCCCTGCGGATATGGGGAATACATTGCACCCCGAGAAAAAACTAAGAAAGTATGACCCTAAGACTCCTTCCAAAGGGCTCGATATCACAGCTTCACCCGAAACTTTGGCTTCTAAATGCATATCCAAGGGGGGACCAGGCTCCGCGGATAAGGGTTCAAACCCACCTCCTAAACCATCCAAGGGACATACTTTGTTTCCCTTTGATATTACCTGCTCGCAATGTGCAAATTCTCCTATTAAATCCCCAAATTGCTTAGCCGAATACGGAATTAGTAACCGAAAATTTCAATCAGTCCAAATCAAATGCATCCGGATTCATAAACGAAGTAACATTTGTGTTGAGGTTCGAGTAATTGTGTCGACCTCAAGTCCATTTGGTTACAATGAAAGTTAGTTTTTGGAACTGTAGAGGATTGGGAAGGAGAACCTTCTGGATCGACATAAATACTTGGTGTAAGGCGGAACATATACAACTGCTTGCATTGGCAGAAACTAAGACTGAGAATATCCCTGATCCGTCTGCATGGCGGAATGCAGGTTTCGACAAAGCCATATGGTCCCCAGCCATTGGGAAATTGGGTGGTCTTGGTATCATGTGGAAAGAATATGCCCTGACGAACGAAACAATTGAAATCATCCTTCAACAACCCAGAATTATCACAATCAAGTATACTAACATAGCAGATAAATTCTCATGCCTCATATGGTTCGTGTACGCCCCACCTCAAGAACAAAACAAAGAAGCATTTTGGGAATACATAACTAATGCCATTAACTGTAACCAGCTTCCGAGCATTGTCATGGGAGACCTCAATGAGATAGGAAACTTCTCAGAGAAAGAAGGGGGGGCGACCACTTTGCCTGGGAGATTCACTCGCCTCACAGCGTTTAAGAACAGCTGTTCACTAATGGAAATCCCATCATGGGGAAATCATTTTACATGGAGGAAAAAAAAGGAGGAAGAAGGAAATATAAAGGAGAAATTGGACCGTGTTCTTGTCCAACATAATATTATACAACAGTTTCCGTTATTGTCCACCAAAAATGGCGCATTTTCCTTCTCTGACCACTGCCAAATAACAATTGACCTTAACGTCAATCAGACATTCAAACCCCCACCTTTTAAATTTGAAAATATATGGTTACAGCGTGGAGACTTTAGGAACATCGTCAAGCAGACATGGCGGCATAACTGCCAGGGTTCTGCAATGTTCCAACTGACCATGAAAACAATGTTATTAAATCAGAAAGCGAAGAGCTGGAACAAAAATACATTTGGCAATATCTTTAGACAATTAAAAGAGGTTGAGGACCAATTACTAAAAATTCAACAGGACACACATTTAGATAGAAATAAGAACACACAGATAAAAGAACGAAACCTTATTAAGAAAAAGGAACGACTTCTTCTTTTCCAAAAATCCTATTGGAATCAACGAGCAAAAACTAGACACATAAAACTGACAGATTCTAATACGGGATACTTCCATAAAATTGCGTCGGGAAAGAGGAATAGGAAGCTTATTAGACAAATCACGACAGCAGAAGGAACACAAATCATGGGTGAGTTAAACATAAACAATGAGATAAAAAGTGACTTCCAGAAAAGATTTCAGAGGCAGCCAATTGATAAAGCAAAACTAACTGAATATTTACAACTTATTCCAGCTGAGGTTACAGACGAGGAAAACCGAATGCTTACGGCCATCCCATCAAATGGGGAAATAAAAAATGCAGTTTTCAGTCTAGGAAGAAATAAAGCCCCGGGCCCTGACGGCATGACTGCTGAGTTCTATAAAGCCTCTTGGAACACGGTTGGGTCCTCGGTTATCCGAGCTGTTAAAAGTTTCTTCCTTTCAGGACACATTTTGAAGCAGATAAATCATACCTTTATCACACTATTACCAAAAAATGACAACCCAACTACTACTGCCCACTACAGACCTATCAGCCTATGTTCAACAATATACAAAGTTATTTCTAAAATTCTCACAGAACGATTAAAGTCGATCATGGGACGACTCATCAATCCATTACAAGGTGCATTTGTATCTGACAGAGCAATACAGGATAATGTGCTAATTGCGCATGAAATATTCCATTCCTTCAAATCGAGGAAAGGTAAGGAAGGATGGATAGCCCTTAAACTGGACATGGAAAAGGCTTATGACAGGGTTGATTGGGAATTCACAGAAATAGTGTTGCGCCAGTATGGCTTTCACCCAACCTTTGTTGACTGGATCAAAGAATGTATATCCTCTGTCTCATTCTCTGTTCTGGTGAACAATGGCCCGACTGACCTATTTACCCCGTCGAGGGGTTTACGACAAGGGGATCCCTTGTCTCCCTTTCTCTTCATCCTTGGGGCTGAGATCTTGGCTCGTAGACTGGCTAAGGAAGCGCGAGATGCTGATAAGCTAGTCGGTTTCAGATTTGGTTCCTCTGGCCCTGTTATCCCTTTCCTAGCTTTTGCTGACGATATCCTAATTTTTACCAAAGGAAGTGTTTCGGCGTGCCAGAAAATAAAAACTATCCTTAACGAATACTGTCAAATTTCGGGACAGAAGGTTAATTACCACAAATCAACGTTTCAAGTCACAAAAGGTATTGCTCGAAGTCGTATATCGGAGCTAGAAAGTGCTCTTGGAATTAGTCCTACCAATTCAATCGAAAAATACTTGGGATGCCCCATTATAAATGGTCGAGTTAACGTTGAGACCTTTGAAGACATTATCGCCAAATCCAAAGAACAGCTAACCAAATGGCGGGCTGAGTCCCTATCACAACAGGGTCGGGCTATCCTGATAAGTGCAAACCTTTCGGCCAAACCACTATATACAATGCAAAACTTTATGCTACCGGCAACGATGCATAAGGAATTAGATACTCTAAACCGAACTTTCTTTTGGAATAAGGATGCTCAACATAAACCTCTCATTGGGTGGAATAAAATCTGTAAACAAAAAAAGGATGGCGGATTAGGTATCCGAAGAACAAAACAAATGAATGAGGCACTGCAATTGAAGTTACTATGGAAAATCATTGCAGAACCTGATAATGCTTGGGTTCAAGTCATCACATACAAGTATTTAAAAACCTCACATTTACTCAACTACAAACGTTCAAGTTCGGCCTCGTGGCAGTGGTCAAAGGTGTCTGGCCTTATTGAGCAGTTCAAAGAGGGTCTTATCTGGTCTATTGGGAATGGAAATTCCGTCAATTTCTGGACGGACAATTGGCTAACCCAAACTCCTATATGTAAAAGATCTGAATGCCCTATAACTTTCAACAAGGATGACAAGGTTAGTGATTACATAATTGGGGGAAAATGGTGGGAAGAGAAGCTTATCTGCTTTCTTCCTCTCTCACTGGTGGAGGAAATATTGTCAGTTCCGCTGCCAGTTTCTCCCTTGGAAGACAGACTGTATTGGTGGCCTGATAAGAAAGGTTGGTTCACTACCTCGTCGGCATATAAGTTTTTAACAAATGAGACACGGAACAATGCGGAAGGGTTTACTTGGATCTGGAACCTGAATTTGCCTCCTAAGGTAAAGAACTTTCTGTGGAAGATAACCCACTCTGGTCTCCCAACAAAGGAGCGGCTAGCTAGCCGAGGTGTACCTGTGCCTTCGACTTGTCAAATCTGTAATGACCACAATGAAGATGACATACACATCCTTGTTGAATGCTACCCAAATCTAACCAATAGATTCCTCACTAGAGCGGAATATCACTCTTTACAACAAATAATTAATCATAGCCGGGACATGACATTAGTATTGGTATGGATGAAAAAACTGGCAAAAGAAAAAATACAAAAAATAGCCACCAGCTGGTGGGCTATTTGGTATTTTAGAAATGGGGTGACCTTTAGAAATCAAGTGCCAACACCTTCTAAAAATATTGAGAGTTTCGTTGACCAACAAATTGAGTCTTGGCATAAAGCTTGTTGTTTGGAGGAACAGTATGACAAAGAATGGCAAGAAAAATCCAAAGTCACAGGCCAGTACAGACAAGTAAAAAGGAAACCTGTAAGGAAAAAATGGACCAAACCCCCATTCAACGAGTTCAAACTAAATTTCGACGGCTCCTCGCTACTATCTGGGGATAGTAGTGCTGGTGTAGTTGTTAGGGATTGGAGGGGAATACCTCGGCATATGGTCTGTGCCAAACTCGGAAACACATCTCCACTAATGGCTGAAGCCTTGGCTCTAAGGCTCGGTATTGGTGAAATTAACAAACTCAAAATACAAGATGTAACAGTTGAAGGGGACTCAAAAATCATTATTGACTATCTACAGAACAAGACAAAATGCCCATGGGAAATAGAACTAATCATGTCAGATATACAATCCATGATAAAGGGCATGAGAAAGGTAGTCTTTTCTCATGTTCCCCGTGCTGGCAATAGAGTGGCTGACAAGGTTGCACACCTTGGTCACTCTGCCATGGGGATTAGCTTAGCGACTAACACAGATCTTCAAGATCTCATCCATTTGGATGCGCTTGGGTAGACCTTCTATCCAAATTTTTTCCCAATCAAAAAAAAAAAAAAAAACTTGTTTTCCCTTCATCACCTAAACTTTTAGAGCTTCGACTGTTGTTGCTGCACATCCATAAGAGCATTCTCATCTCTGCATCCTTTTCCTATACAAGTGAGAACAACGATCCTGAGAATGCTAGGTGGCATGAGTTGACACCTCTTAAGACCCCGGGTCTTACAGATGGTATTAGAACCGACTCCGAGCTCGGAGGTGCGCCGACAGTATGCTCGGGTATGCTCCTCCTGGAGAGCAGTCCATTGGGCATGACGGGGTCGTTAGTGCTTTAAGTGGGTGATTCAAGCCATACCCAGCTCACAAGAGCTCTTCATTTCCAGGCTCCAATTGAGGATAACGGACTTGAGAGGGTTAGATGACACGGGTTGGCGCCTCTTAAAACCCCGGGTCTTACATTGCACATGCGCCACATGGTTAGATTGGGAGAGTTTCTTGTAGGCCCTACCTATTTTAAAATAATTAAAAAAGAAATTTCAATTTAATCCCTACCTTGATTTCATCCAAATCAATAGTCGAGATGTGTACACAGTTTACACTCTAATACCGGTTTACATCCCATCTATTCCCCATAATGTATATTGATACTTAATTAAAAGGAAAATATGGGAAGTAAAAGAGTTTGAAATGTGTTATTTGACAAATATATAGCCCAGACTACTCTTCCCTATTAGACAAGCTAGACTCCGGCCGCCCTCCATCAACAATGATTACGACCTAACAAGCTCGAAGCTCAACTCGACTTTCGACTTTACCATTAGGGTTTACAACCCTAATCACAAGCTCTTGGTGTACCATGGCACCATGGAAGTCTCCGTGTCTTAACGAGACCAGCTCTTGGCCCCCATGTGATGGGCCCATTCTTCCAAGGCCACAAGAACGTGATCCGGATTAGGCCTAAGCTGGTGGCCAACAATGTTGGGCTTAGTTGGCCCCATGAGCGGGCCCTGAAGAAGGAGAGGACCCATGGCGTGGTGAACCTCAATGTTGGGATTACGGGGAGGATCAGGTTTAGGGTTGGGTGGTGGAAGTCAGGGCATTATAAGTTGAAGGTGTGGTGTTCTCCTTTGGTGGTGTTTTCGGATCCTAAGGGGTTTCCAGCTATAGAATGTGATTTTGATATATGAAATGTAAGATGATCATTAGATCACAATTAAGGGACACTATAAAAAAACTGCATTTGGGCGACAAAATTTCAGAACTAGAGCGGCATTTTTTTTCCGTCGCCCAAATTATATCCTTAGTGACAAATTCAAGTTTTATCGCCCAAAATAGTCTTTTGCGACCAAGTACTAAATTTGTCGCCCATAAGTGTTTGGGGCCACCAAAAAATTATTTAGTCGCCCCCATTTTTGTGACGAAAAGAAAAAAAAATGGTGGCCCAAATAAGAAACTTTGTGGCCCATGAAATGTTATACCCCCCTTCACCTCCCTCTGTAGCCAATGGTCTAAATATCGCGTATCGGGGTCTTATCGGTTGGAGGTAAAAAGGATATATCACTACTAGAATTCTGTCATCAGACATCACACTATTTACATCAGTCAGAAAAACGCACGATGTTAAAAAACTATATAACATCGATATCTATAGTTGTGATGTCAATAAAAACTGAGACATCTGTCTTTTGTAGTGACCGATGTTAAAAACACCGTTTAAAAATTTTAGAAAACCGGGAAATTAAAATTTTCACACTTAGAAAATTTTCATAACCCGCTCTCTTTCCAAAATAGGTAAATCTTCACCCGTTCACTGTCATTTTCTCTTTCTTCTCTATTCTTCTCTGCCCTCATATCTTTCAGATCTAAACTCTCTATTCCTCCCATTTTCATATCTTTCAGATCTAACTCTCCACCAACATCCTAGATCTCCATACTCCCCTTCGTCGCTGAATCTAGGGTTCCAAGATGTTTCTGAATCTAGGGTTGCAATCTCCGACCTTTGATGTCGCGTCCATGGCGATGCCTCCCATCGTCTCTCTTTAAGGTTACCTTTCTCCCTCTTTGTAATTAGTGAATTTACTTTTATAGGAAACTATGAAATTGGGGGTTTAGGGCTGATAGGGTTTTCGAGTTCGAATGCAACAATGGCAAGTTCGAATGAAAGGGTTTTCGAGTTCGAATGCAACAATGGCAATTGGGGGTTCATGGCTGATAGGGTTTTCGAGCCCTAATTGGAGATTTGGGGGTTTGGGTAACTTTTATTTCAGCGGTTTCTTCTTTTCTTAGGGTTTTGATTTGCTCTTCATTTGTTTTGTTTTGTAGCTTATCTAACTTCATAACACAACTGAAACCCAACTGATATTTTCTTCTTCTTCTTTTGGAAAAAAATAACCCTATTGATACTCTTGTGTCTCACTTTCTTGTAATGATGGTGGAATCTGAAGCTTTAAGGGTAATGCTTCTGAAAATTGGCTTTTCAAGAACAAGGAACATGGAATGATTAGGGCTGCTTCAAGTTTGGTTTGTGCTCTCAACTACCTTTATTTTGGATTTTCTTTATTTCTTTTTATTTTCTCATTCCCTCTTTGACTCTTTTTTCGGGATTCTATCATCTTTCTTTGCTTTTAGGATATGATCTTGTTATGGGACATTGACTCTGGGCTTTCTCAAATTGATAAATACTTCCAAAGTAACGACAACCATGTGATTGTTGGTGCACTACTAGGGGTTGGAATTTTTCATAAAAAATTACTGTGATCCCATTTGTACGTCTATCTTTGCATGATGAAACAAAGATGATTATTATATCTTCCTTGCAAGTAACTTTTGATTTTATTTTTCTCAACTGCAGTTTATGTCATTTGGTATCTTCTCAGGCTTTGGCATTGCTAAGTGAATATGTTGATAAAGAAGATCCATGTGTTAGGACTGGTGCAATAGTGGGGCTAGGAATTGCATATGCAAAAACCCAAAATGAGATGGTATATAAACACTTTATTTTCAGTTCTCATTTAATTCTTTTTACCTGATTTATTAAAGATGAACTAGACTTTTTTATTTAGGTTTAGTTGAAGAAAGTTATCACCTAGTGAAATGGGTAACAAAGTTTATGGGAGAAGATTGGTATAGGTTCTTATTTCTTCCATAGACTAAGTAAATACCACTACTTCAATACACACACACCTCTTTGGGCATGAACTCCTAAGCATGATTTTTGGCATGCCACATCCATGTTTAGTGATTTGCTTCACTCAAACTTCTATGATAGTTTGATAGCATCTACTTTCATTGGGCATTCTTATTTCTTCCATAGACTAAGTAAATACCACTACTTCAATACACACACCTCTTTGGGCATGAATTCTTATGCATGGTTTTTGGCATGCCACATCCATGTTTTGGAGACCTTAAGAAGCTTGTAATATGTCCCTTACAATGGTTTCAATAAAGACACTTGAATGGCGAGCACATATTCATAAATCATAATTGAACTATAGGGGAGGCGGAACCCTTTGTTCACGGGTTTGATTGTGTTTAGATGATATGATGTGTTGTACAAAATTTCAAATATTAAGGATTACACTTAATTGCTCACTTTAGTTGGTGAAGATTTATGGGCTTAGGTTTAGGTATGACATTATGTTCCATAATCTTTTTTTAGCAATCCTTGTTTTTTCCTATTCCTAGAATTAGCTTTTGATAGGATGAATTGCAGAAGAGTTGTTTGTGCAAAAGATGTGAAGCAATGGGTGCAAAGTTGAGGTATGATCCCCCTGATACTACATGTACTGATCTACAACTTGATTTTTCGAAAGGACACAGCTATATTGCTCGATAATTAAAAGCAAACCTTCCCCTACCTTTCTGAAATTCATTAGTCCTAAACAAGAGAGGCAGGATGGGTGGAACTTTGAAAAGCTAAATTCTTGTTTGAACAAAAAGATTCTAGTCAATTAGCGAATATTAACTGCTTTTTTTGGAAGAAAAATTTCTTTTATTTGGTGCCTTGGCTGCCTTTGGTGCGCTGGTGTTGTTTCTCTTTGAATAATTATGTAGCTTTAGTTCATAAATCTGGTGGAATATTTCTATTCCCTCGATTTGCTTGTGATCAGACATGCATGTTACTTT
This sequence comes from Persicaria tinctoria, assembly GCA_037127255.1. Classification (NCBI taxonomy): domain Eukaryota; kingdom Viridiplantae; phylum Streptophyta; class Magnoliopsida; order Caryophyllales; family Polygonaceae; genus Persicaria; species Persicaria tinctoria. Next base: position 29,588,056 of record JBANSL010000009.1, read on the forward strand.
GTCATGAGATTGCTTGAGCATCTGGGAATGTTATTTTTGTTATTGGAACTAAGCCAACTGTTAAGCCTGCTATATAATCGATGCTGATGTCATTTGTTCTTGCAAAACATAGATAAAATAGAACATTGTTGATGTCATTTGTTCTTGCAAAACTTAGATAAAATTGTTGATGGAAGGAATTCACCCTGCATTGGATCAATTTACTTGCATTACTTCCATTTCGCAGTTTTACAATGGCAGAACTAAATATGGACAGGGTTTTCCTCTAAGGGTAGCTGAACTGGTTTGCAGTACATCCCTACTGAAATAGTGCCTTGCATTTTCCCATTCTTAATTGATCTTTGTGGTTAGCTGTGAATCTGTGATACCCTTACGCTTAATTACATTTTCCCATTCTTAAACTCTATTTGATCTTCGTGGTTATTTCCCCATTCTAACTCGATTCACCCCAGAAAGGCACTATTCTTATCAATTATTTGTGGGGGGGGGGGGGGGTGTTAGTGAGATATAATTGCATTTTCTTCATAAATTTTCATTAAAAAAGTGTGCCTTTTGCATTTTTCCATTTACATGTTGAATTTGTTTGGCCTTTAGATAACTGACACTTTAAAGCTTGTGCTTTTAATTGCATTGAGATTTGAGAGTATATTTCTTCCCAACAAGAGAAAGGTTTTTTTTTTCAATTTTAACTTTTGTTCTTAGATCTTACCTTGTTACCTGTTGTTTACTAGGGTAAAGTTGATTTTTGAAGAGATTGAGAGGGAGGAAGCAGCTTTGAGAGACGACCTCTATTCTGCAGATAGAAAATTTGCAGAAATATTATAATGTATGATGGTGTTGAACATTGTCTTCTTCTCTGACATCCATCTATCTCACTAAAATTTGGAATGTGATACATAGATTTTTAAATTATTTCCTTTGCCCTGCATCATTCTTCTGATAAGTTTGTGCTAATACACAAGTTATTTTCTATTTCTAGGTCCTAGAGCAGATATTAGGTGTGCTTATCAAGCTTGTTAAAGATCTAAAGTTGCAACATCAGCATAAATATGTGAGTGTTTGACTTTCCAAGAATGCAGAGGTTTATTATAAAACTTAAGGCTATCAAATCTACTATACATCAACATTGTGTGCCTTTCTTTATTCTTTACTTTTTCTGGGCTTTGACATTATGTTCCATAATCTTTTTTTAGCAATCCTTGTTTTTTCCTAATCCTAGAATTAGCTTTTGATAGGATGAATTGCAGAAGAGCTGTTTGTGCAAAAGATGTGAAGCAATGGGTGCAAAGTTGAGGTATGATCCCCCTGATACTACATGTACTGATGTACAACTTGATTTTTCGAAAGGGAACAGCTATATTGCTCGATAATTAAAAGCAAACATTCCCCTACCTTTCTGAAATTCATTAGTCCTAAACAAGAGAGGTAGGATGGGTGGAACTTTGAAAAGCTAAATTCTTGTTTAAACAGAAAGATTCTAGTCAATTAGCGAATATTAACTGCTTTTTTTGGAAGAAAAATTTCTTTTATTTGGTGCCTTGGCTGCCTTTGGTGCGCTGGTGTTGTTTCTGTTTGAATAATTATGTAGTTTTAGTTCATAAAACTGCTGGAATATTTCTATTGCCTTGATTTGCTTGTGATCAGACATGCATGTTACTTTGTCATGAGATTGCTTGAGCATCTGGGAATGTTATTTTTGTTATTGGAACTAAGCCAATTGTTAAGTCTGCTATATAATCGATGCTGATGTCATTTGTTCTTGCAAAACATAGATAAAATAGAACATTATTGATGTCATTTGTTCTTGCAAAACTTAGATAAAATTGTTAATGGAAGGAATTCACCCTGCATTGGATCAATTTACTTGCATTACTTCCATTTCTCAGTTTTACAATGGCAGAACTAAATATGGACAGGGTTTTCCTCTAAAGGTAGCTGAACTGGTTGCAGTACATCCCTACTGAAATAGTGCCTAGCTACCAGATAAAGTTTAAAGAATGTTGGAAGATAAATTACCATTTATGTTTTCCTAAAAAAATCCAGCAATTGCCCTTTCTCTATTTGCTTTTATTATTTGCTCATCTGTTTCACCGCATACATTTTTCTTCGTTTGTCTTGCATGTTTTTCAGCTACAACATATTTGTCCCCTTCTCTCGATCTCTCAAGATATCCAGTCCAAACTGCAGAGAGACAAGAGGTGTCAGTGGATTAGAGAGACATTGTATAACCCGTTGAATTCATAGCTAAAAATTAGGCTGAGCGGGCTGAGTGATTCAATATATTGAATATGGTGAATATACATTGGTGTACAATATATTGAATATGGTGAATGCATGTTGGTTGATTATATTTTGGTTGTAGGTGTGTTTTAACATATGACATATATATAGCTAATAATCGAAAATTCGAAAGACAACGGATATTCGAATAAAAAAGCGATGTGTATTTTTGTACATAAGTCGACCGCAAAGATGCAAAATGATTTCGGAAGCCTCGAATATATCAAAAATACAATGCTAACCGATGTCAATAAAAAGTACTTACATCATGTAAACCAGTATAAATCGATGTTTTATAGCATAAAAACATCGCTTTCCAACTGAAAAACGATTTCAAAATATACTAATGGCATCAACTTCAAAATATTTAATATGATACATTATATTTATATAAATTAATATCATAAACTTATAAATGAATAAAAAGTGCACCCAAAATGAATAAAACATAACCGATGTGTATAGCAATTTAAAACATCTCTTATTAAAAATATAGTGATGGTAATGTCAATTTTTTTTATTGCCCTACATTGTTTCAAACATTTAGAAATGCAAAATAAAAATTATTTAACATTAGGTGAATCAACCAAAATGTAATTATATCAATGTATTTAAATCGTTATCAAACATAAAAACAATGTTATAAATTATTATAGGAGTCTGATTAGGCTGATACTCTTGAAACTCTCTCTTTTTCCTCCTGCTTGAGCTTTCTGGGTTGCTGGGGTCTTGTTCGGTTTGTCCTAAGCTAACATGCAGATTGCTTCCTTGGAAGCATGATGCATGTTTGGCTTGTTCACTAGCAGATCCATGTCTGCAATACTACATATTCCTGGGCTGCAAATATCTCAAACAAAACACAACCCTTTTCTCAAAAATCTGCTACATTAAATTTCATCCAAGCAAAGTTCTCTCTCACCACTCTTACATTGATTTCCCTTGGAAATCTGGAACTGCTCTTTTGCACGGCTACCCCAAGAAGTTTTTAAATGTGGACCTTGAGTACCGAGAGGGAAAAAGGCTCACTCAGCTCATCAAAACTCAACCAAACCTTGTGAACAACAAAACTTTACTCAACCTTTTAACCCACAAATCTTGTATTAACCCTAATTACCCCCCTATCAATGATGTTAAAAGTAGATTAGGGGGTAATTATAAACATGCAGGTACCCTCATTGGACACACAGAGTCGGTGGGGTGGCTCCAGGACGCTTCGTTTCTTGATCTGCCTTTGATCCATGGTGCACAGCAAACGAGTAGAAGGGCTGCCAACGACCTCAACCAATCAACTGATCAAGAGGGAATGAACCTAGAGACAACTAAAGGAGATCTCAATCTTCTAGGGGTGATTCCCAAAGACCCAGGTATGATTACACCTAGGATTTCCCTCTCCAAGAGATTGATTTGCATTCGGTTATCTGGTAATGTTAGGTGTTTGATTCATGCATCTAGTTGTGCCTTGAGAGTTATTATAAATACTGAATTATGCAGCAGTTATAAACCACGCCTTTCCTACTTCACCTCCTTCTCTAATTGCCATTCTGTGCACTTTCTCACTATGGAAAATCAGTTGTCCTTTGTTGATGCCTTGATCAGCTCTTCTCGTCAAGGTATCAACTTTGAAACAGCCCCTCCTCTTACTCATGTTGTGGAACCTTCTCTGTCCCTTGCTCTTGAGAGCAATGTGATGCATGCCCAAACTACTGAACCCATTCCTGTCCATGCTATCCCCATTAGCTCTGCTCCTCCTTTCGAAGCTAACTCTTCTGGCTCACAAATTTCTGACCCCTACTCTGTGCCTGAGGTGAAAGATCTCCATCTCAAACTCTCGGAGTTTAGCCTGGTTGGGAAATTTGTTCAGGCGCCGGTTGAGCTCAAGCAAGTGGCAGGCAAAATGAAGGCGGAGTGGAAGAATCTGAAAGGAAGCTGGGGTGTCGACACCATTGGAAATGATTGGTTCATTTTCCGTTTTGCCAACAAAGAAGACCGAGCTCTGGTGTGGACCAACAGGCCCTATCACGTCCAGGGTTCGCTGCTAGCTCTCTACCCGTGGACAGATGCGTTCAACCTTATGGAAGAGGACACCATGACAGCTGATGTGTGGATCAGAATCCCGGGTTTGCCACACCAGTTCTATTCCCCTGAAGCAATAGCCTACATCCTTCTCGCCGGAGGGGTGGGAGCTCTCATCAAGATCGATCAGGTGGCCAATATCCGAAACAAGATGAGATTCGCCAGGGCCTGTGTTAAGGTTTCTCTTCTTACCAAGCTCATCGCTTTTCTCTATGTTCGCAAAAATGAAAATGAGTCTATCAAACTGAGGGTGTGGTACGAAGATTTTTCGGATGGTTGTGGGTGTTGTGGCGCCTACGACCATATCTATGAGGATTGTCCCTTAAACGCTCCTAGACCCAGAAAGTTCAGCCTTATTCTTGAGGAAAACCCTCAAGTTGATCTCCTATCCCACTCCCCCTCTGCCAATACTACTCGCCTTCTGGTTGAGCCTAGGTCTATGGGAGGGAACTCTGCTTTTATTCCTTACCCACAAGCTGATGATCCTATTGTTTCTCAGACCATGATCCCCAGAGTGGGTGACTTTGGCCTTCTACCTATGACCTCCTTCACCAATACTCAACCTAAGCTCCCCCCTCCCCCCGTTTCAAATGATGCATACTCAAACGAGCTGATCAATCAGCTGATTGCTCTGAACAATGCCCATGTGGCCAAACTCTCTGCTGATTGTTCTACCCCTCCCTTCGCCATATCTCCCTCTATTCTCCACTCTATCCTGAACTCGGGGAATAACTCGGGCATTAATCCTAATGCTATGATGGATGGTTCTCTCGAAGACCTGATCAAGACCCAGCAAAAAGGCAAGATGGTGGAAGCTGGCAACTGCACTGGGGAGTCTCACCCGTCGATCAATTCCGATAACTCTATGGTTAGGAAGCTCGGAGGCATTGTCATCCGGAGCCATGATGATGTGATGACTCACAGTGAGGGCGAGATATCCAAACGCAAGGAGGAAGAAGACAACAGTGAAACCGCTTCACCAGCAACCAAGAAATCCAGGAAGAAGAAGAATTGAAGATGATGATTGCTGCTAGTGGGATGAAGGGAATGGAGTGCCCGTACACTCCAATCTATTTAAATAACCATGTCTCTTTGATTAAGACTTTGCTAGATGTTTGGATTTTCTGTATGTTTTGGTGCCTTCAAACTGTTGATCTGGATGATTGTAAGGCTGGCTCAGATCTCTCCCACTGGTTTTGTTTTCATTGTGGGAGGTTTCTGATTATGTTTATCGGCAATGCTAGTAAGATTTGGTATTATTCTCCTTGCACGAGATACCTTTTTTACAGATTTGACAGATACAGAAGAGGACGTGAGGGCAAATTGATGCTCAACATTCACACTGATCATAATCCAGGATCAGTGGAGGAGATAGACAGAGATGGGTGGAGAAAGGTAAGTAGAGGTATGCTTTCTCTCCCTAATCTCAACCAAAAATTTCAGCTGAGCCCCATGAACTCTCTCTTGAGGACTGTGGTGGTGGCCGACCCAAAACTTACACAACAAACCTTCATAAACCAAAAACTCTATCAAACCAATTTTGGAAAGCCACATAGCAGCAGGGGGAGCAACATCAATAGTATTGACTGCGTTTGTGGCCGCCTAGACTGTACAACAAAGGTGACAAGATCCACAGCCAGGGTAAAGCATCAACATTCAAGGGAATACATCAAAAGACAAGAAAGAAGGAGTGCTCCAAATGCATACGGCTGCCCAGGTTTTCTCTACTCCCAATCTTGGTATATTGATAGCTTCTGGCATTCTTGTAAGATTAAGCCTTCAATTTCTACAAATGCTGGTATATGCAAGCATAATAATGATTAAAGTAGGGTATTGGAACATAAGGGGGTCTCGTAGACCCCTTCTTTGGCAAGAAATAAATCAAATTCGTTCCACTAATCATCTTGATGTCTTTGCTCTTTCGGAAACTAAATCTTCTCTTCCTCCAACCGATGCTCAAATTAGAAACTCGGGCTTTAACAAAGTCATCACTATCCCCTCAGTGGGGTCAAAAGGCGGTATTTGGATCCTTTACAGATCTTCTGTTACTGATAATTGCAATGTATTGGAAACTAACACTAGATTTGTAATGTGTAAAGCTGTGGTTGAAGGTCATACTCTTGCCCTCCTTTTTGTTTATGCCCCCTCAACTGAAAATGAAAAACCTTGCTTCTGGAATAATATAATTCGCGTGACAAACAAACATGGCCTCCCGGTCATAATCCTGGGTGATTTAAATGATATAGAGCTTGATACAGAAAAGCTTGGGGGTGCTGTGCCCTCCCTCGCCAGATTTAGAAGGCTTAGAGAGATTAAGGAGGAACTCAGTCTCCACACAATCCCGTTCTGTGGATCTCCCTTCACCTGGAGAAAAAACAAAACGGGAACTAACAATACATACGAAAGATTAGACAGAGTCTTAGCACACCAACACATCATCCAATGGTTCCCTAATCTCAAAACTAAGCACCACCCCTTCTCCTTCTCGGATCATAGCCCCATTTCTATTCAAATAGGAAATCAACCTAATCACAAAGGTGCTCCTTTTAGGTTTGAGATGGCTTGGACTACAAATAAGATTTATGAAGAGATGGTCAAGCAAGTTTGGAACAACAAACTCAAGGGCTCTCTCGGTTTCAAGCTTATGCAGAAGCAAAAGCTCCTAAAAAATAACACAAAAAAATGGTGTAAATCCAAGGGCGACAACATTGCTAAGCAGCTCTCCATTGTTGAAAGCCAAATCAGTGAGCTTCAGCTCAAACTACCCTGGGGCGCTATCAACCAAAAAGAAGAAGAGAGATTGAGCAGACTGGAGCACAAGAAATTTAGGCTGCTGGACTACAAATTTCATTTCTGGAAGCAAAGAGCAAAATCCAAACATATCCTGTATGCAGACAGGAATTCTAAGTACTATCAATCGATAGCCAAAGTTAAAAACTTTAAGAAGACAACTTCTTTCTTCACTACTAAGAATGGTGTTGCTCTCTATGAACCAAATAGCATCCATGATCACATTACTGAAGAACTGGCAGAAAGATTTATTTCCAAACAACAAAGAATTGTGACCCCGGAGGAGGTTAACAATATCACCACTCAAATCTCTGACTCTGAAAACTTCACCATAACCAGAATCCCATCAGACAACGAAATCAAACAAACTATCTTCGAAATGGCAGACGATAAATCACCGGGCCCAGATGGGTATCCCCCTGAATTCTATAAAACATACTGGCATATTGTAGGGAAATCCTGCTGTAGAGCGATTCAAGCTTTCTTTCATTCTGGACAAATTCTCTCTGAAATAAATAACACCTTCATAGCTCTCATTCCGAAAATTGATAATCCCACTAATATCAACCACTACAGACCGATTAGTCTTTGCAATACTATCTATAAAACTATTTCAAAAATTCTAGCCAACAGGCTGAAGCCTCTACTCCCAAAACTGATCAATCCCTTCCAAGGAGCCTTTGTAGAAGGGCGATCAATCCAAGATAATACCCTTTTAGCCCATGAAATCTTTCATAGTTTTAGTAAACGCAAAGGTAAAAAGGGTTGGATGGCTCTTAAATTAGACATGGAAAAGGCTTATGATAAGATTAACTGGAGTTATATCAAAGCAACTCTCACTAAATTTGGTTTTCACCCAACCTGGGTTTCATGGGTTATGAAATGCATTACCACTACTTCTATGTCGGTCCTTGTGAACAACTCCCCGGGAAAACAATTCAAGCCTAATAGAGGCATTAGACAAGGCGATCCCCTAGCTCCTTACCTCTTTGTCTTGGTTATGGAGGGCTTGGCTAGAGATCTACATAAAGAAGCGCTCCAGGAAGATGCACTAATTGGAATCAAACTAACTAACAATGGTACTCCTATACCGTTTTTAACCTTTGCGGATGACACAATCATCTTCTCAAATGCAGCCCATACTAGCCTTAACACTGTTCAAAATATGCTAAACAAATTTTCAAACCTAACTGGGCTAACAATAAATTATAACAAAAGCTCCATTCAATTCTCCAAGAATGTCTCGCAAAACTTGGCCCACGATTTGGCTACCCACATGGGAATTCCGATCTCCACGTCAATGGAAAAATATCTAGGTATCCCTATTCTAAATGGCAGAGTCAAGAACTGTGTTTTCGACGATGCCATTCAAAATCTAAAAAAGCAACTTTCAAAGTGGAAAGCTTCTACTCTATCCCAAGCCGGTAGAACTGTTCTTATCCAAGCAAACCTAAGTTCTAAAACAAACTACCTTATGCAGAACTTTCTTCTTCCAAAAGGAGTCCTTGATCAGATCGATCACGTTAACAAGAATTTCTTTTGGAACAAACTACCCTCTGAAAGATATACACCTATGGTAAGTTGGGACAAAATTTGTAGAAGCAAGGAACAAGGTGGCCTTGGCATCAGAAAGGCTGAGGATCTTAATATGGCACTTCAGATGAAACTACTCTGGAAACTCTACTCCAACAAAGAAAATGTTTGGGTTAAGATAATCAAGGAAAAATACCTGAGTCAATACTCCATCAAAGATATATCAAATCAGGCCACCTCCTGGCAATTCGGAAGACTTCTGTCACTCAGGAAAAAGTTTGAAGGTGGCCTTCGTTGGATTATAGGTAATGGTGAATCAATCAATGTCTGGGATGACCCCTGGATCCCTGATGAAAATCTCAACCGGTATAAGGGGATTAACGACCCAAAGATGACTGTGAGCCACCTGATTTCCTCTGACAAGCAATGGAACCTGCCCATTATAAATAACTTGTTCCCACCCCACATAGCTAATCTCATTCTTAGGACTCGTATTCCTAGCTGGAGTCCGCAGGATAAACTCATTTGGCACCTAGAGAAGTCAGGCTCTTTCTCCACGAAATCTGTCAAATCCATTCTTGAAACAAACCCAAGTAATGGTGATAGCCACAATTGGATTTGGAAATTGAACCTCCCCCCTAGGCTAAAAAATTTGGTTTGGAAACTCAGAGTAGATGGTCTTCCTACAACCAAAAGACTAAATAAATATATTAACAGAGTTCCAAACACATGTTCCCTCTGTAACCAGGAGGATGAAGATGAAGATCACCTTTTCATAAAATGCTCCTTTGCCAAAGAACTCATTGCTAGATTTCAACAAGCTATGAACATTTACTTCATAAATCTGTCTACCACAGGCCCTTTGTGGGAGAAAATTGACAAAATAAAATCCGACAATAAACTATTTAGCCATCTTGTTTTCATCTGGCAAGCCATTTAGGAAATTAGAAATGACAAAATTTTCAGGAACAAGAATCCTGGGAATAAAGATGATATTGTTACAAGAATCAGGAATAATATCAAAGACTGGACGCATACGAAAGAAGAAGCAACCGGAGCTAAAACAAACAAAAAAAGGATTAAGGCAAAATGGAAAAGACCACCGGGAAATGTCTACAAAATCAATGTGGATGGTTCGGTAAGACCCACGGGCGCTTGCCGTGTGGGGGGGATTGTCCGTGATTCTGAAGGCAGGATTGTGGACATCTTTTATCGTGAGATTGACAGATGCTCAGTTTTACAAACTGAGGCTCGAGCGGTTGTTATTAGTTTACAACTAGCCCGGAGGAGGGGTTTTCGGAAAGTCGTACTCGAAGGTGACAACATGGATGTGATAAAAGCTATCAATCAGAAGAACCAGACAAGCTGGGAAATTATGCGGGAAGTCGAGGAGATAAACATGGCAAGGATTGACTTCGAAGAAATTACTTTTCAACACTGCTACAGAGAAGCAAATAGAGCAGCTGACTACATTGCCACGAGAGGAGCTATCAACGACAGAACTGCAATCCCCTACAACAGGGATCTTTGTACCATCATCCTTTCGGATGATCATGGAGCAACCTATTCGCTTTAGTCTAGGGCTCCTATTTTTTGCCTACTGTAAAAATAAAAAAAAAATAAAAATGTTATAAATTATTATAGACATCAGTTAAAAACCGATGTGGTAAAGTTGTGATCTTTAACAACACCCACTAACACGTCGAATTTTTTTTTGTTTTACATCGGTTTTTAACCGACGTCTATGAACACAATTCTAGTAGTGTATCGGGGATATATCGAGATATATCGGATTTGTTAACTTTTAACTTTAAATATTATATTTATACTTCAAAATTTAAAAATCCATATGAAAAAATCATATTTCAATTGTAAAATTATCAAATGAAGTTGAAAAAATAAAAATAACTTAATTTTTCCGACTTACCTTGTACGTAGACTCCGAAATGCTCCTAAAATGAACTTCAAAATTTAAACCAAAAGTAAAGAGACTCCAAATTAATTGCTCCCAAAATACAAAAATTTTCCCGACTTTCCTTGTACATGCCGAGGGACTAATTAATGAGGGAGAGAGTCTAGGTTGCAGAGGTGGCTGGAGAAGATCAAGGGATGCCGGAGAAGAAGCATGGGCGACCAGAGAAAACGTATTCGCTGAGCGGCTGAGACGGTAAGAGAATAAACGCCTAAGGCGGTCGGAGAAATTCACTGAACAATAAACGCAACATTCCAGTAGTTCGAAAGGTGCCGGAGAAATTTACTTGAGCAGGGGCGGTCGGAGTTGCTGATTCGCCTCTCGCAAGTCGCAAGCCCTAGGTTTGGATCGAATTCATCGAAATAGGATGTCTGAGCGTCTCAACTCTCAGCCAATTTTGTTTTGATTTTAAAAATAAAATCAAAACGATATCGTTTTTGGGCTATCGATATATCGGTCAACCTGATATTGACCGACATATCGGCCGTTGACCAGACAAAAGGCGTTGACCGATATTTTCCAACCGATACACTGATATCATAGTGGGTTTTAAATATCCCCGATATATCGTCGATATATCCGATATTTAGAATACTGTCTGTAGCCCTAGTTCTAGTTTGAGTAGTTTCGCTTCGACATTGACGGAAAGAGGGAGGAATAGGAGAGAAACCGGGGCACTTGTAGCTGCAGAGAGAGTGAGATAAAGAAGATCAAATGGAGGAGAAACTTATCGGCCATTCGGATTCTGATCCACATCCTTCTGATTACCCCGACTGTGTCTTCAATCTCTACACAGATCCGAGCCTTGCTCGCTTATTCCACCCGTATTGTTGCCTTTTAAAGTTCGTCTAACCTAATTTCAAGTTTAATTTCTTCTATTTTTGTTCCGTTTCATGTTGTTGAGATCTTCACAATTCGAATTTCATTTATTTATTTGATTTTTTTGAAATTATTATCACAGAAAGCAACAAATCCATGGTTGCACCTTGATTTTGCTTCTGTTTCTCGGTGATGGGGGACTATATAGGTGGACGTGCTCAAGATTGATTTTGATTATGAGTTTAAAGCTTCTATGTTCTTCGATTTCAGCAGAGAGGAGACGGAGGAGGGGACTTCCCATGCCGAGGTATGTTTTCAGTCTGCAAAGAGTTCTCTCGCTTCTCGTAAGTTCTGATTTCCTGTAGATAAGAGTATCGTTCGCTTTTCTTCCTTTGCTAGGAATTTGGTTGATTTGATGCACAATCTAGGTCGAATACTTGTGATTTATGTGTTTTCAATCTCAAAAGGATATCTAGAATTGGGAATTGATGAATTATATTGCTCGGTCTTCCTCCACAATCACTTGAAAGTTAGGTCTGCATAACTAGTTTCTATTGATAGACCAATCATAAGTCGAGAAGGAAATTTAGTTTGATTAATATACTTGTTATTGAATGTGGCAGACACTGGTGTTGGGCAGTCCAGGTTGTCTTTCACTAACTGTCATTAATGAGCCCTCTCCAGGTACTTTATAGTTTGATTGTGGGATATTACTTTGCTCATACAACTTCTCGGTCTATTTTTTTGTTTTGGTTTGGTTTTATCTTTGTTCAGAACTTCAGACTTGATAATCCCATGCCTTAATGACTACAGATGTAACGGCCCGGGATTATGATTCCGGAGTTACGTTTCGAGGGATGAAACCCCTCGTTGGGATCTTGCGCCCCGAGTACAGGTTGAAGGTTTGAAACCGAAGATTTGTAGTTTAAAGTGGGATTTCACACCCAAATCCGGAAGGTCCGTTGGAGACCCCGGGGTAAACCCCTTTACCTGTCCTAAGTCTACAACGTGGGAAATCCTTTATCGTACAAAGGGCATAAGTTTTGAAAGTGATACAACCAGTGCCACGGTAGAGCCGGGTCAACACAGAGTATAATTACGGAGAAATCCCAAAAGCGTGAATCTGGTGAAGTCAGGTTTCAAACACTCACTCTCCGCCATATGAATATACCCCGTCATAATAGCACAAAATCAAGCAGTGTATCGGGTACCTGAAACTATACCACCAAGTCAGGCCAAGAGTCCGCCCGCGGGTCCTCTGATCGTGCTGAGGACATATAATACGCCTATACCTAGAATAAAGGATGCCTTCATGCAGTACTGGAATATTAACCACACTATCATGTTCCTAATTCATATGTGCAGAATATTAAGTAAGGCCTTAACAAAGAATACCAAGTGGTATATCCCTCTTCTACCACCACCCCCCTTCCTGGCAGGGTGGAGACTGGCCAGTTCGATTCCATAGCATATCAAATTTCATCATCATATCGTATCTCATCCTCATCTCGTATCTCATGATATATATATATATATATATATATATATATATATATATATATATATATATATATATATATATATATATATATATATATATATATATATATAAAGTTGCTCAAGGAGGACAACACCCGATGAAGCTGGGCTGCCCTATGACCCTAGCAAGGACTCTAGGACTGACAGATAACGGCCGTTCTGTATTCAAACGCATACAGAATAAGGATGCTCATTCGTAAATGCAATTCCTAAGTATGATACTAAATGACATGCTCTTATGCATATGCAACACCTACATACTATATGACACATCAGGCAGGAGGTACTGGTTACTGAGTAAGCCCCGGAGGTACTTACCTGGCTAGCAGATCGGCAACAGGGGAATCCAGCACACAATATTCACAATCACAGAGTATCACCTAGTACATAATGGAATATACATAAGTCTACATCCAACTATTAAGCACTCAAGCACACCTCAATCAATAGAACAAGTAACATATTATGAAAGTCATTTCATCGCATCATCCGCTACTTAAAGACCACATCGTTCTCCAAAATCATTCAACCAATTCCGCATGTTCATATACATCATTTCCGCATATACCTCAACGGTTCATCAAAATCATAAGACATAATTTGTGTGATATAAAATCCTACTAGATCGTCATAATTATTCAACATTTAATCTCATATAATAATTCACCACAAGTCATGCTATTAGTCATACATATCATACTGTTAGTCAACGAATAAGTCTTATTCCCATGTTAGCTTCAGAACCGTTTCAAATCTCAGTTTAAATAGTTAAGTATTCCGATCCTTGAACATACTCGTCAAACTCCCTTTTAAATTTATTTATTAGATTACTTTCCAACCTTGAAATTCTATTCCAAATTCTTTATAAATCTTTAAGTCCCAATAATATATTTTAAATCTCAAATAGTATTACATGATATTTTAAATACCATTTATTTAACACTTTAATAAATTATTTCCAAATCCCCTAAATCCCGATCATTTTTATTTAATAATTCAACCCTTATAATTCTCCCAAAATATAATAATTTATCTTTTAAATCCTCCAATACTATTATAATATACTCCGTATTTTAATTACCGTTAATTTGTTAAATAATAAACGGATAACCCGAACTGAACCCATAACAACCCCATCCCAGTTCAACGACAAAACCAATTAAATAAATGAAACATGGGCCTCTCCGGTGATGACTGGGATGAGAGGGAGGGACCCGTGCCGCTGACTGGACATCTTCTTCTTCCCTCAAAATTGGAAGACTCCTGCCTGGTGCCTGGTGGCCTGCGCCCAGCGTCGACGCTGCTGGCTACTGCGCCTCGGCTCCACCTTGCCCACAACGCTCCTCAGCCCCGCACCGCCCTCGAGATCACTAACCTTCCTCCCCGACCATGCTCGCACTCCCCTGTACCTAGCACCCGCTCCCTCGCTCACGCTCCCGCCCCCAGCATCTCCGTTGCTCTCGAGCTCGCCGGAACTCGACAGAGTTCAACTCAGCTTCCCGCACTCGACACTCAGTGCCTTCCCGACTAGCCTAAGCGAACAAGGATGCATAAAATCGAACAAGGAAAGAAAGGAAGGCTTGGGGTCTCACCGGGGTGTTCGCAAATGTCGGTACTTCGAACATAGTTCTGGGCATCGTCGGAGGCTCTCGATGGCTCCTCGAACCTGCATCGGATGTCAGTGAGTGTCATGGTGAAGCTTGAGGACGATTCCGATCGAAAACGGAGGAGAACGGCTTACCGAAATGTTATTCGCGCTCAAACAGGGGAGGTAGCTTCGATGGCTCATTAGTGGCGCTTGGCGGCTCTCGGGTGGTTTCGGTGTGGCGTTGGACATCGGTGGAGGTGGTGCTAGGTGCCGCTGCTGCTGTGCTCCCGAGGAAGAAGGAGGACGGGGTGACGATGGAGCTCGGTGTGATCGGCGGTGGTTGAGATTGTGATAGCGATGATGAACTAAGATGATGATGGTGGCTACGGGTGATGGTGTTGAGTATGGTGAAGGCGTGAGGAGAGTCTTCAATGGGAGTTGGTGATGGTGAAGGCAATAAGAGAGCGGGAGATGGTGACAGGGAAGGGATGGCGTGGAATGGTGATGAATGACGGGGTAAAGGAGTGATTTGAAGGAGGTATGGGTGAGGATTGAGTGTGGAATTGGGTAAACAAGTACCCGGAAATAAATCTCGAATACGAGAATTTTGAATCCCGCAATTAGTTCTCAAATGTTAGTTTCCCCAACTCTCGCTCTCTCGATCAATTAGAGTTTTTAAAATCGACAAGGATATCGTCATCCGGTAATTATTTTGAATTTTCGAGGTAAAAGGATGGAAATTATTCGT
Source organism: Persicaria tinctoria (assembly GCA_037127255.1). Taxonomy (NCBI): domain Eukaryota; kingdom Viridiplantae; phylum Streptophyta; class Magnoliopsida; order Caryophyllales; family Polygonaceae; genus Persicaria; species Persicaria tinctoria. The sequence goes on from JBANSL010000009.1 coordinate 29,603,398, forward strand.
CAAATTTTATATTACAGTCGAAATCCGCTAAATGAGTTTTTAATTCAATTTAAATTCATTTTTAATTTTCTTTTTCCGAAAAAAATTAGAATTTGAAAATCCGAGTCTTTACAATAGAAAGGTACAAACTTCTAATCTGCATGTATATGTAATGTCAAGGGATGTAGATTTTTGTGTGGTGTTTACATATATGGAAGCATATCTTTTTCTATTCTCTAGGTGTAATTTATTTTGTTGAGTTCAATAATAGTGATAAATATGCTACCTTATGCTTGTAGGATCTTTCAATATTTGGTATTTCTCTATTTCTACCATTTCATTTACTTCATTATTCTGTGAGCAAGGAAGCAGGTATAACATTTTCAGGGCCATGGATGAGAGAAAAGGACAAATCAGATATACGAAGTCACTATCTCCAGCTAGTCAGGTGAGACAAGATAAGGATGCTTCTTGAAATAATCCAAGACAAGTTGAATGAGATTAAATGAGAAAGTTCTCATCATTGGACATGTTTAATATTTGCATTATTTTAATACATGTCTTTCTTTTTCCTTCTCATCTATTCTTTGTCAAAACTGGATGTTTTCTTATTTTAAGTTTAAAAGAGGAACTTTGAAATGAAAATTGCAGATGAGATGAGGTACATAAATCATAATTCTCTTTCCTTAATTTATTTTTGTAGGTCAATGGAAAAAGAAGCCTAATTTATTTCAGGTTGTTGCTAACTACTAAAGAACTAAAAATACAATTTTCATTTTATACAAATATCATTGAAATTTTCATTGCTGATGCCTCGAGGCAGCTCACAAGTACACATTAAATTGATAGAGAATTATCTGTCTTTTGTCAATATGAATGCCCTCTTGGGTCTTGTCTTAAGCTAATTTATGGTATCTGATTATTGTGTGATAAATTGTTTTGAACATCTAGTGATTGTAGAGGTGTTATCTGAGCCGAACAGCTCGGGCTCGGCTCGAAAATGCTCGGCTCGAGCTCGTTCGTAGAGGGTAAACGAGCCGAGCTTGAACATAGTTTTAGGCTCGAGTCGAGCCCGAGCCGTGCCCGGGTCGAGCCCGAGGCGAGCTCAAAAGCTCGTTCAATATAATTAAATTACAAATATGCCCCTAGGTAAAATTTAGTAATGAAGTTCATCACTCCTCAACTAGGGTTTTCTTCGTACTCCGTAGTTCATGCGCCGCCCAACTCGTCTTCCACTCTCTCTGTCGACTCTGCAGATCTGAGAAGCTCTCTCCGTCGCTCGGTCGGCGACTCTCGGAGGCCGTCCATCCCAACACGTCTTCCACACGGTTCGTATGTAGGCGGCTTTCCGCTTTCACTCTCTTCTACACTGTTCGTAGATATGATATCTCTCCCAGGTCTCACTCTCGATCTAGATATCTAGTATTTGTCTCACAAATTTGAGAAATTCGATCTCTCTCTCGACTGATTCGGTCATTAAGGGTACGCTTCTATTTGGTTCTCGGGCTCTCTCGACTTCCGGAGACTCCGGTCTCCAAATCTCGGCGGCCTTCGACTCTTGATGACTCTAGCGATTGGTCTCTTTGTCCCTGGCGTCAATTGTGAAGTATTTGAATATGAAGGGCTTCTCTAGTTCTTCTTCAAACCCTTTTTTAATTAATTTTAAGTCAGGGGGTTTGAAATTGATTTCTAACCCAATTGGCGTCAACTGTGAAGTATGTGAATGTGAAGGGCTTCTCAAGTCAGGGGTTAGATATATGTAGAAGTAGAACTTGAAATTTGAATTGTACAGGTTCCTCTTGTTCATCTTGAAACTCAGTACCCCGTACCCATTGCTCTAGGATTAGAAATTTGCTATGTTCAATGTTCATCTTCATGCGGGAATGTGAAATTTGTATAACTTAATTAATAAATATGGTGATGAATTTTTGCTTGATTAGGAATTTGTTATCTTCCTGTGTAATTTGTTGTTTGCATTTAGAATTTCAGATACGAACCGAGCCGAACGAGCTTGATTGAGCCTAACTAACGAGCTCACACGAGCCCACACGAGCCCAGGCTCGTTCGTTCAGCTTGTTCGAGCTTAAACAAGTCGAGCTCGAGTTTCACTCTGGGCTCGCGAGCCGAGCTTGAGCGCCAAAAAAAGCTCGAATAATTTTTGGGCTCAAGCTCGGCTCGGCTCGTTCTCCGTTCGAGCCAAGCTTGAACATGTCAAGCTCGGCTCGTTCGGCTCGAATATCACCCCTAGGTGATTGCATTTCTCAGAGACATATCAAGTGAATGAGAGACAACTAGAATTGAAGCATTGCACTGGATTTGAGCCCTTCTAAATAGGTAAAGAGAAAGGTATCCTGCTTTGTGCAAATTATGATATGATGGATTAGTACATATTTTGGTTTTATTTTATTCAGATTCTTTGTTTTCAATTTTTGTGTCCATTGACAAAAAATTCAGTGTATGGTATACGTATTTATTGGTTCGAGTTTCAGGACTCTTGACTTATCTAGGAGTGTCAAATTGTCAATTGGTTTTGTCTGAGTTTATCTATAACCATGCTGGTATATGTGAAGATGTTGACTAGTTTAGAATGTTGTCGTATGTTGAGATCTGGTTTTGAGATGATCCTTTCTCTAGCTGTCAAACCTTCTAGTTCTACCCGTTTACTTTCTTTGCCTACCAAAATTCAGCACAATTGAGATTGATATAACTCCTAATCCTTTATGAAGTGTTTTAGTCTAGGCCTGGAATTACCATGGTCATACTGTCAAAACAAAACAAATCGAATGGGTTTGTGGTAGAGTAAAGGAATTAGTAATTTGGGGTAGTTATGTATCTACACAAGTTTAAGCTAGTGCATGTCTTTATATTGTAAAACACACCTGCAGCTAGGATGCACCTCTCTTTCTGCTAACATGTCCTTGTGCATATTAATTTTAGAGGAGTTTATATCAGAATGCAGCTGTCTCTAGGATGGTTGTTGACATATGTGAAGGATTTAATGATCCTTATTTCTAAACTACTAATTTTTTGTTGCACTTCAAAAGAGAAACTCATATTATAGGGTTGATACAAGTTAATTTTCTATGCATACTTTTGTGTTGTTAGTTATTTTAACAAAGTGAACATCTACTTCAGTTTTGCTCTTCAAAAACTTTTCTCATTTTCCTGAGTGGTTTCCTGAAATATAAGCCTGATATTTATATGGAAATAATGCCGATTTTTTAATGGATAAATATACACTATTAACAGTCCACCTTTTTATAGTGTAGACTTCTCTGCTACATCATTACTGCATATTCGAGCAAGGACTTGGAGGAGAAGATCAAAGACTTGTGCTTATCCGACTGTTTGACAAACTATTCGAGCAAGGTTCAACAATCTTTCATCATGTTTTCTGCCCAGAAGTCCTAAAGCATCTCCACCATCCACATTATCTTCTTCTAGGAATTGAAGGTTGGTACACTTCACACTCACCTGCTTTGGATCCATATTCATTTGTATTTTCTCTTACATTTCAAGAGATGATAATCTGAGGGTCTAAATTAGCTGAAAGTCCCACTTCATGCCTTCTTTTGCAGGAATCAAGGCTAAAGTCAGTTCAACCATCAATTTTAAGGTGCGTTTGTGTATGTAGAAACACATTTTGTTCATTTCATTAGTAAAATGCAACAGTGAGATTTTTCCAGTTGTCTTAATTTGTCGCACATATCAGCACAACTTTAGTATAGTGACTTTGCACAATATAATGTTTGGAAGTTTAAAGGTACATTTTAGAGATTATAGATTTTTACTTAATAATTTTCACTCTAGTGAAATTCCCATATAGCATTAATTTTCTTCCTTTATTTCTTAATTTATCTCTCTTTTTTCTCCTGAATTGTTGCTTTAGTGATTTTCGTCTTTTTGTTGGTTTGAGATACAAGAAATAGGAGAACTGAGATTTTTATTGGCTGATAGATCGATGAAATTGAAACTTTGATTTCTTTTAGCTCTCTTTTCATATCGTCATGGATTCGATAATTTTGAGTTTCTTTTCTTCAATTATCAATAGGGCATTTGGTCTAATGGTATGATACTCGCTTTGGATGCGAGAGGTCCGAGTTTGATTCTCGGAATGTCCCGCCATGTACTAGTAGCATTAGTTGATAAGGGTGCTAGAAATGACATAAGGGTGTGTTTGGTTGGCGGTGTCAAAACATAATTCTTGGGGGATATATTATATTTTATCACTTTTATCTTTTGCGACAAAATAAAAATCACAAAAACAGGGATACAATGGGTGACAAAAGAAAAAAACTCGTCACAAAAGACAGGGTCTTTGGACGACAAAACTAGCACTTTGGGCGACCAAATTTAAAAATTTGTCACTATAACTCAAGGGCAACGAAATTTGAATTTCATCACAAAAGTTACTTACGGCAATGGATTTTTTTTTTGTCGCCCAAACTTTGTGCGACGGGGCTGAGACGACGAAAAGGGGACGAAACTTATTTCGTCACAAACAACTTTGGGCGACGAAAAAATCACTTTGTGCGACAAAATATTTTGTCGCCCAAACCCATTTTTCTTGTAGTGGGAGTAAAGCTTGGTTAAATAATTTACATCTTTGAATAATTAAGAGTGTGTCTTGTTGGTTGCATTTCATATAAAACTGTTACATATATTGCGTAATAAATGTGTACGTACGTAACTCGGAGTACTTTATAGTTAAAAACATTAATAGAACAGAAGCTTTTAGGTTGAATTTATGGAGTTGTGGGTTAATTAAGGAAAATATGAAACCATCTTGATTCATAAGGGCTTTAGGCAAGACGTCGGAATGACTATTGATAAGATAATTTCACCTAAATTACCCGAAAAATTACCCGAAGCCCTTTTCATTTTTTCTGAACACATTGCAAAAAGGCCCAAAACTCTCTCTTCCGAATCGAAACCTAAATCTGACGAACGAATTGTTTTGATTGAAAACAGCCTAAAATCGATGAAATTAATCAAAAGATCGATCAATCAACTCACGAACGGGTATATCGATTGCTTTAAGTGATTATCGAATGACAATTTTAAGTCGTCGTTCGAAAAAACCGTCGAAGGAAGAGCTCGGCAGACATAAATGAGGTTAATCCATAAGCTCGGCAAGATGGGACGAGCTTAATACGTTAACTCGGCAATAAAAATGAGGTTATAATGGAGCCTCGTAAAAGTTTTGTGAGGTTTATAAGGACCCCTTTTGAAGATCTTATCTAAATCCTCAGTGATATAATCCGAGCTAAATAAGTAACCTCGGCCTCTGTTGTTGAGGTTAAGGGGGGAGCTCGGCTTCTGTTGTTGAGGTTAAAGAGAGAGCTCGGCTTCTGTTGTTGAGCTTAGTTAGTGAGCTCGGCCAAAATTATTGAGGCTATAAAATAGCCTCCTTGACACGTATTGCATAAATTCATTAAATTGTTCAGAGGTATGTGTGATGGATCTTGTTATAATGCAAATTCATATGCTTCTAAGGATGAGACAGACTAAATAACTAAATTAGTTTAGAAAATGCTGTTTTCCCCACTTTTGATCGTAACTCTCAGTGACTAAATCAATATCATAACTTTATCTAAATAGCAAATTAGTTGTTCTTAATCATACATGAAATAGATTAATGCATATTTTAATGTTTTATCTTCTAGTAATTGTTTCAAATGGCCACTTCCCACCTATCCTCAAAATTAGATTTGACATGTTAAGCTAATTAATTAATGAAGTAAAAAAATAACAGAATTACAAAAACAGAGAGAGAAGAACGGAGAACAAAATCAAACTATTAAGCAATGATCTGCGAAGAACTCAAGGATAAGTTGAGAATCTCCACATTGGTCAAGAAGAATTCGTTCCATTGTATGTAAATTATTTCAATGTAGCTTTAAACTCATTTTTTAATACAGGTTGCAGTTACACAAAATACCCTATATGTAGTAAATAAGAAAAATGTAATTACTTGGAGCTACATTACCTGTACTAATCTAAATAACAAGCCATTGGTAGTGACTGTTGTTATGCTATGGAAATCTAATGTATTAGCAATAGAAAAACAACTAGGAATTACATCCACGTTGCATTCACGATGGTTTCATGAACAAAAAATATTGATATATGTCAGTTCGACAAGTAATATTGAAATCTTAAATTACCTCTATTGATGTTACATTCATGACGAAATCTTAAAATTATATATAAAATAATATTTTTATGTTATAATTATTAAAGATTTATCGCTAGGGAAAAATATTTTTGTATAAATATATTGAGATTATTTATGATGAACTTTAACCGCTAAATTGTTATCAAATGTATAGTTGTTCGTTAATGCATTTAATTTATTGGGCAAAATGAAATCCTCTTTTATAAGTTTTATAGATTTATTCATTTATTTTTATTAGGTTAAATGCTAGACTTATCATTATGTAAAAAAATAATCTTTCTAATTTTTCCTCTTAGATTTATTATTATTTATAAAAAAACACTTTAATTTTATTTTTCAACTTGTACTAATGGTTGGAGGTTTTAGTACGTTGACTTCTTATTTGAGGGGTATATTATTAATCTAAAAAGCTATATTTTTATTGTTGTGAATCTAAATATTTTAAGCTAACTTTATATGTTATATAGATATATAGATATAGATGTTAAACTGACGGTTATTTTATGAACAAATAATATTGAAATCTAATATTAGTCAATAAAAGTCGTTATCCCATTGGTTCTACCCCTGCACATATTTCACAACATCTTAGGTTCGATTTCGAATAACCCGAATTTTTTACTTCATTTTTTTTATTCTTAGGATATAGAAGAAGCTCAACACAATCTACCGAGCTTATGAAATAGCCTCGGCTTTATTTGGTGAGGTGATGTTGTGAGCTCGACAAAGTTTGATGAGCTTAACACGTCACCTCATAAAAAGGTTGAATTTACCACAACGGCGCCTACAAAAGCCCGGGATGGTTTTGGAGGGAAAAATAAATGGATTGGGAGGGAAAATTTTGGAGGGAAAAATAAATAGATTGGGAGGGAAAATTTAGGGTTTGGCCGCCAATAAATTCTATATAAGACCTCCATAGTTCTACAAAGTAGTCACAACTCCAAAACATGGCGGAAAAAACACAAACAACATATTCGCGACCTTGTTGAAGTTCGAACATTCATGAGGAATTTGATGGAGGAATTTGGCCCATCACTTGTCGCCTCAAACATACGCAAAGGAACGGGGTATCAATATACCCTCGAGAAGATGTATGAAGAAGAATTAAACCATTACGAGCTAAGCAAGCATCCCAGTCTTCAACAACTGGTTAAAGCGGGCAAACGGGTGCTTGCACTTCCAGTTGCGGATTTATGCATCGTTAAAGAAGAAGGTCCCAGAAGATCACCTAGAGGGAAGAAGTCCAAAAATAATTAATATTTATTCTTTCTATTTCAATCGAATGATTAGTTTTATTTATAGGTTGTTCTTCCATGGATGTTAGATTGTAACGAGCATATTATTATCAATAAAAATTTATATTTCGATCGATATGTTTTGATGGTAGCGATGATTGTCGGATCTCAATAAAAATTTGAAAAGGCGATTGAGCATAATAAGTAAGCTCAAAACATTTAACCGAGTTAATAATAAAGCCTCAAACAAATTGAACGAGCTAATGCAATAAGCTCAATTGATAAGGGAGGACGGCGACAACATGCCTCGGATGGGCGCGAGAGCGTGCAGGAGGCAATGGGTTATTTCCAACGCTCGAGTACGACGACGGAGGGCTGCCGATGGGCTGACTGGAGGGTGATTGGCGATCGACGATGGCGAATGATGTCATAATATATGCGATAGAGAAGAAGGGAACCAAGGAGAAGACTTGAAAACGTTTTTTTATCTTTAAAAAATCAGGAAGATATTTATAAATTAGGAAGATATTAGGAGGCTTAATATTAGGAGAGGATAGATGCAAATCATGTAAACGTTTTTTTGTCTTTCAAAAATCAAATATTAAACAAAATCAGATTTTGTTAGAAATATGGAAAGAGATAAAAACTAATATTTTTATATATACGTTAATCATTATATACATAGTTCATTATATACCTATTTCATTATATCCCTAGTAAGTAGAGAACCTTCCGTCTTACGTTTAACCTAAATTGACTAAGTTGAGGTCAGACGATGGATGCAAATCATGGAAACCAATCGGAACAACAATCGGGTGAAGAAGATGTTGATGTAAGCTTTAATTTTATAGCAAGATTCAATTTTTATACCTTAATTTATACGTCATATTGGTTGATAGGCCCTTTGATAACCAAAACAACGTATCATACAATACGTTCGCAATATGTTTGAGCTTGCGTATTAACCTCGCACTACTAGAATTGTGTTAATAGACATCACATCTTTTATATCAGTAAAAAAAACGCATGATGTTAAAAATATCTAAAACATCAGTTTAAAAATTATCGATGTTGTTGAGATTAAATACTTTGACTTCACTTAATGGACAATGTTAAAAATTCATTTAAAAAAAAAAATCCAGAAGCGCGTAGAACACTCATGTGAAATTTTAAGCGGTAAAATAGGCTAACTTCAAAACACTTGACAAAAAAGAGAGAATTCAAATTTTTGTAGAAACATTGAAACAAGGACCCAAATTCCAACACTTACCCAAAAATCCCCACAATCCCATATACTGTAGTACTCTTTATCGATCAATTGGATCCCAGACCAAAAACCCCAAATGTGCTTTGTTCTTGGCAATTTCGATTAAGGAACCCTAGCTTTCATCCCGATGGTCGTCTGGTGCCCCCGTTTCGTCATCTTCTTTGACTAGTCATCTCCTTTCACTCCTCCGACTTGTCGTCTTCAACTGGCGTCGAACTGTGGGCTCGCCGTCGTCGTCTTTACCATCTCCGGTTGGTCATCCCCTTTCTCTCTTCCACCCTCTCCGCTGCCTCAGGCCCATCACTCCAAACCCTAAAACCCAAATCCTAAATCTGAGAGAGCAAGTCGGAAAGGGGTTAAGAGCCGAATCTTCACCTACATATTAAGCAAAGAAGCCAGATCTCCTATTCATCTCGAGATCTCTCTCTGACTCTCTCCATCTCTGGTCTGTCGTCTCTATCTCACACCTCTCAAGCCAAATCCATTTGTTGCCTGCTATCGTCCAATGTCGACACCAAGAGGCAAGAGCCCGACACCTTACTTGCTTTTGTCGGAGCAAGAATGGAGACAACCCAGAAGCCATCGCCTATTCAGCCTCGAAAGGTAATTGCTCTTCTCCTCTATTTTAGTTGTATATTTGAGTTAGAGTTTGCATTTTATGGGTTTCTAATTTAAATTTAGGGTTCATTTAGGTGTAGAATTGGGGGTTTTCTTTTGCTGAATGCCAATGATTTGGATGCTATGTGGGTTTGCTTAAGGGAAAATTGTGTAATTGATGATTCCACTGGAGCTTAAAAGGTTTGCCAATGATTTTTAAAAGCTATTAGTGCTTATTGTGTACTACCTTTAATTTGAAGATGATTTTGGCCAAAAACTGTTGAAAAAATGTTGCAAATAAAAATAAGGAATCTTTAATTAGGAATCTGACATACAAGTTGGGTGATAGTTTGATTCACCACACCATCAGTAACACTATTTACATAAAACTCAACCGCCTCTATCAATTTGGGTATAGTTCACCAGCAGCGGAAACCTCGTTCTGAAGAGGAGAATTCTCCCTTTCTTTTCCTTGGTTTAAGCCTTTTGTTTTGCCTATGTTTGGTGGGACGTTAGTCGATATGTAAAAGGAAAAAGAAGAAAAGAACCATTAAAATGAGATCGATCTTGAACCTCTTGGTGTCTCTAGTCGCGAAAAGTCTGTTTCCAATCTTCAGTCTCTTGGTATGTAATATCATTCTCAATTGTAAATTATCTTTTTAATTGGATGAAGGTGCTTTCTTCAATTAATGCAAAGAGGGACCTTGAATTCTCATACTGTGATTTTCCTTACGAGTTGGTGTAATGCTTAACACATTGATAAAAAAACTTTTAAGTTATCATTCATGCCACTCTTTGATGAGCTGACCTCTTATATACCACCAATTTGGTTAAGTATCAACATATTATAGCTTTCATTTTGAGGAGTCGAATTCCTGGTTGTTCGATCTATTAATTTGCTATTTAGTGTTTGGAAATATGTTTTGAAGTGAATTCGTGGTTTATGATGTGCTGTCATTTGTTGCTCTAGTGTATCTCCAATTTAAAGCTATTTGATGTTAAGGAGTTGAATTCTGCTACATAGCTTAAGTTACCTCCAATTTAAGGATTTTCTGCAATTCTTTCTTGCTCACTTCTTTCATTAAGTGTTAATGCTTTTTGTACCTTCCTCCATGGACATCCTCATAGAAAGATAAAGATAACTGATTTTAAGTATATATATTTGTGCAATAAAGGAACTGCCGAGGGCTTATATATATAGCTCAGGAAAAAACAAAGCAGCCTTGTTCTCTTGTCTAATGAGCTGGTAAACCAATGAAGGGACTGTTTTGTTTGCTTTGACTTTAGGTAATCTGGGGTGACATCTCAGTGTTTGATGCAGAGAGGCGGCTTTTAGCTAATGCTTTAAGGTATCTTGATAACCAGCATTGATCTATAATAACTTCTTGCTTAGCACTATGTTTATTCCACCTGCAGCTGGGATTCCTTGTCTATTCCACTTTTAGATGATTTCCTTTCTCTTTTATGTATTAGTTCTTATATAAATGTAAATTAAAATTCCTTGTTTCTACTTTATAGTTAAAAAAATACTATCCAAACTTACCCATTGGCCCACGCTGGACATTATTGGACTGGCTTACCTTTGTCCATTTCCATGAAGAATATCTAAAGCGAAATTTCAGCAGGTTGTCATGGCCGAACCCTTTTCTTCTGCCTTCCTTTACATACCGAGTTTGGTCATGTGTTGCATGGAATAGTTTGTGGGGTAAATATAATTGTGGGTTAAGTTGTATATATCACTTTGTATATAGGCTTGTGTTGGTCCAACTTCTCGGTTTAGGGTTTTATTATATTTTATGTTGTTTTTCAGGGTTTGTTTGAATAGGCTTAGCGATTGTGCAAGATCAACAACCATCAGATGCCACTCCACCTAGAATGCCACTCCATTAATTTTTGGGTAAACCACTCTTAAATACATTTTCATATTAGATTTTATTGAATCTGCTTTTTACAAATATTGCCCTTGTTGTGTTGTTAACACTAGTAAAGTAATTATGCCATAAGAACTTAAATTAAGAGTAGTTGACAACGAGTTTTGCTTGCTTGACAACGAGGTTTGCAAGATTCAATGTCGAGGTTATGTATTACCCTCAACTGTATTTACCGAGCTTATGTATTACCCTCAACTGTATTTACCGAGCTTATGTATTAAACTCAACAAATTTAGCCGAGTCTATATTGTAGTCTCGGAAACTGTTCGTGCATGGTTAGATAAGATCACCCATTTTGACTCATATACGACAAACAGGTTAGTGGTATACAAAATATTTATGAAAAAGTGTTGATCATAGTCTCTGTGAATATCAAACCTGATTTATATGTTCTCGTGTCCCACCAGAGCGGAAACTCAACATGCAATAGTTAAGAGATTCTTGGGCTCGGGTGTAGGGAGCTTGGACACGGTTTTTGAGAAGATGCACGCTCTACTTGAATTGACAATTGTCGAGGTGAAGGCCTCCCTAGAACGCTCAAGAACGGAGGTCGAACATGAAATTGCAAATATGCAGTGCTTCAGGTATGTACAAAGGAATTGTTCGATGTATGCGTTAGATATTATGCGTAGTAGCTATGAAGCCGTCACAAAGGGGGATATTGGGGATTGTGACTGCAAGGTACCCATCACACACGGTCTTCCATGTGGTCATCAAATTGCAACTTATGTGAGAGGTTCTGAGGCTATTAGATTGTCCGCAATTCACCCGATGTGGAAGACCCTGCATTTACTTGAAGCCAATGAAGAACAATCTGAAATGGATGCTATCAGACGGTACGAGGACGAGACAAAGGCTAAATTTGATCGAGTCTTTCCTACCCTGACAGCTGAGAGAAGAAGACATGGCATCGCATTATTGGATAACTTCCTCCATCCAGGTAAATTACAATGACATTAGATTGTTCATACATATTAATTAGTTCTGTTAGTATGTGATGTATGGTGTGTTTCGTAGGTTCTTCGAACTTGGGTAAACCGACGGAGGTTCGTACGAAGGGTCGACGAAAGGTTACATCTTGCGACAGGTGGAAAAGTAGGTTTGAACTTGTTCGGAAGGCCAGCAGACCCAAGAAAAATGTGTCATTCGTGAAGAAAACCACACGAGACAAGAAGTGTAGTGGTGACTCGGTGACACCACCGTTGTCTACACCCCCGGTTTCATCTTCTTAGCAGAATGAATTGGGGGCAAAGGCGGCGTCTTCCTCAAAACAACCGGATGCATCCTTTTCTTTTTCATCATTACCTCGGGAAATACCGACATTTTTCCAAGGGTATGTGAAAAAATATGTCGATGTACCTGCTGACGGTAATTGTGGATTAAACGCTGTAGCGGAGAGCCTTGGGATGGGTCAATATAAGTGGAAGGGAGTGCGAAAAGATCTCACTGATGAAGCAATAAAAAACAGACATCTATATGAACCATCAGTCCTTCACGGTGACATTAACCATATGCTCAAGAGACTAGACTGGGACCAGACAGTCGATGCTCCTGTCGAAAAGTGGTTCGAGTTACCCGACATGGGACATGTTGTTGCAACCTGCTACCAATGCGTGTTCGTCGTGATAGGTGACCACACTTACATGCCCCTCGTTGCTACTACCCAGTCTGATCTTAGTAAACTCCCAATATGTTGCATAGCCAATATCGCATCCCGTTTGCATTATGTCTCGGTACGTGAAGTTGACATCTTTGTCACTACTTTTATGTGTTTGAACAATATGTGAAATTAACTTATTTCATTTGTATGCTCAATGTTATATTGCAGCTAACGTTGACCCCAGAGGCCCCATTGCCACCTCTCCACCCGCTGTGGCCCAGAAACCATGGTCAGAGTGTCGATGGATTGGACACAATGTATACAGAATTGTTTGATGCATGGATGTTTGGAACTGATCTTACCGCGATTAAGAAAGCAAAGGGATGTTAGCATCATGTTTCTTTCTTTTTAACATTTACGTATTGATTACTTGATATTGATCTATATGGATTTCATTTTGGTATGTTTCAATTCAAATATAATTTCCATGTGGACTTTTTTAATATACGAAAATTAGGATGTACCAAAACAAATTGTACGCTCAACCAATCTGGTCGAGGGTATAAAGGATGCTCAACTTAATCTGTCGAGGTTATAAAGGAGCCTCAAATCATTCTGCTGAGGTTATGTAGTAAGCTCGGCTACTGTTGACGAGGCTCTTTAATAAGCTCGGTTCATTTTTATGAGGGTCTTTGAATAATGCAAGGCTTCCGCAACAGTTTCAACAATCTCACTAAATAATTGCTGAATTGATGTTAAAATAGCAGGGAAACCAACATACATTCATATACTTTAAATTACGAGCTGTTGCTTCAAGTTTTATACATCTAAAAGCAAAATTGTCGAATTAACCGACAATCGGAGTCAGAACCTGCAATTTCTAACGCTGTTAGTTTACTCAACATAACTTTGCTCAACAAGGAAATCGGCAACTTGGAATAAAAGAACCACCAAAAGCGTTAAATCCCTGCAAGGAATAATAAAAAATAACTCACCAAAGAAAGAATCAACAGCCAAAAGGATATAGTATGATTGAAACACATAAGAAACAGTATCAACAGCCAATAGCCATCTACAAGATTGACTGTAACAAAAGAGGAAAAACTTAGAAAGGAATTTCCCAAAGGAAACAGTGCTATCTTATTCTGCAAACAGTGACATCTAATATTGTTGTTTGAATGTCTTTCTAAAATAATGAAAGGATACATTCCATTTTATTGACAAACCAGTAACCAAAAAGGAGATGGAGATCCAGCTAAACATCCATATATAAGAGAAATAAAAATCAGTAGTTTTCTTTAAAAAAAAATATGTTTATGGATACATTCACAACTCTTAAGAAAATAATGTACTATATAACAGTATAGATTAAAGTAGTGCGACGGATCAAGCTGGGATCTAGTTAGAATGGCCTCAAGGAAAAGGAGAACCCTTAACTAAACCCTGCAATAGACACCAATGGCTTGCACTATTGCTTCAAAGGATAAGGATACCCTTTTTAAGACCATTGATTTCACTTTGATAACCCTTTTTCCTTTACAGATGTATAACCTTGTCTCAAACTCTTCTTCCTCTGGCTTCTTGAACCCAGAAGCAACTCCACCTTCCAAAGGTACGATACATGGTTTAAAATACGACAAAAACTTGTCAGACTCATGCCCTTGCAATTCTCTATACTGTATAGCTCTCCCTTCAAGAGATGCATCTAGTTCAACCGTCTTAATAGCTGCAGTACCAGCTTCGTCCTGTGATACAAGGACCAGAAGTAGAACTCACCATCAAGAGACGGAAAAAACAATTGAAAAGCAAATGGAGAAATGAGTACTTAGTTGGCTAGTATCCTTCCCAATCAGAAGTGTATATCATACAGATAAGCACCTCCCTTGCCACGACTTGTCTGCATAAACACATGCCAAAGTAGCTAAGACAAACTTCTAATTCTTCCCTTGGTTTCAAGGCTTTATTAGCAACTACGTGTGCATCCACATAAAGGAAATCACCATAAGCAAACAGTGCAATGCTAGAGAGAATCAGACTTTGGTAAGGGCACGGGCTGGAAGTTCTCGATTCTCCATATCTCAGTTAGAGTTAAGCTTATCATTACACACTATATATGTGTACAACTGACCAATTAGCAGCTTCTTACTCAAGCATCACAATTACATATTTTAATTCTAAAATAAGTACTTAAATTTTCAGCATTACAAAGATTTCAGATGCTTTCGAATAAGCCCAAAATAACTGCTTAATACAATACAAAAGGATACATTTTTTGACCCGCTGCTTGAAATGCTGGGTCCAAAACCTTTGTTGAGCCAGACATTTCTGGAATCCTTGTGTAGTTTAGAAAGGAAAAGAAACGGACACAGTCACTTACAATCCCGGTGCTCGATTCCTTGGATGCTATATAAGTGGTAGTTGCATAATAAGAAAGGAATACAATCAAAAGGCAGTACAGGTATACATTGCTACATACTAATACCAAGCCATTAAAAAAAGTAGTGAGTAGGTCATCCACTTCTATTCTGCAAAAGCCTGCCTACAGGAGTGTTACAAATACAGACACCGAAATGATCAAAACTACTAAAAGCGGGAGAGGGTATGAAAGCCCAGTAACTTGAACAATCTGTCATAAAATACTCTGCGGACAATACTGATCATCTCACTGGCAATTACAAGCACACAAGTTGATTGAATGGATGCACATAGAACTTGAGTATTATCTGCTTTTTTGTGAACAATCGAGTTAATAACTTATTGACTCCCTTTAAATCTTAATTGCTAACAGTTAGATCACAATAACAAGACCATATAGGTGATTTGAATTTGTCCAGAAACCATGTAAAAAAACAAAAGTCTGATCTGATCATAGCCAAAACCAGAAACTCAGATTGATTGCTTTCCGTAGACAGTCAGATTGATTGCTTTCCGTAGACAAGCAGCAAAAGTAGGCAGCAAAACAACCTAAATTCCGGCAATCAAAAGCCATCAGTAACAACAGATCAAACTCAAGTCACTCTAATCAGTGAAAAAACTAGAAATCACAGCCGAGAAGAACACAAAATCAGCATCGATTATTTCAGCCATCAGTTGCTGTTTTCATCTTAGGCAATGAATTTTAAACAGATTTACACAGATCTCAACTTCAAAAGGCATAAGATAATAACTTGGGAAGTCTAGATATAAATATTTTGGATTATTTGAGACGGTGATAGAAATTAAGCTGTTGAATGCTCAGTATACAAGTATGAAGCATAATCATAGCCTTGCCACAAGTCCAGAGAGCAGGTGATCTTATCTGATGCTCTTGTTCCCTTCCTTCTTAGATAAATAAAAAGAAGTAGAGCGAAAATACCTGTAAAGTTTGGCAGGTGTGGCCTCTGGAATAACATCATCATCAGTAGTGACCTTTCTGGCAAGTGGTGCAAAACCACCAAAAAGGACCCAGAATTCACCTGAGTCTGACTCAGCCTGTAGTTTTCCATCATCATTAGTAGTGACCTTTCTTGTTCAGGTTCCTTATCTTGCTCTGATCTGATAAAGGCAACAATGTAAAGGCAATGACCATAACTGAATGAAATGAAGATGAGCTAGAAGAGGCAATGAGCAAAATAAGTTGCCTTTTAATGTTCTATATCTCTAACAAAGCCACATACTAAGTAACATCAGTTTAAACATGATATCGGAAATTTAAGATAACATCATTAACATGATAACATAAAGAAATGCACTTGCAACTATATCTAATCGGACGTCATGTCATCGTCGTCGTCCTCGTCCCCCTCATCGTCATCCTCCTCTTTCTCGGAGTCATCGGCATCCTCCTCCTCCCCGGACTCTTCCACATCCTCCTCCTCCCTGGACTCTTCGACATCCTTCTCCTCGTCGGACTCATTGTCGTCGTCATCCTCATCGGCCTCTTCCTCGTCACCACCCTCCTCGTCTTCGTCGACGACGTCATACTCTTCATCTTCATCACTTTGCTCCATCTGTACGTCTTCACTGCCCCAGTCATCACCCTCGCTCTCGTCCTCGTATTGTTGAGGATCAACAAAAAATTGCTCATTAAAAGGTGTCGGAGGGCATAGGGTAAGCTGTTGAAATGCCCCCACTACTTTATCAAAGTAGTAACTAGGTACATCGGGATACGCTCGGATCAGATCATAGAGAAGGGGAATCGTCTGATTGATTCGCTGTGACAATGAATAATATATTAGGCAGTAGAGATATTAAATCATATATTACACTCGATGTTTCAGATATTACCTGCGTTGGTGGGTAATCGAAGCCGTAGTTTCCCCTCTTAGAATAATGCTGCTGAGCATACCAATGATCCGGGGGACAAACCATAGGGTGAGTACGAATGCGGTACCATTCCATGTACTCTACTGTAGTGTCCCATGGTGATCTCACTTCAGGACCCATGGTCTCAAGTGGGATGCGATGTGTAGGGAGTTGATGACGCAATGCCCACGAGGTGTTCGGGTACTCAACTCGGTAACGCGTGTTATCGCCCAATCTATATGCACGTGTCGGTTCAATCACCGGTTGTGGAATACCCTGCACACGTCCAAACTAACGGGCCACTCTATCTGGCATATATGGTTCTGTTATATCCAAACAAGATAGAGTTCCATGGAACAAAGAGACCCTAAACTCGCTGCCATAGAAATCGATGCTCATTCCATAAGGCTGGAAAACAATATGTATCAACAATTTTGTATAGATATTAACATCTAAATTGTAAATGACATAATCTGTACTAAAATAGAAGTGAGCTAAATTGACCTTAGATGGGTGCATTCTGTCCAAATCACGCCTGTATCCAAACAATGCATCAATCTTGTTGTACGGGGTAGCATTTGTCACCCACCTCATAGCCAGGGGCTCACCGCGCCTATATTCCCTGTTCCTTTGTGGTTGGAACTGGGGAAAATGCTCATAGATCCAGGCCTAATATATACAAATATGAACATAAATATCTATTCTATTATTCTAACATGGAAATGGAGGTATTTAAAGTAACTGCCTTTAATTTATACGTTGTCGTGTTACCTGTAACAGTGTTGCAGAACCGCAAAATTGTTTGCATTTTTGGCGTGAAGCTTGCCCGAGCCTTCTGTAAAGGGTAGCTAATGCAGCCGCACCCTTCTTCACCTCACGGATTAAAGGGAATAATTTATGTTTTGCTCTGTCTACTGACTTATCAACAAAAATGGTCGCGGACACCAAATACAACCAATATGCAGCTGCACGATCAGGCTCTCTTCAACTCCGAGCATGGTCTTCACTTCTTGTCGATCTCGAGGACCTTACTCGATCTCGAGTAAAGCTTCGGAGTCGGGTTGGCTGTTCCTCGGCTTCTCGACATGGTGCTCCTCGATCAGTGATGTGCCTAGACATGGTTTGTCGATATCGACTAAAACTTGTCGATATCGAGTAGCTTTGGGCTCCCGTCTTTGCAACTTGGTTTTCTCCCAAAATGGCTCTATATTCTGAAATATTAAACAGAAACTTATGTAAATCTCTATTTTTGGAAAATAAGCATATACTACATAAATTCGACATATTCCCAACCCGAAATATGCAAAGTGTATAGAATACGGAATTAAAATATGCATAAAAACATGGCTACTGTAGAGACATCAAAGCACCCCATACTTAGACTTGCTTGTCCTCAAGCAATAACCAAACAATAACCAAACAATAACCAAGACCTACAACACATCCTTCACGTCTTCGCCTTTTGTCAAAAGCAACATCTCAAGTAGTAGCAATGTAAGACAAGTGAATTTAACGTCATCACACATATATGAGCGATCCATGGGCATAGGCAATATAAATCCAACATCACAAGGATAATGTGTTTACACTCAGGTCTCAATGTGTTTAGGCTATGTAGATCAACTCTCAACTCAATTCCATATACAATCTCATAAACATTGCAATTTAAATATAAATCCACTCCGCAACCAATTATGAAAATGCAACAAGAATTATCAGGAGGACTTCGCTGAATAGAAGTCTTCAAAGAAGATTCCATTCGGCGGGGTTGTAATGATGCTTGGTAAGAAATAAAAGGGTATGGAATTATTTGGCCATGTGGTGCTTAATATAATTCGGGAATCAAGACTCCTAAATCTCCAACATAACCAAACCATAGCTCTCAATCATATGGAACAACCAAACTCTCTAACTTATCTCAATGAAGCATGTAACCTTTCAAACTTCCTTAACCTTCTCCAAAGTATGCATCTTGCGAAAATGAAAGAGATAAGGTAAATTTGGCTCATGCACTTTATTCCCAAACATATATACAAACTTTTCTTTCTCTTTTTCTCTTTTTTCGATTTTGTTTAAAAAAAAAAAACGAAAATAACTAGTGCTTTTATAGGGTGAGCCAAAAATCATTTTACATAATATGCATAGCAAGATAAAAATATAAAACCAACCCATATCTCAATAAGTTCAAAAATCCTCCTCACTTGAAATGAAACACAAGCTTATTCCTTCCACAAATCATCATTCCAACCAACTCTAAGTCTTAATTCCCAAATGGGGGTCAGGCTCAATTTGGCTAAGGATAATTTTTGTGGGGTTTACAATAAAAGTCTCAGGCTAATGTTCTGGCTTCAAGCAGGGATAATAATGTAGGGTAGGTCAAAAGAGGATAAAATTGGCTTAAAAGTGCCTCCATCATTTAATCCTCATTCACATAAACATATATAAATGCATTGGCTTTGAATCACAACATTTAGAGATGCATAGGAAGAGTAAATACACTCAAGAAAGCAGAGAGATTTTTAATGTTCTCCCTATAAGGAAAAAATTCTCACTAGGACAATTTTTGTTGGATTTCAACCTTTAGCTTAGGATCATATGTGCTCAATTTCATCACAAGTTCACAATCCACATAAAAACAATTTCGAGGACTTAGGCTAAACCTTCCGAACATGCCATATGATTTACATGATCAAGTCAATCATTATTTATCATCATAGGGCATCTAAGTTAGGGTATAAAAACTAAAACTATGCAAAAATTTAAACATGCATTTTTTTTTCTTTTTCGACATATTTTTTTTATATTTTTTTTATTTAACTAAATAAAACAAGACTAAAGTATGACAAAAGACTTTAAATGCATAAAATTTAAACATGAATGCATAACATAAAAAATAAAATTTCACCATGTAAAACCAAAAGCAGGACTAAAACTTATAATAATGATAATGAGCCCTTCCCCCACCCCATACTTAAAATATACAGTGTCCCCACTGTATAAAATCAAATAAAAACAAGAGTACAGGAAGGAACTCACCGAATAATGCATCGAGGAAGGCAGATCAGTGCAGGTCGAGGAAATGGTCTTTGTCGATCTCGAGTACAGTACTCGATCCACTAAAAAAATAATGAAATTCGCCACCCTTACTAGCTTCGGCAAGCTTGTGCCGTGGCAATTGGTACCCTTTTGCCACGACAATAGCTACGGTAGGCGTTACAATCTAAATAAAAACTAGGACAATAGCTTCGGGGCGAAGTTGTCGTAGCTACACTTCTGTGAAAAGAGAAAATAGCCACGTATAGTAGCTTCGGCTGGGGTTGCCGTGGCTATTGACTTAAATTTTCCTTTTAGTTATATACAATAGTATGTAATATCATTTCACCTTCTAGAATCCCCTTACCCTAACCAGTTGTATCGTTTCATTCCCCTACTCCGCTACTCCTAGACGTCGCCGAGATCCTCTCTCCAGATCTGAAAGAGTTGAGTCTGATGCCCTCTCCCGGCGACTTCGACGGCCTTGCCCAGCGACTCCGGCACCCTCGCTGCCCTCTCCGGTCATATCGCCTCTGATCTCCTCTCTCACCAGCCTCCATTGTTGATCTTAGATTCTCTAGTCTCCCCTCGCAGCGTCCATTGTTGCTGATGCCCTCTCCCGCCGACTTCGACGCCCTCGCCCTGCGACTGCGGCACCCTCGGTGCCCTCACCGGTCTCTCTTATTGTCGATCTCAGTCTCTCCAGAGTCCAGTCTCCCCTCCCTGACAATTGCCCCTCCCTGCCTCAATTGTCGATCTCAGATCTGGTATCCCGTGCTCGCTGCCTCCGCTGTTGATCTCTCTCTCTCTCTCTCTCTCTCTCTCTCTCTCTCTCTCTCTCTCTCTCTCTCTCTCTCTCTCTCTCTCTCTCTCTCTCTCTCTCTCTCTCTCTCTCTCTCTCCCTCCCTCTCTCTCAGATCTGGCCCTTGTCATTGTCCTCCCGGTTCTCCTCGTAAGATATTCTTCAAAATTCTCAAATTGGTTTACACTTTACAGTGGAATTGGCATGGAGTGCTGAAATTAGGGTTGGATACTTAGGTGCTTGCAAGAGATTGGTTTAGAGTGTAATGAAGCACTTTACAGTTCTGTAATTGGTTTACTATGGTTCACCTGCATCAATTAGTGAGGTTTATAGTGGAATGGGTATGATATTAAGGAAATGATACTAAGGAAAACCAGTGATGGATGCAAGTGATATTAAGAAGTTATTTGATTTACAATGACTTGGAAAACTAATGATGGATGCAAGTGATACTATGGTTTACTCTAAATTGACTCGGTGATCAGTTGATGCACATCTTTTGCATGATCTTGAGATAGGTACAGGTTTTGGCTTCCTAAGACTCTTATCTGTCTTTGAGTGGTAGTTGTATTAGAAATTGACCTTTATGTATTTCTTTTTGGTTTATTGTAATGCAGGACCTGGAGCTTTGAAGATTTTCAACCGTGTAAGGATTCAGATCTTAAACTCTGACTTGTGTGCTTCTAATTATAGTTTGCTAATCCATTTTAGATTTTACATCTGAATAAGTTGATATGAAAGATTAAAGAGTGCTTGTTGAGTTGAACATTGCACATATTTCATCTACTATCAGTTTTTAATTTAATTTTTGAATGGATGTTTTTTGTTTCCATTTTCTAAGATATTCTATTTATTCTTAGAATTCAAAATACACTAGTTGAGCTAGTGAAGATTTAGGGTATACATTGAGGAAGGTTAGTATTGTTCTATTTAACTCTTGGTTCATTCCTGCAGGTGATTGAAATAACTAAAATGAGCAAGTTTAAGTATGAACATGACAAGAAAATTGGGATTATTAAGGTAATAAAGGGAATTCTTGTCTATCTTTAGATTGTAATTACCATAAATCCATAGTTCTGATTTCTGAGCAATAATAAATTGATGATTTTAAAAGCTAACCGTATTCTTTATTCTAGGAGTTGGCTCTCCTAGAATAATCAAATCAGCTAGTGCTCGCACTTTCACAATTGATCTTAAGCTAGATTCTCTCCTAAGTAATTGCCTTTGAGAATAGCTGAAAATAGAAATTACTGGACTTTCCCCTTTGCTAGTCCCCTTTTGATTTTGTTGTGTCCTGATGAATATTAGTTGGTTGATGATGTTTGACCCAAGTAACCAACCCTTGCAGAAAAGCACATGCTTATGCCAGAAAGCAATACCATATTAGATTGCTCTCCAATTTCTGCTGCTGGTCATATCATTCCTCAAAGCTATATGTTCCCATTCCCATCTTTGTAAACCAGTTTATGGTAGAAGTATTTAGTTTTTTGAAGATAGTATATATGTTTGCTTCCATGATATCTTCCTCATTCATCTGAAGCTTTGATTGAAGTATAAATATTCTAGTTAAAAAAAAGGCCGAAGAAACCTAAAGTACTTGATATGGGTTTGGGTGAAATTTTATTAAGAATAAAATTTAGAGCTTGTTTCTAAGAAGCAAAATGTCACAAGTGGGGAGATGTCGAATCTGAAGATGCTTAGAGAGCCAAAATGTGGCACTTCATAACTTGTGAAATTCCTAGTTCCCCATTATAATTTAGTGTTTTTTTGCTGTTTTTATTATGCTAGGTTCATTTAGTAGTTGTAAACTTATAATTCATGAGCAAATAAAAAAAACTGACTTTTTCTTCCATAATAACTTATATAAATCTACTTTATTTCAATTTTTGAAACCTCAAATATTCTTCTCTTATGTCTGTATTTTTTTTCATTCCCTGAGACAAGAATCTTTCTTTCAAAATTACCTATGTAGACAGTGGCTTGCTCTTTAATATTCTTCATGAACATTCAAAAAAGAATATTTGTTTTTCTTGTTGTGTGTTTTGTACTTGCATTAGCTTACTAATCAGTTGGGTATTCTGCTACTGCCCCTGCTTGTGGCATCTTGGTGTCATCCCCCGAGCTCCAAAGCTCGATATTTTAACTTGTGTTAAGGACTTGCACACATGGTACACTTCTATCACCTTTCTCTCTATTTTTTTTCTGTTTGTAAGTGTTTGCCTATTCTTTTCCCTTGAAACAATTCCGTTACATTTTATGGTCTTTGTTACCATTAGAATCGTTTGCTTTACTCTGAATTTTGTGTGCAGTGTAGTCTTTCGGGTCTCAAAACTTTGTATCCTGCTTCTAAAAGCAATAAGGAGGACAATGGAATCATAGGGATGGGATGTTCTAAATCTTAAGTCTTCTTCAATGATTTCTCATCTCATCCAGTTTATCCAAAACAGAAGAAAAAAAATGTCATCACATTGTAAGTATCTGGAGAAAGATGTTTCTTTCATGATATTGGGTTGGAACTTGAGATTCCTCAAATCTTGAAATACATGTTTATTCCTTTTTACTGAATTTTTACCGAAAGTTAATATTTATTTTGCAGTGAAGTGAGCGTAGAGGGCCTGGAGACTCTAGACTATCTTGACAACCTATTTGAAAGACAATGGTTAACTGAACAAGGTGATGCTTTGATTTTTGAAAATGAGGTAAAATGTTTTGTGTTGCTTAGAATCTTGCATTGTTGAAGAGTGCAAGTATAACTTCTGCGTTGAAGAGTTAAATTATAACTTCTACCTTTCTTATTTTTAATACTTCTAGCTATATTCTTGAGTAATTTGATGTCTTGATATTGTAATTTAATTTGTCAAACCAAATATCTACATTATGGTAGTGTTATGCTCACTTGTCATCATCCTTAAGCTGTTTGTCTTCTAACCTCATATATTTGTATTCCTGAGTAATTTAATAGTTTTAGCTATATTCCTATGTAATTTGATGCCTTGATTTGGTATTTTTTTCTATGCCAAGTAGAAAATTAATTGCTTAGTTTTGAACTCCTGTCACTTTTTAGTTCGAATTGCTTAGTTACTTTTTAACTCCTATCCAGAAAGTTGGGTTATATACTCATCTAAGGTTGGTCCGTATGTTTGTGCCGAGTGGAATTTCGATCTCTTTTTCTCCTACCAGTGAACTTATCTATGCTTCTGATTGTGGATTTATAGGTATGTTTAGGCAACCAAAATACAATCATCTGATGGAGCTTCATATAGCTATTAAGCTTTGCGAGCGTGCCTTGGTTTCAGGCTTTCAGATGTTACTTCCTTGGGACCCATTCATGAGTAGGTTCTTATCTATATATTGATTCTGATTAATCATAGAAAAGCTCATAGTTCATTAAGTTTCATGTATTTAGATTTTTCAGATTTCATTGAGGGTAACATGTGTGGTATTGAGTTTAATTCAGGCTCGTGTATGTTTTATTATTTTTGTAAATTTTGTATAATTAGTAAAATTTTGTTATAGATGTAAATTGTTTTTATTTTTTAAAAAAATATTGGACTTTATAGCCCGGGTCTAAAGAATCTGGGCTAAAAAGAAGGGTTTTGTTTTAATTTTCCACCCATATTTAGCTACGACAACTTGTCGTCGCACAGCCGTCGCAAATTTTCTAGCTACGGCTATTTGCCGAAGCTACCAAATTTTGCCACCCCAAAATTTGCCACCCCCTATTTGTCGTAGCTTAGCCGAAGCTAGATGCCTTTTGCCACCCCTTGAATGCCTTTTGCCACGGCTTTTTGCCGAAGGCAATTTCATTTTTTTTTGTAGTGATCTCGAGGAGGATCTCTGCGTCAAGTGGCTTCTGAAGTCGAGGAGACTCTGCTGGCTTAGTCGATATCGAGTTGGCCTACTCGATATCGGGGAGTTTCTGGGCTGCTCCTCTTTGTCGTTGTCGACTTGGCCTTCGTCGATTCTAACTGTTTTTCAGGGACTTGTTATTCGATTTTTCGCGATCCTTATATGCTTGCCGACCTAAAAGTGTTAGATTGCACACAAAAACAAGACTTTCCACATGAATTATTGTAAACTAAAAACAAAAAAAAAAACAAAAACAAAAACCAAAACCAAAATCAAAAGTTCCAAAGTCCCAAAATTCAAAAAGTTTTATATACATGCTCTAGATTTTAGAGTCGCTAGGCCGACTTCTTCTTTTATGCTCATGGACCATTAATGTGGGGCCCGCTTGTGCTTGGCCCTTCTCCTGGATTATCTAGGTCCTGGTGGTAGTATGCAAGCTCAGCTGACAGGTGGTTGCTTGCATAATCTCCCTTCTCTTTCTTCTTCTTCTTCCCAGCTCTTAGTTTCCGCAGATTCTCTCGCCATGGGGCCTTACCTCCCCTTAAATTATTGATAAATTTCTTAATGGACTAAGGAGGAGTAGGATTCATACCTGAACTTACCTTTTCCGACCCAAAACAGAAATCTTCGGGCTTTGGGTTAGTCGATATCGGGCAGGACTGGTCGATATCGAGTACAGGGACCCCATACTTAGGCTCCTGGCAAGTCTGGTGTTCAGCAGAGGAAGAAGTCGATGTCGACGAACTGTGGTCGAGATCGAGTAACATCTTACTCGAGATCGAGGAGTCCTTGTCGATCTCGAGTTGGCTTCTGGTGTCTTCCTCCGTTGTTTGCTTGATCCCGTGGTTGCTGATGCTTTTCATCTCCAACCATGAAATTTCCTCTTGTGCAGGGCCAAAAGAGAAATCTAAGACCTCATCTCCTATGGTGAAGGTGAGCGATCGATTTTTGACACTAATTCTGGCATCTGCAGTAGCTAAGAATGGTCTACGAAGAATAATAGGGCTAGTAGGATCTTCAACACAATCTATAATAAGGAAATCTGTTGGAACAAAGAATTTATCAACCTGGACAAGGACATTCTTAAATATACCTGTAGGGATGACCACTGTATTGTTTGCCATGTATAGCTTGGCATCCATAGGTTCTATGACCACTGTATTGTTTGCCATGTATAGCTTGGCATCCATAGGTTCTATGCATCCTATTTTAGAGAAGTGAAGTACTTTGCATTCGCCGACGATCTCTGAGATAGATCGCTTCTTGCTTAGGATTTCCTTCAGAAATTTGACATATCCAGGCATCTCTTGGAGGGCCTCTATAAAAGGAATAGAGACATTCAGTTCTTGCAGCATATTAACAAATCGGTTAAACCTAGCTGCAGTGGGATCTTTCAGTGCGTTGGAAGGGAAATGTAGTGGCTTTTTCTGCTTCGGAGCCAGATCAGACGTCGGAGGTGTTGCAGAGTCGTCGACATCGGCTTGCTTCTCCTCGATCTCGACCAAAGGGTCCTCGACATCGAGTAGGCTTGTCGATCTCGAGTTGGCTGGCTGGGCAGTAGAGTCCGAGCTTGGCTTCTGGTCTGTGTCGAGGAGGTGTTTGTCGATATCGAGTACAGACTCCTCGATATCGAGTTGCTGCTCTGCTTTGTCTTGGTGCTTCCTGACCTCTGGCTCGTGTAGTTGGTGCCCGCTTTTGAGTTTGATAGCTGCGATGTGTCCAGTCTTCCCCTTAGGATTTGGTTCTGTTTTCTCAGTGAGCTGTCCGGATGGTCGTGGGATCTGTGCAGCGATTTGACCCATCTTGGTCTCTATTCCCCTCTTCCAGATGTCCAGTTCTCCAAATTTTGTAGTGATGCTCTAGAACTTGTTGTTGATGGTGCCTTGATTCCGACGCATTTCCTCAAGGATGGGTTGCAAGTCATCCTTCTTTTGATCCCTTTCTGGATGTCCTGGAGCTCTGTATGGTGGGGGATTCCTAGGCGGACCTTGGTTCCACTGTGGTTGATAGAACCTTTGATCCCCCATATAGCGATTGGGACCCCCGACGTAGGCCGCCTCTTCATGTATCTCTGCCATCCTGACTTGCTCTGTGTGTGGGCACTCAGTAGTGGTGTGCCGCTAAGATCCGCATTCGATGCAAGGCTGGTTGACAGAGAGGTACTTGACTTGCTTGAGGAGCTTGCGATTCTGGTCTCTGTAGAACTGCTCCCTGACATCTGGGTCAATCTCCTTGGCAGGCTCATAGAGGGGCATAGATGGTCCTGGCGTGGCATAGGAGTTCTCCTCATAGTTTGCAGTAGACCCATATTTGTTGTCATAATTGGTGAGCTTGTCGAACACACCCCAGGCGTCAATTGGTGGCATCGTCAGATACTCATAGCGAGTATACTGGTTGATCATGTCCTTGGTGACTTGGTCAAGAGAGTTGAAGAAGATCTCCTGAATGATGTAGGGTGGTTGTCCATGAGTAGGGCAAGATCGCAGCAGTTTTTTGTATCGTTCCCATGCTTTGGCTAGCGGCTCCCCAGGCTTTTGTTTGAAAGTTGTAATCTTCTGGCGGAGGAGTGCTGTCTTGGCAGGAGGGAAGAATTTGTTCAGAAACTCTTGTTCTACTTGGGCCCATGTTGTGAGGGATCTTGGTTTCAACCCTTCAAGCCACTTAAGTGCAGGTCCAGCGAGAGACCAGCGAAAAGCCTTCATCTTGACATATTCCAGGGTTGTACCTTCAGCAAGAGTACGACACATGTCAGAAAAATTGGTAAAATGTTCAAGAGGACACTCATTAAATTTGCCATAAAAAGCATTATTTTTAAGCTCTATAAGAAATTGAGTGCGAATTTCAAAAGAGTTTTCGGGGATTAGAATCGCCGATTCAGGCACGACGAGAGTCGGGTGCATATAATCCTCTGCAGTGGTTGGGTATTGGGCAAGCTCAGCTTCTGCTTGTTCCCTTGCTGCCTTCTCAGCGGCAATAGCAGCATCCTTAGTGGCCAGTTCCCTTGTAAGCCTCTGTATCAGCTGTTCTTGTGTTTTTGCGGCCGTCATGGCTCTTTTTAGCTTATCTTGGATGTGTAAGAGGAAATCGTCTAAGCCGTCAAACTCAGGTGGTTGACCAGAACGGCGCATACACCTGCAAAGTAACTCAAAGTAGATGTGAGATTTAACTACCTAAGACGCGAATGATAGCTTCCTCGACAACGACGCCAATTTGTTGTAGGAGGAAATCGAGACTTGCAATAATAAAATATAAATAAATCACAGCAAACCAGATTCTGCCCCTTGCAAATAATTACAAGACCTCCTCCTGATGTAGCAACGGGAAGTAAGGATCGATCCACGAGGAAGCGTGTCAGCGGATCCTAGGCAGCGGAGAAATCTCACCGACACAAATCGACCACAGGTTATCGATCTCGACTAGGGTTAGTCGACAGAAGATCGGACATGTCGAGAACAGCGCAGCAGCAGCTCTCGGCGTTTTTGGTCGAGATCGAGTAAGCCCTACTCGAGATCGAGTAAGCTTGTCGACGTCGGTTTGGCTTTGTCGATCACCTGCACACAGAAGCTACGACGATCTGGGATCGAGAATCAGTACTCGATATCGAGGAGTGCAAGCCGATATCGAGGAAGACATAGTAAAACGAAAGAAAGTAAAAACAAAAGCTTTGGGTTTCGAAAATAAACTTTATGTAAAAGACTTCCAAGATTAGGGTTTGCAACAACGATAACCAAGCATGCATAAGGCAGAAATAAAACAGATAATCATGTAACTTGCATCGAAGGACTAAGCTTTCGCCTTTTCCAACAATTAGACAACTCTTTCAAGAAACCCTAATTGTATCTACTGATTTTATGTTTATAATCCAAGTTGTTAGCATGAACCTCCATTAGATGGGTAATAAACACATAACAAGTAGTAGATGCTCAAAACATGATAAAAGTCGGATCTTTACCTCAAACGCGCATGGCTATCGTCGGGCTTGCCCCAACCCTAGAAGTGGGTGGACTACTCGCGCTTCATTGCAACCTCAGACATTGATTGAAAGGAAACTTGCATTAAACTAAATTCAAAGCCTTTACAATCCCGGCAATCAAACTCTCGTTGAATGCCAATCCAACTCTCGTTGAATGCCAAAAACCCTAAGAACTTCGAACTCCTAAACCGTCTCTGTGAACTACTTCTCTAACTTTTAGTTGTCACCAACCTATTGTGAACAACTATGAAACACTGTCATCAAATTATTTTCACCAAAAAGTGAACACTGTCACCAAACATTGTCACAAACCAATCGTCACCAACTAAAAATAAACATTGTCACCAATATATTAGAGCATCAGCAACCATGGGTTTTAGCAACCTTAAGGTTGCTAAAAGGTAAGCCCATGATTGTGGCATTTACCTTAAGGTAAGAGGTGGGAAGGGGTTACCTTGGTAGAGAGAGGTAACCTCTTCCCTTTTATATATATATATTTTTTTATAATAAAGTAGGTTGATATATATAACATTTAGATTTATTAGTTGTAATAGGATTTAAAATGAAATAAAAATATATTTATATTTCATTATTTTTTAAAATAAAATATCCCATTGGTTTAATTTTATTTTTTTTCTATAATTTGAGCCCGATTTTTTCCTATATATAACCTCATCTTGATCTATTGTAGTTGCACCTATTTTCTTAATCATGTATCACAATAATCCAAATATTCCACCCATTCCAAATATGTCTTTTGATCCAAATCTTCTAAAAATCCTCAATTTCAAGTGATGTTGCAAATGTTTAACAATTCTTCAACACCCGAATATCCAAATTATACCCCACATAATCCTACCAATGTGTGTAATCCTCTTTTTTTTTTTCCCAAACCAACAACATTTTGAGCATTCTCTGGGTGTTCAAGGGAGTGCCACTCGAAGCCCAACCGAAGATGCAAGACAAGTCCATCAAGTACAAGAGAACGAAGAAGTTGTTGTTCACAATAAAATATGTTTTTAACTTTTTTTTTTAATCTAGATGTAATAAAATATATTTATATTAACTACTTGCTATTTTTATTTATTTATAACATTATAAATAAAAATAATTCACAATAATATATGATAATACACATATAATAAAGGGAAAGATATAAAGGAAAATAAAAGTGAAAATAAATTTGAAAAGGGGTAAAAGAGGTTTCCCATGGTTGTAGAGAAAAACTTTTAGAAAGAGGTAGAAAAAATGAAAATTATTTTAAACAAAAAAATAAATGAGTTGTAAAATTGTAATAGGAAGATTGGGAAAAAAAAGGGGAAAGAGGTTTCCCCATGGTTGCGGATGGTCTTATCCATAAATAGAGAACATTATCACCACCTCCTATTGTCACCAACCTACTTTAGTAATCTGTTGTTATAAACAATAAAATAGTCTCATCAACCTATTGTCATCAAAATATTATTTCAACAAATATTTGTCACCAAGACCATGTAATCACAAAAAAATTGTCATCATCATACTAAATATCACCAAGATAGTGTCACCAATAAAAGAACGGAGATATTGTCACCATAATAAATATCACCTAGATAGTGTCACCATACTAAACATCACCAAGATAGTGTCACCAATAAAAAAAATTGATTATCACTGAGACATTGTCACCAACCCGTATTTATCACCAAGATATTGTCACCAACTCGTATTTCCAAAACTTATTATCACAAATTTAGCAAAAAAAATTAAGCTAATCAAAACGTTCAATTGTATCTAATTCCCGAACAATTCTATCCAAATATTCAACACCAAGATTTGGTTCACCTCATCCAAATCCAATTCCTTGAGAAACTGATGAACTTGAAGCTGCAGTTGACTGTTTATTCTCTAAGGGGCAATCTACACCTCTCCCGTCACCTTCAGCCATTACCTCCAATTGTCACCTATTCCTAGAAGCCCAAATACCAATCATGATGGCAAAATCCCATATTTACCAAACAAATACTGAAATATAGAAGTAAAATGTTTTAATTAACAACAAAACCAAAAATTGCTCTAATTGCAAACCATAACATTGCAATTTCACAAAAAGCATCACACAATTTCAAGGGGGTTTCCGAAAAATTGATTTAGTGGGTGGAATTTAGGAAAAATGAGAAAGGGAATCGAAATTAAGTAGTGATTGAGAGGACACGAGGAGTGGAGAAGAGGTAAGGGGGATTGAGAGGGATGGAAAAAGGCGAGACAAGGACAAACTAACTGTTGTGAGCCTAATTTGCCATGTTTTACACTTACTTTTATATCGATTTCTGCATACATTGCATACATTTGGGTTAGAATAATACAGAATCTGTGTAGTTTACACTTGTTTGCAATATATGGAGGTCTACACAAGTTTTTGTTATATTTCACAGAAATCGGACGCATTTTGGAGCTTAAAGGAAAGTCATGGAGAAGCCAAGAATGGTGCAGCTGGAGAGAAGGCCAATTTCCGGATTTCATCATTCTGAATCAGGCTGTGATGTGTTCATGAGAGTTGTAGCCCTCGGAAAGAGCTTTCCAACGCATGGTCATATGCGTCAATCCGACAATCGAGGCATCGGGAAAGTGCGTTTTACGAACAGAGCTGGGAGCTGAGGAAAGTTATCGATGTCGAGAAGATTTGTCGACATCGAGGAGTTATCAACTCGACATGTGTTCTAGACGTCGAGCACGAGCACCAGACGAAGAAACTTCTAGACATCGACAACTTTTGTCGATATCGAGAAGTCATGTCGAGAAGATTTGTCGAGCAGCTCCGGAATCCGAGATCGAGGAGAAGTCCGAGCGGGATTGGATACTTGCAAGCCAAGATTCGACGAATTCTATCCTATTCTATCAAGATCTATCGAAGACCCAACACATTAGATATAATCCTAGTCTATCTATTTTATTTAATTACACTATGTTATTTATTTATCATTAAGTTTTAGATATAGTTTTAGATATAGATAGATATCTTCTTTCCTAGAATAGCTAGGGAATGAAGGCTATAAATAAAGCCCTAGGGGCTCAGTTTTAATAATTCAATTTCAGTTAGATTCAATTTGAGAGAGAAGTAGTTAGTTCCATTCAGAGATACAGTTTAGGGGTTCTAAGGTTTTTAGGGTTTTGGCTTTTTGCGAAAGTTGATTGCCAAGATTGTAAAGGCTTTGAATTTAGTTTTAATGCAAGTTTCTTTTTATACATCAATGTCTGCGATTGTGATGAGGCGTGAGTAGTCCACCCACTTCTGGGGCTGGGGTGAGCCCGACGGTGGTCATGTGAGGTGATGCAATCAAGGTCAGACTTTTATGCGATTCATCTTCTTTCCCTATGAGCATGATTCTTTTGCGAGAGTTGAAGGTGATCCTTGTTTGTATTATTGAAGCGAAAGTGATCTTAATGCAACTTGGATTAATTATGTGAAAAGGGTTAGTAACAATTAGGGTTTATGCGAGAGCCTCTATATTCCTATTTGTTAATAACGAAAGTTATTTAGATGGAAAACATGATCTTTTATGCCTTTATGTGTTACTTTGCATGGTTATCGTTGTGGTGTTGAAACCCTAGCCTTGGAAGTCTTTAGTTTATTGATTTATTTCATCAAAAATCGTTTCCGTTTTCGAAAGCATTTGCACTTTAATTTTCTGTTCTTAGTCGATCCCGGGAAAATTTTGTCGATATCGATATATCTTGTCGACGTCGAGGACTTTTTGTCGAGATCTAGGTTTTCTGCTTGAGTCGAGTTGCTGTGTCGAGTACTTATCGATATCGACAACCTGTGTCGACAAGACTCGGTCGATTAGCTTCTGTCGAGTTACTTACTGTTATGTCGACTTGTCTGCTGTTGTCGACGTGCTTTATCGAGTACCTCTGCCTTGCTTGCTTTTGCTTGTTTGCTTCTGTCTTTGCTTTTATTTTAGTTGCCCTTGGCGGGTTTATTTGTTTGCTTTTATTTGTTTCTTTCTCTGCGATTCTGTCTGTTCTGCGCTGCTGTTGTGAGAATCTGATAGCTACCTGAGAACTGCTGACGTGCTTCCTCGTGGATTCGATCCTGACTTTTCTCTTATTACAACGGGAGGAAGTCTTGTAATTATTTGCTGGGACAGGGGAGTCGTTCTAAACCATATTCTATTCTATACTTGACATACTCCTGCAACAACAAATTGGCGCCGTTGCCGGGGAAGCAATCAATCGCGCCTTAGGTAGTCAGTTTTCACTGTCTCTTTGAGTTAGATTGCAGGTGTATGCGTGGTTCTGGTCAAACACCTGAGTTTGACAGCTTAGACGAACCGGAGCGCTACCTACACATCCACTCCAAACTCAAAAGGATCATGTCGGCCGCTGAAACACAGGAACAGCTAATCGCTAGGCTTACCAGGGAACTAGCCGCAAGGGATGCCGCTATCAACGCTAAAGATGCTGCTATCGCCGCTGAGAGAGCAGCAAGGGAACAAGCACAAGCTGAGCTTGCCCAGTATCCAACCACGGCAGAGGACTACATGCACCCAACTCTCGTCGTGCCTGAATCGGCGATTCTAATCCCTGAAAACTCTTTTGAAATTCGCACTCAATTTCTTATAGAGCTTAAAAATAATGCCTTTTACGGCAGATTTAATGAGTGTCCTCTTGAACATATTACTAACTTTCATGATATGTGCCGTACTCTTGCAGAAGGTACAACTCTGGAATATGTCAAGATGAAATCTTTTCGCTGGTCGCTCGCTGGACCTGCACTGAAATGGCTGGAAGGGCTGAAGGCAAGATCACTCACAACCTGGGCCCAAGTAGAGCAAGAGTTTCTGAACAAATTCTTCCCACCTGCCAAAACAGCACATCTCCGCCAGAAAATCACTGCCTTTAAACAGCAGAAAGGGGAACCGCTGGCAAAGGCATGGGAGCGCTACAAGGAACTGCTTCGATCTTGCCCTACTCATGGACAGCCGCCCTACATCATTCAGGAGATCTTCTTCAATTATACTCGCTATGAGTATCTGACAATGCCGCCAAGTGACGCATGGGGAGTGCTGGAGAAGCTCACTACCTACGACAACAAGTATGGGTCTACTGCAACTTATGAAGAGAACCCATACGCCAGGCCAGCACCATCCATGCCCTTCTATGAGCCATCAAAGGAGATCGATCCAGATGTCAGGGAGCAATACTACAGAGACCAGAATAGGAAGCTCATCAAGCAAGTCAAATATCTCTCTGTCAACCAGCCTTGCATAGAATGCGGATCGCAAAGGCACACCACTCCTGAGTGCCCACACACAGAACAAGTCAGGATGGCAGAGCACCATGAGGATGCAGCTTACGCAGGGGGTCCAAATCGCTACATGGGGGACCAAAGGTTTCAGCAACCACAGTGGAACCAAGGTGTCCCAAGGAATCCCCCGCCCTACAGAGCTCCAGGACATCCAGAAAGGGACCAGAAAAAGGATGATATACAGCTAGTCCTGGAGGAAATACGGAGAAACCACACAGAAACTAGGCAGTCCTTCAACTTCGTCTATACTCAGATACAAGGTGTCAACTCTAGGCTTGGGGAAATTGATATATGGCGGAAAACAGTTGATACACAGATTGGTCAGCTAGCCGCAGGAATCCCTAGACAGTCAGGCGCACTCCCTGGATATTCAGAACCAAATCCTAAGGGAAAGACTGGACACATCGCCGCTGTGAAACTCAGAAGCGGCCATCAACTGCAAGAGCCAGAGGTCGGAAAGCAGCAGGACAGCGCCGAACAGCAACTCGATGTCGACGAACATCTTGTCGATGTCGAGAACCCTCTTGTCGATATCGACAACTCCTCTGATCGACCAACCTCTGCACTGAACAACAACTCGACATCGAGGAAAGTTGTCGATGTCGAGGAGCTTGTCGATGTCGAGAAGTCCCATGACGATGTCGATAAGACTGCAACACCTCCGACGTCTGTTCTGGCTCCAAATCAGAAAAAGAAGCTACCTTTCCCCACGAAATCTCTAAAGGACCCAGCGGAGAAAAAGTTTCAGCGCTTCATCAAGATGCTTCAGAAGCTCAATGTCACCATACCCTTCACAGAAGCTCTCAATGAAATGTCGTCCTATGTCAAGTTCCTAAAGGAGATTCTGAGTAAAAAGCGATCAATGGCTGAAATTACAGAGGAGTTCAGCCAGCTGGACATACTGGAAAAGCGGCCGGATCCAGGTAAGTTTGCTATAACTATTGGATTTGGTCCATACAAAATTAATGCTTTATGTGATCTTGGAGCCAGTGTTAGTATTATGCCTTTAACGATTTGGTCCAAGATTAAGATAGGTGCCCTGGAGCCTGTGGATGCTAGACTTTACATGGCCAACAACACGGTGGTCATTCCAACATGCATGGTGGAAAATGTCCCAGTACAAGTAGGTAAATTCTTCGTCCCTGCCGATTTCTTAATTATTGATATGCAAGAAGATCCTGCTTGTCCAATTATTCTAGGGAGACCATTCTTGGCGACGGTGGATGCCAACATAAGCGTAAGGAAAGGAGTGCTCACCTTCAACATCAGCGATGAGGTCATTGAGTATTCCTTCAACAAAAGTGAAAGGCATACGGGTCCGATGGAAGAGGTCAAATCTATCTCAGCTGGCTACATCATCTGCGGGGAACCCAAGGTCAGGAATATGACCCCCGAGGAGCTAGAAAAGAGGGACATGGAGGCCCAGGTGGAGGAGATCATGGCAATCCTCAAGGAGAACACAGGAACTAAGTATGGGGTCGTAGTCGACAAAAACTCCTCGAGATTGAGTAGTTTAGTCGACATCGACAAAGATCAGAAACCTCCACCAGCATCGTCGAGTAAACCACTGAAACCAGAGAACAACTCGACATCGACAACACTTGTCGATATCGACAAGATTGAGGCTTCCTCGACACCACCTCCCTCGACGAGAAACCCAACTGAAGACAGTAACTCCTCGACATCGACAACTCTTGTCGAAGTCGACAAGATCCGGGTTTCCTCGACACCTCCTTCCTCGACTCCACCTTCATCGACGAGAAATCTACTGGAAGTCGAGAACAACTCGATGTTGACAAATCTTGTCGATGTCGACAAGATCTTGGTCTCCTCGACTTCTCCTTCCTCGACTTGCAGTCCACCTGATGAACCAACTTCATCGATGTCGAGTAACATTACTCGAGATCGACAAGATCCAGTGGTTCCCGAATCCACAACGGTAAGCCAAGGTATGAATCTGTCTTCTCCTATTTCAATTAAAGATTTATCTATACATGGGAGAGGTTTGCCTTGGTATGTGCGCTTATGCAGGATTTCCGATGACGATCCAAAGGAATACGAAGTAGGAGACATGGTCTATGTCTCTAAATCAAAGGATCATTGGTTTCCTAACAAATTCAATAAGAAGAAGATGGGACCATTCACGGTGAACAAGATCCATTCAGGAGGGATCCAGCTAAAGGACAAGAATGGAGTCTTATTTGAGGCCCAAGCTACATGAGCACTGCAGATGCCACCTTGAGCATTAATGAAAGTCGGCCTAGCGACTATAAAATCTAGAGCATGTACATAGACTTTTTAGGACATTTAAGACTTTGTTTTGGGTTTTTGGTTTTGAACATTGTTTTTTGGTTTTTGTTGTTTTTGGGTATATGTCTTCTACTTTTCAGGTCAATGGATAGAACCAAAGCTTACTCGGTAGTGGAGGTGCTCCATTCAAAATTTTGCGGCTCTGCACTCATGTCTTGTGAGTTTCTTTCTTTACCCTTTACATTGTTTTTTATACAGCGAGGACACTGTAATGTTTAAGTATGGGGTGGGGAAAGGGCTTACTTTATGCATATTTGATTTTATTTGACATTATGTGTGCATTTTTAAGGTTTATTTCTTGAAATTTCTTATGCATGGCTATTTTGGAATTCATTATTGACTTATGTGCTTATATGCATGTTTTCCAAAAATTTGAGAAAAATGACCCCCATTGAAAATTTTGGTTAATGTCATGGAAGCTTATATTGGACTCGACGATGCAAAATTGGATTCATTAGAGATATAGCATAAAATTTCCTAGTAAAGGGAAGTCACAATGAAGTGCATTATTTATTGAAAACCATGAAAGGAGGTAAAATTTGAAATTGCTTTTGACATGTTGCATGATAAGATGATGGAGGACTTTATATTTCCATATAATGCTCATTGTTTATAATCCTAGCCTTACCTATGCTTATGCATCACAAAAGCCATAATATGCCTTATTTCAAATATTGCTCCACATGATCTAAATATTGCCATTCTTTACCTTATCCGGGGATTATGTTGAGAATGATGTTACATTATGTCATATGGTGTTTGTGTTGTTTGGAGTTTGGAAGGAAATTTGTTTGAAATATATGGAAAATTTAATGAGTGAAAGAAAATCCAATCACCTCAGGAGATAAAGGTAGATTGACCCTGCTCTCTGAGATAATAGTTTGGAGAGATGGGACACATTGTGAGGAGTCCAAAGCACTAAGTATCCGGGGCCATTCATGACACCCATGTTTGCGACTCGCGAGAAGGCAGTGCTGGGGTTAGAGAGGTAAAAGCATTATTATTGAAAAAAGCAATATGAAAGGTGATGAATTGTATGGAAGAAGGAATGTGATATGAAACTCAAAGTTTGAAAGTGATCCATTTCCCCGGATTAAAAGCACCACATTGCCAGAAATTGCCCACCTTTAGCCTTTCACCAATCTACTCCTTCATGAGCTTAAATTAAAGTCTTCTTGATTATCAATGCTTTGTCACATAAAAAATTGTTTGTGCATAAACCTCCTTTTGTGAGTAGATGTTGCTTTGATGTATTTGCACATGCATGGATCTATGACACTAGTACCTTTTCGAGGATGGTAATTGATTGCAGGGACATATGGCAATGAATCTAATATGTTAAGAGTTTTGATTTCTTCCCCTGAATGACAATTAAAAGTATTGCTTGAGGACAAGCAAGCTTAAGTATGGGGTGTTTGTTGTGAGCCTAATTTGCCATGTTTTACACTTACTTTTATATCGATTTCTGCATACATTGCATACATTTGGGTTAGAATAATACAGAATCTGTGTAGTTTACACTTGTTTGCAATATATGGAGGTCTACACAAGTTTTTGTTATATTTCACAGAAATCGGACGCATTTTGGAGCTTAAAGGAAAGTCATGGAGAAGCCAAGAATGGTGCAGCTGGAGAGAAGGCCAATTTCCGGATTTCATCATTCTGAATCAGGCTGTGATGTGTTCATGAGAGTTGTAGCCCTCGGAAAGAGCTTTCCAACGCATGGTCATATGCGTCAATCCGACAACCGAGGCATCGGGAAAGTGCGTTTTACGAACAGAGCTGGGAGCTGAGGAAAGTTATCGATGTCGAGAAGATTTGTCGACATCGAGGAGTTATCAACTCGACATGTGTTCTAGACGTCGAGCACGAGCACCAGACGAAGAAACTTCTAGACATCGACAACTTTTGTCGATATCGAGAAGTCATGTCGAGAAGATTTGTCGAGCAGCTCCGGAATCCGAGATCGAGGAGAAGTCCGAGCGGGATTGGATACTTGCAAGCCAAGATTCGACGAATTCTATCCTATTCTATCAAGATCTATCGAAGACCCAACACATTAGATATAATCCTAGTCTATCTATTTTATTTAATTACACTATGTTATTTATTTATCATTAAGTTTTAGATATAGTTTTAGATATAGATGGATATCTTCTTTCCTAGAATAGCTAGGGAATGAAGGCTATAAATAAAGCCCTAGGGGCTCAGTTTTAATAATTCAATTTCAGTTAGATTCAATTTGAGAGAGAAGTAGTTAGTTCCATTCAGAGATACAGTTTAGGGGTTCTAAGGTTTTTAGGGTTTTGGCTTTTTGCGAAAGTTGATTGCCAAGATTGTAAAGGCTTTGAATTTAGTTTTAATGCAAGTTTCTTTTTATACATCAATGTCTGCGATTGCGATGAGGCGTGAGTAGTCCACCCACTTCTGGGGCTGGGGTGAGCCCGACGGTGGTCATGTGAGGCGATGCAATCAAGGTCAGACTTTTATGCGATTCATCTTCTTTCCCTATGAGCATGATTCTTTTGCGAGAGTTGAAGGTGATCCTTGTTTGTATTATTGAAGCGAAAGTGATCTTAATGCAACTTGGATTAATTATGTGAAAAAGGGTTAGTAACAATTAGGGTTTATGCGAGAGCCTCTATATTCCTATTTGTTAATAACGAAAGTTATTTAGATGGAAAGCATGATCTTTTATGCCTTTATGTGTTACTTTGCATGGTTATCGTTGTGGTGTTGAAACCCTAGCCTTGGAAGTCTTTAGTTTATTGATTTATTTCATCAAAAATCGTTTCCGTTTTCGAAAGCATTTGCACTTTAATTTTCTGTTCTTAGTCGATCCCGGGAAAATCTTGTCGATATCGATATATCTTGTCGACGTCGAGGACTTTTTGTCGAGATCAAGGTTTTCTGCTTGAGTCGAGTTGCTGTGTCGAGTACTTATCGATATCGACAACCTGTGTCGACAAGACTCGGTCGATTAGCTTCTGTCGAGTTACTTACTGTTCTGTCGACTTGTCTGCTGTTGTCGACGTGCTTTATCGAGTACCTCTGCCTTGCTTGCTTTTGCTTGTTTGCTTCTGTCTTTGCTTTTATTTTAGTTGCCCTTGCCGGGTTTATTTGTTTGCTTTTATTTGTTTCTTTCTCTGCGATTCTGTCTGTTCTGCGCTGCTGTTGTGAGAATCTGATAGCTACCTGAGAACTGCTGACGTGCTTCCTCGTGGATTCGATCCTGACTTTTCTCTTATTACAACGGGAGGAAGTCTTGTAATTATTTGCTGAGACAAGGGAGTCGTTCTAAACCATATTCTATTCTATACTTGACTTACTCCTGCAACAACACTAACCTCAGCCCGACCAACAATGCTTGAGCGAGAGGGACGGGGAGATTGAGAAGAACAATGAAAGGTGACGGGGTAAAGAAGATTGAGAGGGACGAGGAGAGGTGAGAGAGATGAGCATACCTCAGGTGTGGCAACGGCGGTTGAGCGACGATGGACACCGGAGGTTGGAGATGGCGATGGCGATGACGAGAGAGAGGAACAGAAGACGACGAGATTGAGAGAGGCATCAACGCACGAGAAAAAGATGGAGAAATGAAGGGGTTTTTTTTTATAGAAAAATTGTTAATTAATATAGGGGTAAAATGGTATTATAACAAAATTATGGACATTTACTTAATTGTTAAATGAATGTGGACATTTACTTAATTAACAATCCTAAATGGATATTTCACCAAATTATTCCATAGAAAAACATAAGGGCTTTAGGCAAGATGTTGGAATGACTATTGACAAGATAATTTCACCTAAATTATCACAGGTCCTTTTCATTTTTTTCCGAACACATTGCAAAAAGGGACAAAACTCTCTTTTCCCGAATCGAAACCTAAATATGTCGAACGAATGGTTTTGATTGAAAACATCCTAAAATCGATGAAATTAATCAAAAGATCAATCAATCAACACACGAATTGGTATATCGCTCGCTTTACGTGATTATCGAATTGCGATTTTTGGTCTTCGTTCGAAAAAACCGTCGAAGGAAGGAGCTCGACAGACAGAAAGGAGGTGAATGAATAAGCTCGGCCGGATTAGACGAGGTTAATACGTAACCTCGGCGAAAACAAATGAGGTTATGATGGAGCCTCGTCTACGTTTTGTGAGGTTTATAAGGACCCCTTTTGAAGATCTTATCTAGATTCTTATACACTTAAGCCGAGCATAAATTCATATGCTTCTAAGAATGTGTGATGGATAAATTCATTAAATTGTGTAGAGGTATGTGTGATGGATCTTGTTATAATGCAAACTCATATGCTTCTAAGAATGAGACAGACTATAAGAATGAGACATGCTAAATGATTAAATTAGTTTAGAAAATGTTGTTTTCCCCACTTTTGATTGTAACTCTCAATGAATAAATCAATATCATAACTTTATCTAAATAGCAAATTAGTTGATCTTAATCAGACATGAAACAGATTAATGCATATTTTAATGTTTTATCTTCTAGTAATTGTTTCAAGTGGTCACTTCCCACCTATCCTCAAAATTAGATTTGACATGTTAAGCTAATTAATTAATGAAGTAAAAAAATAACAGAATTACAAAAATAGAGAGAGAAGATCACAGAACAAAATCACACTATTAAGCAATGATCTGCGAATAACTCAAGGATAAGTTGAGAATCTCCACATTGGTCATGAAGAATTCGTTCCATTGTATGTAAATTATTTCCAATGTAGCTTTAAACTCATTTTTTAATATAGGTTGCAGTTGCAAAGGCTCGGATTTTATTTAAATCCTAATTTTCGGACAAAAAAAAAATTAAAAATGAAATTAAATTGAATTTAATTCGGATATTTCAAGCAAAACTCGTCCTAAATTTAATTAATCGAACTCGAAATTCTTAAAGCAAATTCCGGCCCAATTTTTAACTTTAACGACTGAATCCGTCTTTCTCCTCGGGATTTGAAAATTCTTTCCGTCTCACATCACCAATTCTTACCTAGATCTCTACAATTGACCCAGCTAATCTCCTCCCCATTTGGGTTAAATCTTATCCTCTCATTCCTTTTCTCTCTTCTCGATTTCGCTCCTATTGGGAAAACAAACAACAACCCATCTGTAACTTTGACCAAAGGCAATTGATGAAATCTGAATCATACCTCCCCTCTTTCGTTTTTATGCCACTGACCCAACCCTCCCTAATGAAAGAATCCCCTTTCACGTTCAAACCCAGGAGAGGCAACCCCACTTCTCCTTCACTTTCATCCCAAGCATCCACATCTCCTGTTCCTCTTCCTCCCACCGAGAGAAGCACCCAGGAGGTTCTTCGCCACTTCCCCGACGTTCTCAGGCAGCCGGATGAACCCAGGAGCTCTCCGGACACCGCCGGCGCCGACCGCCGCCGAGCCTCTTCCCCTGTTCGCGTGAAAAGGGACTCGGTATGCACTTCATCCTTTGCTTTCCGACCTAAAAGCTCCTAAAGGATCCGGATTTATAATCTCTTCTTCCGCCTAGGCCAAGCTCACCCCATTTAGGTCTCCGACGAAGCCGAATCGAGCTCCGGCGAACCTCCAGCTAGTCAAATGAAAGCCGACGATTTCGGATTCCGTCGGTGAGCCTTCCCTCTCCTTCCTTGGGTCTGAAACCTTGCAAAGTCTCGCCTTTTTGACATCTCCCTTCGTTCTAGGCCGAGAATCGCAGCCTCAAGCCTCCAACAATCCCAGATCGCACCCCGACGAGGTATTCCGGCGAGTCGACGCCCCTTTGTGAGCTTCGACCCTCTCTTCTTCTTTCTCGTGTGTCTTTTCCGATTCCTTGCATATCCGTAGTGGTTAGTGAAGAACAAGAGGGGTTGTGGGTAAGAGCGAGAGGTTACCGGCGAGCTCGAGTTTCCGGCGAGTTGTGGGTGCGAGCGGAGTGAGCGGGACTAGGATAGAGAGGAGCGAGCGAGAGAGGGTGAGCCAGGAGTCGAGGAATCCAAAGGGCGTGTGTGCGAGAGCGAGAACCGAGAGCAGGAGGGCGGCGTTTCCCGTTTCGAGCAGCCGTCGGTGGTGTTCTTTCAAACAGAGGAAGCCACATGTGGAAGAAGAAGTTGTGGGCCTCGCGTCCACCTCAGTCGCCACGTCATCATGGGCCCCAGCTTCTTTCTTCACTCTTCTGTTGGGATTTAATTTGAAGGGAGAAATGAAATGAGAGGTTGGGCTGGGCTTTTGGGGCCGGATCCGATTTTTCTTAAATGAACTTGAGCCTTTATCTTCCTTGGGCCTAATTTTTTTGGGGGTTATGATATAAAATGTGTATCAATACAAGATTTATTTTGGGCTTTTCGAACTTAATATTTAATTATTAAATAATTGGAGTATATATATTATAAAATTATGGATCTTAAAATATGATGGGAATTAAAATATATTATTTGAATTAGAAAAAGAATTTAGAAAGGTTTTAAGGATTTGGAATTGATTGATGAATGAAGAATTGATTTATATCCTAACTTGTCGGATTTGTTGTGAAATAATAATGAGATAAGTTGATTTAAAGAGTAATGGTTGTAAATGGATTTTTGGATTATTTGAGAAAGCGTTTTAAATGGCGGTTTGACCTAACATGGTGAATAAATTTGATGACCTGTGTGTGATATTATATGCTTTAAGCAACATTAGGAGTAGACTTATTTATATCACTTATATATGTGTTAGGTGATCATATGTGACATGTTGGCTTCCTGTATACCTAGTTGTTGCCTTTTGCTGTTCTGCACTTCCAGGTGAGTTCCTATATGAGCTCACTCAGATTCGAAAAGAGATCTCCCTGCTTGTAGCCATGTGCATACTAGGTGCTTGCATTCATAATAAAGCATGCCATGTAGTATCCTGCTAGGATTGCACTCATGATTGAGCATTTGTTTACTCATTGCTTTTGTAAACAGAACGACCGTTATCTGTGAAGTAACTAGAGTCATTGCTAGGGTTATAGGGCGACCTAGTGTCATCGGGTCCCGTCCTGAGTCAATCGAGTCATGAACTTCCTTATATTATGAGATGCCTGCGGGCTTTATTGTGGATACGGGTTGGGCATGCCTGCCACCCGATTATATGGAATGCATTCACGAGCTGGCCAGTCTCCACCCTATCGGAAGGGGGTGGAGGTAGGAGAGGGATATACCACTTGGTATTCGGTGCTAAGGCCTTATTATATTTATGCACTTGATCTTAGGACCATGCTAGTGTGTTAATATTCCGCCTTGCATCTAGAAGCATCTTTATTAGGACTAGCGTGTGTATATGTCTGCTTGTTTGGGATTATATTGCGTAGGGCTTCGATCTGACACCACCCCGCATACATTTTTTGTAGGTTTGTTTTGCAGCATGATTATTCCTTATTTCCATGACGTGGGAACTCTCTTGGGCGATCTCAAAGAAATGGTTTAACTCCACTAACATTGTATATTAAATTTCGATAAATACGCTTATTGATTTGGTTTTGACTCGGCTCTGCCGTGTCACCCTCTTGTATTACACCTTGATTTTACTATTTGCATGATTGTTGGTTTTCCACGCTTAGACTTATGACAGGTACAAGGGACTTCACCGGGGATTCCAACGATCCCTTCGAATTTTGGGTATGAAATCCCACTTTAAAATGTTAGGATAGAATTTTAAACCTTCAACCTGTACTCGGGGCGCAAGATCCTAACGAGGGGTTTCATCCCTCGAAACGTAACCCGGGAATCATAATTCAGGGCCGTTACAAAGATGGTATCAGAGCTCAGGTTATGCAAACCGAGTATGATAGGTTGAAGTGGTTTTGAAATTGGCCCAAGGTTTTCAAATGGTTTTTTTCAAAAAAAAAAAAAAAATTTTAAGGGACAAAATGAATTTAATATGGCTAACTCTAATGGACTAAATACGAACTTGACTCAATAAATCTGGTAATCAAACAAAGGGAAACGAAGGGGTAGTGAAGGCGCTAGACCATCCCTATTGGATGTAGTTTAGAACGGGTAGGCAAAATATAGCTTGTTCTTTACAGATGGGCCTACAAGACTCCAAGGCTTTGCGTCGTAGTGGCTGGAGTGGCGAGTTAGGTAGAGACCGTGAGGTTTTGCCCATCCGGTCGGCCGTCCCTTGTAGGACGGTATAGATTGTCTATGTGATTGTGTGCATTATATCCAATCGGGCCCGAGGGCGATCCTCCTCGAATGGGATCATATTAATCTCGTTGATTGCTTCCATGCTGAGTGTTATTGTGCTTAGGATAGATAACTAATCAGTATGCCTTGACTTGAATCATGTATTGAATAACTGTGCAAACAGGATAGCGGGAGAATACCATGTTCTTATGTCATTGGAATTCTTCTTTTGTCGTAATAGTTCTTCCATAATTCAAACTCCTGATGATTTTGACTCCGTCGACCGCCCCACCAAAACATTTAGGCATGTTAACTAAGGTCGAAGAGTTTCCGCTCTCCATGTTTCAAGTCCTGCTTGATATCCCACCATCTATGCTTCTATCGAGTCTCGTACCCGAGGTTGGTGTCTTCCACGGGAAAATTTGGATCGGTCAACTAGCTACTTCCGGGCTTGTGTCGGATATGGAAAATTCAAGAGTATTTTAGGGTGGGTGATCAATGACACAATTCCGAGTTAGAAG
The DNA here is from genome assembly GCA_037127255.1 of Persicaria tinctoria. Classification (NCBI taxonomy): domain Eukaryota; kingdom Viridiplantae; phylum Streptophyta; class Magnoliopsida; order Caryophyllales; family Polygonaceae; genus Persicaria; species Persicaria tinctoria. Next base: position 29,648,389 of record JBANSL010000009.1, read on the forward strand.
TGATTTGTCTTATAGAGTTATCCTTCTCGATTTTTATACCGGTCAACCGTGTCTTCTTACCACGAGATTCTAAACACAAATTCTACCCTCTCCTCTCAGAAACAGTGTGAATGTTCTTGTGTCATACCGAGCGAGTCATACTAGCGTCCCACGAGGAAACAGGGTGATGAGTCGATGATTGCCCTTAGAGAATTCTGTCTGGTTATAATAGTGGGCCCCCCTCTTGTGATTGTATGACATGGTGTGTTAGTATATTTCAGCATGACTTGTCTGATAACTTGCATGATTGCACTTATGAACGAATATATATGTGTCGAATCTATGAATTCCCATCATTGTTTCTCTCCCTTGAATTAGGTCCATGATAGTGTGGTCAACCCTCTTTGTATGAGTGCCATGAGAAATGAATTTTTGAGCATGTTAAGTTAATCAAGTTGAACCTCACTGACTATGTATTTTCTTAATGAGTGTTGGTAGTATCATGTAGGATATACATCTCCTAATTATGGACCATCATGCATCTATGTGCCATACTTGTCACACTACACGTACATGGTTGTATTGGATGTGATAGTGTTATGCCCAAATGACTTAACGATACCCCTTGACACGATTATTAGAGTGCATCTTAACATGCTTACTTGAAACCCACATTGTTGTGACCTACTTATGTGTACACTAAGTGAGTAATGAATCATACATGTGATATCATATAATGCTCGCTGTGTGTTGTTGCAGGAGTAAATCGAGTATTGAAATAAATATGAAATAAAGATCAGACTGACTTCCCTGTCTCAGCAAATAAATACAAGACTTCCTCCCGTTGTAGTAAGAGAATAGTCAGGATCGAATCCACGAGGAAGCACGTCAGCAGTTCTTAGGTAGCTGTAAATTCTAACAGAAGCAGCAGAAAGACAGAAACACAGAAAGGAAAGAAACAAATAAACCCGGCAAGGGCAACTAAAACAAAAGCAAAGAACAAAGCAAGAAATAAAGCAAAGACAAAGCAAAAACGAAAAGCAAAGCAAAGGCTACTCGATCTCGACAACAGCTCCTCGAGATCGACAAGAGTAACTCGACAGAAAACAAAAAATCGACGACAACAGAAGAAAACTTCCACTCGACCTAGACAAGTCCTACTCGAGATCGACCACAACTTACTCGATCTCGACAAAGCACTACTCTATGTCGACAAGAAAGACAGAAAATATAAATTGCAGATTTTCGACAGAAATAAACTTCAATATACTAAAAGACTTCCAAAGCCAGGGTTTCAACACCACAACGATAACCATGCAAAACAACATATAAAGGCATAAAAGATCATGCTTTTCATCAAATAACTTTCGTCATTAACAAATAGACATATAGAGGCTTTCGCATAAACCCTAATTGTTACTAACCCTTTTTCACATAATTAATCCAAGTTGCATTAAGATCACTTTCGCTTCAACAACACAAACAAGGATCACCTTCAACTCTCGCAAAAGAATCATGCTCATAGGGATAGAAGATGAATTGCACAAAAAGATCTGACCTTTATTGCATCGCCTCACAAGGCCACCGTTGGGCTCACCCCAGCCCTAGAAGTGGGTGGACTACTCACGCCTCATCGCAATCGCAGACATTGATGTATAAAAAGAAACTTGCATTAACTATATTCAAAAGCCTTTATAATCCTGACAATCAACTTTCGCAGAAAGCCAAAACCCTAAAAACCTTAGAACTCCTAAACTTCTCTATGGAACTAACTAATTGTCTCTGAAATTGAATATATGATCTGAGCCCCCTAGGGCCTTATTTATAGCCTTCATTCCCTAGCTATTCTAGGAAAGAAGATATCTATCTCTATCTAAAATTATATCTAAAACTTGAAAGGATAAATAAATTGTTTTATGGAAATAAATCTAAAAGGAAAAGATAAAACTAAATAGGTAAGTCTTCATGATGTTGATAGATCTTGTCTCCTTGGATAGAACTTTATGGAATCGGATAGAACTTCGGCCAAATCGACTCCTTCGCGCCCAAGGAATCTCACTTCTACTCGGACAGGTCTCGTCGAGAAGTTTCTAGAAACGGCTCTACTCGACCTCGACCACGGCTCGTCGACCTCGAGTAGGGTGGTTCGTCGACTAGACCTCCTCGGCTAGATCTACTCGATGTGCTCGAACTTGGCTCACTGGGCTCCCGTCGGCCTCGGCAAGCTCTTGTCGATGTCGAGTAGGACTGATCATCGACTAGGTCTCCTTGGGTGGCTCTACTCGACAAGGCTCGGACAAGGCTCCTCAGGCTCTCGTCGATCTCGACAAGCCCTAGTCGACCTCGAGTAGACTGGCTTGCCGACTAGGTCTTCTCGAGTTGCTCTACTCAATGGGCTCCGAATCTGGACTCAAGCGCTCTCCGATCTCGACAAAGGGTCCTCGAGATCGAGTTGAGTGGTGTCCTTCCTTTCCGCTTCCGTGAGTTGCCTCTTCCGCTGGCAGCGAATTTTTCCGCGGCAGCGAGCGATCCTCTGCAGCGAGTCGAGTCGCTGGCAGCGAGTGCCGCCTGGTCGTCCTCGGCTCCGTCCTCGGCTTCTCTCCTTGTCGACTCCGGGTGTGGTGTCTGGGCTTCGTCGATCTCGACTAGGGCTTGTCGAGATCGAGTAGGGTCCGGAGCCGGGTTGGTCTGGCTTGCTCGATCAGGCTCTGCTCGACCAAGCTGTGCTCAGACATGCTCGTCTATGTCGAGTAGGGCCCACTCGAGATCAAGTAGCCTTGACCTTCAGCTTGGTTCCGCTGCTTTGACCTTGGACTTCTGTAGCGGTTTTCCGAGCTTTTCCGACCTTCTGTAGAATTGCTGTAAAACGCCTCGATTTCTGCGAATTAAACAGAAACTGGTGTAGATTCCATAATTTGGCAAATAAACATAAACTACATAGATTATGTACTGTTCTAACCCAAATGAATGCAATGTATACAGAGATCGATATAAAAGTTACTGTAAAACATGGCAGATTCAGCTCACAACACTATGTCATATATAACTTATGCTGCATATGTCTATTGTCTGTTTGTGCATACAAGATATTAATATGTCAAGCATGATTAGTGCATGAGATGATAAGTTTTAGCCTGTCCCGTGTGCATGTAAAGTTGATTATGTGAAATGTTACGGATGCATAGGACGCTATTCCTTTTAATAGGTACATGATAGTGTGGAGTGATATGATTGAGATATTTTGTGATTGCCATGTGCACCTGTAACCTTATAGAATATCCTAAGGGCATTGTTGTAACTCTCGGGTTCGTGTCTTGTCTTGAGTCTCGTCATCTCTAGTCCTGGTTTGTGTCTGAATTTTTAAAAAAGTCGTTTTGTTCTCCCTTCCCCTCCCCTATCTCCGTGACTTCTAACCCCTCGCGACCCCCTTGATGGACGTCGACATAGAAGAGAAAACGAGTGATCGAATGGCACCAGAGTGGTTCAACGGAAGTGTGGTGGGACCATGGACCCTAGGATCGATGTCACCAAAGGAAGGACGTCTTTCGAAGATGGCGGTTGCAGACGTAATTCTCCTAGATGACTCAAGGAATGACGTTCTTCATCCGAATGGTGATCTCTCCTATGCGAATTGGAATCGATGTCGTGCGATAGGCTTGGAACAAACTAGATTGATGTGTGATGACTGATAAGTTGAGCTGGAAGTGAATGATTGCCTGACTGACTTGTGTTTGTGATGATGTGCCTTTATGCTTAAGTGTATTAACTTGCTAGTAAATCGGTTAGGGGTTATATAGGTGGTGGTGTTTTCCTCTTGAGCTTGAGTCATGAGATTCTTCGGTGAGACAGGTCGGAAAGTAGCAGGTGGATTGAGGTCTTCGGATTGGGTCAGTGGTTATGTGAGATGGGGTGCAGGAAAGATGCGTCAGCAAGAGTAGAGCCGAATGAGTTGGGATTTGTCGGAGATAGTAGTCAGCGAGTATAGTTGAGCTTCGAAGTAGGTCTTAGGTGAGGGGTGGAATTAGTATGGTGAGATTCCGAGGGAAAGGTCTTCATTAGAGGTAGAGTAAGGCGATAACGTGTACGGTAGTGTAGTTCTAGAGGTGGATAGGTGAGCTAGGAGTTGATCGGGGGATTCTTGAGGGAAGGTGTGGTGTCCAGGTAGTCTAGGAGCGGATCGTGGGCGGTTTTGAGGATGATTAGTTAAGGGATGTCTAAGGAATTGTAGGAATTGGGACTAGGTTGTATGTGCGGTGATTGGGAGCGGCCTTGGTAAGGGATTGAGGTTGAGGAATCGCTAAGGAAGTGTAGTATGAGGTTGCTTGAGAAATTATCAATCTTGGATATCAGGTTGTTCATGTCAAGACTATACGTGTGATGAGTATTTGGGGGATTGTTTGGATAGAATTGGTAGTGGTTCGAGAATTCATGAGTGAAAGATTTCTAGATGCGTTGTTGGAAGATTTTAGCATAGGGAAGAAATCGAAACTAATGCGTGGAAATTGTTATCAAGGTATTTGAGGAGGTAGAGGGAATATTCGAGGAAAGGCTGGTAGCTAGGCGGGAATGTCGTTGAGGTTGGTAGTAAGACTGTGGGCTTGAGGTTGAGATAGGGAGATTCCGAGCATGGATTTGGGAACTAGGCAAAGAGGGAGGTATTGGGAACGTTAGAGGATGAAAGATTTTAGGAGGTTGGCAAAATGGCGATACTTGAGAAACTCGAAGGAGGATTGTTTAGGGAGTTACGGAAATGATGATCGGTAAAAGAGGGCTTTGGACGGTAATGTGTCATGGTTAAGAAGTAGGAGCTTGAGGCAATTTATGAATATGAAGAGATGAGAAACTAGAGTAGGATAATTTGAGGATTTCAAATGGTTAAGGTTTAGTAAGATTTGGAATTAGGAAATTTGGGAATATGCTGAAACGGGGATCCAGAATAGGTCAGTCGAGGAATCATGGATGTTCAGGTTTCGTGAGAATTGAAATGGGACAAGTAGGTAGAATTTGTGGTTAGTCTTTGAGGATAGGCGCTGGTGATGAGGGTCTTGGTGATTCGTGGTTGGAAGTAGCACTAGATATGTTTCAAGGTTAGAGTTGATCGGGAGCGACAGGTGTGAGATGGCCAGTATGAGTTGGGTTCTTAGAGGTGGATAGTTAGTGAGAGTGATTAGTTGTGTGGGGAGTATGATCAGGTTAGCAAGGTGAACTGAGATGTCTATTTGGGAGTTGATGGTCAGGCGGAGTCTTGAGAGCCTAGGAAGAGTCAGCGAGATTGTTGGGAAGCGTATATCGATCGTGAGAGCGGTTCGGTTGAGGACTTGGGACTTCTCTTAGAAGGTAAAGATGGGACTGGTAGAGGACCTCTAGGACGAGGGTGTGCTTTATAGAGAATCTTGGTAGCCAGTCGAGTTGTTAATCTTGTCGGAATAAGGGAATTGTGCGATTGGGAACTCTGAGATACGGTTTTTGGTGGGCAAGTAGGATTTGAGGTCAGGATGGCGAAGTATGTTGGTTCTTAGATGGCTTGATGGCATAAGAGTTGGGATGCTTAGTAGTCGCCTTGGGAATTTTGTTTGATTGCCGATAGATGTGAGGCTAGAGAGTTGTATGTGGACAAGATACAATGGTGTATAGAATTAGTACTGGATCAGGCTGGTAGACCTAAGTGAAGTTGATCTTGATGCGAGAGATGATGAGTAGTGGCCGTGACTTGTCATGATTGGTAGTTATGGGCAATGTTGATTCTCTGATGTATGGCCTTAGACAATAGTGAGATATTAGTACTAACATAGTTAGTCCTTGACCTTATGAAATGTTGGTGTGCGGAGGTACTTGATGCCTCTGATGAGATGATGCTTGGTAGTTAGTATAAGTATGATGTGACTATCTGATTTATATGATGTGCAACCTCTGTGATATGACGTGATGAATCTTAGTATATATGATACTATGATAGGTATGTTATGATATGTGATCTACTAAGGTTGAGACTTGATGTGTTTGTGTGTTGCCCTTTCAAAAATGATATTTCTACTTGACGCATTCTTATTGTTGATACTTAGAACATGAAACGCTAATGTTGAGTGATGATGCTTCAATACACTGGTGTGCGACAATGTTGGTAATGGCTATTCATGTTACGGTTTTGGCGTGGCCAATTTCGGTGGTTGGTTGGTTATGATGTGGCATGTCTTGGGTATATCGATTCTGATAATGGCTAGAGATTCGTAGATTGGAATTGCTTTGAGATTGGAATCTAGGAAGAGAATATGGGATTAGCCCTTAGAGGTGGATGATTCCACCTCTTGAGTTCTGAACTTTCTTGACTAACTTGGGATGCGAAAGGTGTTGGAAAAGTTTGGAACGACTAACTCGGATTTTGGAAGGCTTTGGAATGGTTTTGAAGTCGAGAGGTTTTGCTTGTTTTTGAAAAGTTTAGAACGGTTTTAAAAAAGTACTAACTTGGATTTAGGAAGACCGAATACGATCGAGAATTTACGCGATTTTGAGGCCAACCTTTTTCAATTATGGAATCCTCTTTGAAACTTTTCAAACCCGGGCGACTCTATGATACTTCACGAAGTGGATACAAGCATTTTATGAGGGCGCTTGTAGGGTGCTTGCTAAGACGTAGTGACGATATTGTAGAACTTTTAGAGTTGTGGTACTTCCGAAAAGTCGAAGCAATGATGTGATAGGGGCGCTTATCGCATACTTGTCAAGGCCAATTGGAGATGTTACGACCGTGACTAGGATGTTGTGAGAATCCCGGAAGACGCAACCGGGATGATTACAAGATCCTTGGACATGGTCCTTGGAATCATCAAATTCAAACTTCATCCCCTACTTTGTTTTGGTTTTAGTCTCGGGGACGAGACTTGTTTTTAGAGGTGGATGATGTAAAGGCTCGGATTTTATTTAAATCCTAATTTTCGGACAAAAAAAAAATTAAAAATGAATTTAAATTGAATTTAATTCGGATATTTCAAGCAAAACTCGTCCTAAATTTAATTAATCGAACTCGAAATTCTTAAAGCAAATCCCGGCCCAATTTTTAACTTTAACGATTGAATCCGTCTTTCTCCTCGGGATTCGAAAATTCTTTCCGTCTCACATCACCAATTCTTACCTAGATCTCTACAATTGACCCAACTCATCTCCTCCCCATTTGGGTTAAATCTTATCCTCTCATTCCTTCTCTCTCTTCTCGATTTCCCTCCTATTGGGAAAACAAACAACAAACCATCTGTAACTTTGACCAAAGGAAAATGATGAAATCTGAATCATACCTCCCCTCTTTCGTTTTTATGCCACTGACCCAACCGTCCCTTATGAAAGAATCCCCTTTCACGTTCAAACCCAGGAGAAACAACCCCACTTCTTCTTCACTTTCATCCCAAGCATCCACAACTCCTCTTCCTCTTCCTCCCACTGAGAGAAGCACCTAGGAGGTTCTTCGCCACTTCCCCGACGTCCTCAGGCAGCCGGACGAACCCAGGAGCTCTCCGGACACCGCCGGCGCCGACCGCCGTTGAGCCTCTTCCCCTGTTCGCGTGAAAAGGGACTCGGTATGCACTTCATCCTTTGCTTTACGACCTAAAAGCTCCTAAAGGATCCGGATTTATAACCTCTTCTTCCGCCTAAGCCAAGCTCACCCCATTTACGTCTCCGACGAAGCCGAATCGAGCTCCGGCGAACCTCCGGCGAGTCGAATCAAAGCCGACGATTTCGGATTCCCTCGGTGAGCCTTCCCTCTCCTTCCTTGGGTCTGAAACCTTGCAAAGTCTCGCCTTTTTGACATCTCCCTTCGTTCTACTCCGAGAATCGCAGCCTCAAGCCTCCAACAATCCCAGATCGCACCCCAACGAGGTGTTCCGGCGAGTCGACGCCCCTTGGTGAGCTTCGACCCTCTCTTCTTCTTTCTCGTGTGTCTTTTCCGATTCCTTGCATATCCGTAGTGGTTAGTGAAGAACAAGAGGGGTTGTGGGTAAGAGCGAGAGGTTACCGGCGAGCTCGAGTTTCCGGCGAGTTGTGGGTGCGAGCGGAGTGAGCGGGACTAGGATAGAGAGGAGCGAGCGAGAGAGGGTGAGCCAGGAGTTGAGGAATCCAAAGGGCGTGTGTGCGAGAGCGAGAACCGAGAGCAGGAGGGCGGCGTTTCCGGTTTCTAGCAGCCGCCGGTGGTGTTCTTTCAAACAGAGGAAGCCACATGTGGAAGAAGAAGATGTGGGCCTCGCGTCCACCTCAGTCCCCACGTCATCATGGGCCCCAGCTTCTTTCTTCACTCTTCTGTTGGGATTTAATTTGAAGGGAGAAATGAAATGAGAGGTTGGGCTGGGCTTTTGGGGCCGGATCCGGTTTTTCTTAAATGAACTTGAGCCTTTATCTTCCTTGGGCCTAATTTTGTTGGGGGTTATGATATAAAGAGATTTCGTAAAAAAAAAATTATTGAAAAAACAGTAAAATTGTTATTTTTAATAATTTTTTTGTAATTAAATAGTTTAGAGTAATAAAAAAAAAATAGAAGAGAAACAAAAAATATTAAGAGAAACTAAGAAGAATTAATGATAGAGTAAAATAAATAAAAAGTGAAAGAAGTGGGATTTGAACCAACCACCTTTTGATTCTCCTTAACTTCTCCCTTCCTTCCCTTACCACTTGAGCTAGATAGCACTTTTGTTTCAAATATCATTTAAATGTATTATATTACCTTAAAAATACTAAATATATGCAAAAACAAAATATTTTTTTTTGTATTTTTTTCCGAGCCATGGGGGTGCTCGAGCACCCCCGAGCACCCCCTCAGCTCCGCCACTGATTAGCAATAGAAAAAAAACTAGGAATTACATCCACGTTGCATTCACGATGGTTTCATGAACAAAAAATATTGATATTTGTCAGTTCGACAAGTAATATTGAAATATTAAATTACCTCTATTGATGTTACATTCATGACGAATACATCTATTCACTAGTGTTTTGGCCTGTGGTACGCACGGGTCTAAATTTTTTATATATAAATTATATATAAAATAATAATTTAATGTTATAATTATTAAAGATTTATCTCTAGGGAAAAATATTTTTTTATAAATATATTGAGATTATTTATGATGAACTTTAACTGGTAAATTGTTATCAAATGTATAGTTTTTCGTGCTTCATACTAATATTTATATTTAACACCACAAACATTATACAACTAACCTTTTTCTTGCTTCTATTTACTCAAATTAATATGATATATTATGATTTCTAATATTAATTTTAAAATGATGAAATTAAATAAATGAGTAATGTTAATCTAAACAGGATATTTCTAACTGATGAGAAAGCATTTAGTGAATGACTTTATTGGGCAAAAAAATCTCTTTTATAAGTTCCTTCTTAAAATTTAATATATTGATTTTTTAATTAAAAAATGAGGTTTATGTCAATTTATATGATTATTATGATTTCTAATTAAAACAATATGATTTTTTAATTATTAAAAAATACCTTAAATAATTATATGTTACATCTAGGTTTGCATACTAGGGAGCAGATGATCCTAACTCAAGGTATATAGTTTAGTATTAGAAATAAAACATTGAAAACATAATATATATATATATATATAGAGAGAGAGAGAGAGGATAGATCATATGAGAACAACTCTTATTGTGTATAATGAGAACAAATCTCATCCATTGATTTAGGGAAATTGGATGGATGAGATTAATCAATAATATTAATTAATTAAAAAAGAAAAAAAAGAAAACACAAAAACACCCTCTATATAGGCGCGTATTACCCACATCCAAACCCTACCACACCCTTTTCTACAAAGAGGAAAGAGAAAGAGGAGGAGGTGCGAGGCGACGGCCGGCGAAACCAAAACCGACCAAGACTGGGAGACTGGGACTCCGCCGCTCTAAGGCGGATTCCGACCACCACCCACCACTAGCCACCTACACCATCGAAGCAAGCATCGCCGACGATTTGTTGCTCTTGAAGGAGCGAGAAACCATCGATACCATCGCCGCCCAGGATCTGAAGGAGATGGCCGCCGAAGTCGTCGAGGAAGGATGAGGAGCTCTCTCCGACTTCCCTTCCGCCGCTGACGATGGAGATCTTGCTCAGGGAGGCCGGATCTGGGCGAGGTGGCGATCGACGGTGGTTGGAAGCGGCCGGATCTAGAGAGCCCTGCTTAGGGAGGCCGGATCTGGGCGAGGTGGTGATCGGCGGTGGTCGGAAGCGGCCGGATCTGGAGAGCAAAGGAGTGGCGGCAGGGGTTGCGAGGAGAGGAAGGAGAGGATGAGGGCTGCGGTGGGGGTTCATGGGTGCACCGGTGGGTGGATCTGGGCAGGACGTCGCCGGCGATGGCGCTGCAGGTGGTGGCGGCGGCTGGGTCTGGGTGTTGATCCAGGATCTCCGGCATCTCCACGCCCACTATCTCGCCTCCAACGCCTCCCCCATCTCCACGCCCACTCGCTCGCCTCCAACGCCGACCTCGCCCTCCAATTGAACTCCCATTGCAAGATCAGAGATCAAAGATGCGGTGCTGAGTTCTAAAGATTGTTGTTTGCTTGGTCGATTTGGGTAAGTTTGTTGATTTTGGCGAACGATTTTGGGGATTTTTGTTGTTTGTAGAATTTTTAGGGTTGAACTTTGGGTATTCGTTTGATAATCGGATTATTGGATGATTTTTAGCGGATGATTTTTGCGAAATTGAGTGGCATGAGTGTTCGATCAGAGTTATTCGGGGGAAAAGCCGAATTATTCATTTGTATGGATCGATTTTGTGCTTAATGAGATGAGTTTTTTTTATTATGAATGAAAAATGCATCGATACCATCGAATAATTATGTGATACTATCGAATAATCTTGCAATATCATCGAATATTTTTTAAAGGCTACCAAAAAAAATCCAGATGACATCGCATAATCTGTCGATACGAGCGAATAATTATTCATATACCACCGAATAATCATTAATCATTAAAAAACGAGTGAATAATCAACCATTTGTAAAGGTCAACAAAAGAAAAATCCAGATACCATCGCATAATCCGTCGATACCTTTGCATAATTTGTCCATACAATCGAATAATCTACATATACCATCGAATAATCCAGATATACCATCGAATAATTCCAAGAGAGTGCATCACACACGCTCCCAATTCAGCAAGTGGGCTAGAAAAAAACGTGGGTCCCACAATTTTCTCAATTAAAAAAAAACAAAATTGCATATTAATCTCAACCATTCATTTCACCAAATCAATGGCCTACAAGTGTTCTCATTTTACTCAATAAGGGGTGTATACCCATGAACCACCCTCTATATATATATAAAGGTTGGTTCGGGGGTATACATGCCTTATCGTGTATTATGTGAACAAATCTAGATCGTTGAAGGAGGATAAATCAAGGGCTGAGATTATTTGTGTTTTGGTAATTAATTTAATATGAAAAAAGAAATATGGTAGAAAAAGCACGTTGTAGTGAGCATGCAATCAAACCCACTTCTAATTTACTTTCTTTTATTGGAAAAAAAAAATTATATTCATTCTAAATTAATCAAAACCTAAAATTTCAAGGATCAAGCGAAGATCTACAATTGCAGAGCACTATGTACGCCTCTGAAAGACAAGATCTATCGATTGAACCCCTTCCGTCGGCGAGTCCGCACTAGTCGAATCGGTTGAAGACGCCTGGTGGCCGCCCCAATCTCTGCTTCTCCCTCCTATCTTTCCGACGAAGAGGCTCTTTCCGGCGACGAGTCTCTACTTCTCCCACCTAATCTTCTTTGATTTCCTCTCTCTCGCTCTCACCGCCCCTATTCAATCGTTTGTGCTTCATTGTCGACATCCCAATTGCGGTGTGTATTATTGTTGTCAACTATTCATTTATTCTGTGAAGATTTGTATGAAATTGTATGTGAATAGACGTCGAATTTGTGTGGTTCTATCTAATTTCAAAGGTATTCGCAGGAAAAGCCGAATTATTCATATGTATGGACCAATTTCGTGAGATGGGTTTTTTTTATGTTAGAATCTATTAACAACGTAAAGTCGGTCGTAGCACTGAATAATCCATTGATATAGTCGAATAATCTAGTGATACCATCGAATAATCCACCGATACCATCGAATAATCGACTAACCTTCAAATAATATGGTATATGCTCTAATACCACCCAATAAAATGCATCAAAATCATTGAATAATTAAGCGATACCATTGAATAATCATGAAATACCATCGAATAGATTATTTGATACAATCAAATTATCTATTTATATCATCGAATAATCAATCAATATCATCGAATAATTTATCGATACCTTCAAATAATCTAACAATACCTTTGAATAATCTATTTTTTGGGGAAATTCACAATAATAATATGGAGCATTAATTAGAACCAAATCATAATCTATTTTTTAGGAAAATTTTGATTACATAATATTTGAAAAGTTTACAACTATAAATTTATTAGGGTTTATAAGAGTATAAAAAAAAATAAAGATAATATAATATAAATAAATAACAATACTCCGTATTTATTAGGTTGGCCCAACATACAATCCCCAAATCCAATTCTAGCGTGAAAGTAAACGCTGCTATAAAAGAGTAACCTACTACACGCGCTCGATCTTGCACGTAAGCAACATAACGAGTGGTGCCCGCCTTTTTTTTTTATTTAAAATAAAAGTGAAAATTACATATTAATCTCAATCATTCATATCATTCAATCAACGGTTAAGATGTGTTCACATGATACATGTTAAGGCTTGAATACATATGATCTACCCTATATATATATATATATATATATATATATATATATATATATATATATATATATATATATATATATATATATATATATATTTCCGGGTAACACCCTAGCTCCGCCCATGTGCTTGATTATTTTAAACTGCTCAATACAGAACCGTCAAAAGATCTTCATCACTGGAAAAGTGGATAAAAACAAAGAAAATAGTTTCACATCGTGAAAGAAAGTGATCAATTTTCAACTGTCATATACAAGTTGTACCAAGGATATCACCATATAAGCATTAAAAGTATACGGAAAAAAATTACTCAAGATCATCACTTCTAAAAAGCTCATGTTTGATTGGACATATGCCGGTTTAACATCAGGCAGACCTATGACCCTCGTTATTAACCGCTTGGCTTGACGGACTCGCCATTAATCCTTAGGTTGAGGATAAGTGGGAAGTGGGCACTTGAAACAATTACTGTAAGATAAACTATTAAAATATGCATTAATTTGTTTCATCTCTGCTTAAGAAGAACTAATTTACTATTTAATTTGGATAAAGTTATAATATTTATTTAGTCATTTAGAGTTGCAATCAGAAGTGGAGAAAACAACATTTTCTAAACTGATTTAGTCATTTAGTCTGTCTCATTATTAGATGCATATGTTGCATTATAACAATATCCATCACACATATACACAATTTAATGAATTTATGCCATACGTGTCAAGGCTATTTTATAGCCTCAACAAAAGTAGTCGAGCTCCCTCACTAACCTCAACAACAGAAGCCGAGCTCCCTCTCTAACCTCAACAACAGAAGTCGAGCTCCCTCCTTAACCTCAACAACAGAAGCCGAGGTTATTTATCTAGCTCGACTTATGTCAATGAGGATTTAGATAAGATCTTCAAAGGGGTCATTATATACCTCCTAAAACATAGACGAGGCTCCTTCATAACCTCGTGTGTATGGGTAGAGGTTACGTATTCACCTCACCAAAATTTGCCGAGCTTATTGATGCACCTCATTCTTATCTGCCGAGCTCCTTCCTTCGACGGTTTTTTCGATCGAAAACCAAAAATCGCCTTTCGAATATCACTTAACGCTAACGATATACCAATCCGGGTGTCGATCAATTGATATTTTGATTCATTTCATCGATTTTAAGCTTTTTTCAATCAAAACAATCCGTTCGTCAGATTTAGGTTTCGATTCGAAAAATAGAGTTTTGGGTCTTTTTGCAATGTGTTCGGAAAAAATGAAAAGGACTTGTGGTAGTTTAGGTGAAATTATTTGTTCAATAGCCATTCCGACATCTTGTCTCTAGCCTCACTCATAGAAAAATCGTTTATTTATTTATAAACTGTTTGAAATTTAAAAAAATCTTGTAAAACAAATTGAAAAAACATTTGTCAAATTCAAAAACCTTCGATCAAAATAAAAGGATGGAGCGCGCTCCTCATGGTTGACTCTTTCCCTTTCGTACTCAGTTCTTGTCAACGACGAACCTTCTACTCCTTTTATTCCTTCACGGGGCCTTAGACAAGGGGACCCTTTATCACCCTTCCTATTCATCCTTACTGCCGAAGTGTTAGCCAGAACTCTTGAGCAAAATTCAGCAATTACAAAAGATGCAGGTTATACGGTTGGTCAAAGATGAGTGAAAATTCCTTTTCTGGCCTTTGCGGATGACATCATGTTGTTCGGTAAGGCTAACCAAGCTACTTGTACTAATTTGTCCAACATCATTCAACGTTTCTGCTCCATATCTGGACAAAAAGTAAATCTGCATAAATCTAGCGTCCAAGTTTCTCCAAACACTTCACCGGCTGCCATCCTTACTGTAACAACAACTTTGGGGATTCCTCAATCAAATAATTTGGAAAAGTATCTGGGCTGCCCACTCATTAATGGGAAGGTTAATATCGACACCTTTGCAGATATAATTGTCAAAACTAAACAACAACTGTCTAAATGGAAAGCTTCTTCTCTATCAGCTGGGGGCAGAAAGGTCCTAATCATGTCCAACTTAAGTGCCCAACCTCTATTCATTATGCAAGCATTTATGCTGCCTTCGTCAATTCTTCATGAGTTGGACAAATTATATAGGCAGTTCTTTTGGAACAAACACGAAAAGTACACCCCTCTAATCAGTTGGGATAAAATCTGCACTGACCCTCTTTCGGGAGGTCTTGGAATACACAAGGCTGAGACGATGAACATCGCCCTTCAGATGAAATTGTTGTGGAAAATCATAGCTCAACCAGATAACATCTGGGTCCGACTTATCACGAACAAGTATCTAAAAAATGATAATCTTCTAAAGTATGTTAAGAAGGGCAACACTTCCTGGCAGTGGACTAAACTAATGTCTATTAGAACGGAGTTCCAAAAAGGCCTGAACTGGTCAATCGGAAATGGCAATTCAGTGAATTTCTGGAATGACAATTGGGTGCTACCGAACCCACTAATGAATCTTGCTCTACAGGCACCCGATGTTTCTGCTATGGCTTGGAACGTTGCTCGTTTTATAACACCGGAGAAGAATTGGGATGTTCACAAACTAACAAGTGACCTACAAGGATTTCTCGATCGAGATACGATCGCAAAAATAGTGTCGACTCATTTACCTACGCATCACTTTCAGGACCGCCTATTCTGGGGACCTAGCAGAAATGGTTGGTTCTCGACCTCTTCGGCAACAAAAATTGGTACAAACCAAACGACTGACTCACATTTCAACTGCCATTGGATTTGGAAAGTAGACATTCCATACAAGATTCGTCATTTTCTTTGGAAAATTGCTAGAGACGGTTTACCAACGATAGAAAGATTACAACGGTCTCATGTCTCGGTTCCCTCGGGTTGTCATTTCTGCGGCTCTACAACTGAGTCTACAGCTCATCTGCTTTTCGACTGTCAAATGACTTTAGATGTATTTTCCACAACCGGTATTAGACGGCCTCAGCCTCAGATTGGATACACCAACATCAAGCCAGATAGATTGCTAAATGACATCTACTCTAAACAAGGGAAGCCCGAATTTGCCAGACTGGCCACCGTTTGGTGGGCAATTTGGTACTTTCGCAACCAACTTGCCTTCCAACATACAGATCCAGTCACTGCTCAAACTATTGCTTTATTCTACAATACGAATTCACATACATGGATTACTAGAAAGAACGCACAAGATGACAGTCAGACAGCTACAATGCCCCGGCTAAAAACTAACATCAATAACCAACCGGTCTCTCTGACCTCTACAGACCGACGGTCTAAAGGGTGGAATAAACCCCCACTGGGACATTATAAACTGAATTTCGATGGTTCTTATTTACCAGCTCATTGTGGTTCCTTTGGATTCGTCATCTGCGACCATAATGGATCGATTGTATCCCTTGGCTCTGGCCCTTGCAATAACACTTCCGCTGTATTCGCCGAGGCTTTGGGACTGCATATGGGGGTGATTAAGGCGCTTCATTTGGGTCTAGATAATCTCCTTATTGAAGGGGACTGTTTAGTCGTTATAAAGGCTCTTCTAGGAGACTGGTCCTGCCCATGGAATATTGAGATGTTAATGGATGATACCTCGACCTTTCTTCGGTCCTTCTCTAATGTTGCTATTCGTCATGTTTTCAGGGATTCGAACGCGGTGGCAGACAGGATTGCACGTCTGGCTTGTTGTTCCTCTGCCGATGATAGCTTCGCTGATGATCCAGAACTCTCTGTTTTCGTCCGCTCGGACGCGCTAGGAAAGAAGTCGGGCCGCCGGTGACTCTCCTAATCCTTATCCTGCTTCGAAAAAAAAAAAAAAGACTCTTTCCCTAATTTGTTTCCGACGCAGACACACAATTGACATGTTTTTCTAACTAAAATTTGTTTGATCCGTAAAAATAGGATAATATTCTTTCAATCAACCAAAATTGATAGAAATTGATAGTACCGTATATTAGATAATTCTATAATTTAGACCGCCCTTAATAGTTAGATAAGGTGGAAGAACCAAAAAAAAAAAAAAAAGACGACCAAACTAGGAGTCTTATACAAAATCAGGATATCTAAAAGATTTCCTACTCCTATGCAGCGCCGGGTCAGGCACAGAGACACCCTGAGCTACCGTTTAAGGCTCAATTCGTGAGAGGGTCCATCCCGGATTATCCATAGTATAGTAGTATTATACTTGTTTATAATGTTTTTTTTTAATGTTTACAAAGGTCCAATTAAATTATTCTCTCATTTAAATGACCCATCAAATATAATGTTTAATCTTAACAGACCCAACAAATGAATTAAAATACAATTTGCAAATGAGTCCTATTTTTTGTTTTAAAAAAAATTACACATATAATGCAATCTCTATCTAATCTATCCCATATGTTTTGAAAACCGTTAATATTGTTATACATTTGTGTTAGTTGCTAATAATTTTTTTAATTATTAGATGAGATATGCTATTATTATTAGGATATCAAAATGAATTTTTGTAAGTAATATTGTACGTGCTACTTTGAATTGATGTAAGATATCTTAGCAAAAAAACCTAGATAAAATATTAAATAGTTTATTTTCTATATAAAAGGGCTTTTAATTTTTTTTCCACCCAGGTCCTCTAAAGCGATAGGATTAGCGCTGCCCCTGTGCACCCCCAAAACATCAAAAAAATTATTCCAACCAATCACTTCCTAACCACGAATATCTTCCTACTTCCCATCTTCTCCTACTAGCATAAGAGCCTAGTACGCCACCGTATATCCTTACTTAACTCGCACTTGCATAATAATTAAGGATATACAACGCGACCTACAACTTTCGATAATCTGAATTATACAAGCGTTAGCATTGAAAATTTCCTTACAAAAGATCAACTTGTTACGAGCCATCCAAGTGAAATACACAAGTGCTTGGAATGCCATCAACTTATCATGGAATTGAAATATTTTCTACTCCTTCAGCGTCTTTCTGGTAAACCAACATAGCCATTCAATGATTGACCCCTGTCGACAGAAAATTCCAGCTCATTCAAAGTTCAAACAACCCATTCTGAACATCCTGCACCTTTCTACACTCAAACCAGAGAGGTGTTGCACACTCTCTTCACCCGCTTCACACATAGCACAAATCGCTATCTCCGGACCACATCAATGATAAAAGCCTTGTCACCCGTGCCGCTAACCAAACAACAAATGCCAACTTTCTACAATTCTACGTTGAGGTTTCTTCAAAATAAGCTGACCCCAATCCATAAATTAAACTTGCCTTTATTTCGAAATAAATCATACAACCTGCTGCACGAAATGTTCCCAGCCGAATCCATCAAATCATCAATCTATAATTTAGACAGCGTTAAATAAAAAATAACATGGTTTTACTTTCTTGAAAAATAATTAACATATTGTATTTGGCTATAAGAAATTATATGGAAAAAGTCAATAGACTTGTATGTTGTTTAAACTTTCTATGATTTTATTTCTTCATGTTTAAATACGCTATTTCAAGTGCAATTAAGGAATATGCCGAAGTCATTCTTTTTTTAGCTACTCTGGACTAGAATTAAGAGTTAGACCATTTGGCTAATTAACCATAGCTAATATCATACCAGAGTTCAACAAGACTGAGAATTTAAGGTCATGTACACAGATATATATGCGCCAGATGTATTATTCAAACTTTTGATGCATAATTTAATAAGACATACACCACTTTTTTGGTTGTAACCAATTGGCTATATTTGTTAAATAAAGGACAATGATTATGACTATTCTAATTATATAGACAATTCGGTAGGATATCACTTACTTTAATTCCTTTGACAAATCGATGTTGTTATTTCGAAGCAACAACACCCAACAAATGAATCAAAAGTCAATACCCAACAACCCAATGCCTCCCACTGATCTCAAATCAGGATTCATCTTCCTAGCTATCTTAGCAGCCTTCCTCCCCCAACATGTCACCTCTCAAATCCCCACCGAGCAAACCTTCGTCACCGACGACTCCTCCGGCAATTATGTCCGCAACAGCACCTACCAGCGCAACCTCAACCTCCTCCTATCCGACCTCACAGCCCACGCCTCCACCGCCCTCTTCTACAACTCCTCCGTGGGCCCAACCAACGGCCCGGACACGGCCTACGGGCAGTACTACTGTCGTGGCGACATCTCCACGCAGCTATGCGGCGACTGCGTGAAGGCTTCCGCCGCCAAGGGAGTCTCCACCGGAACCGGTTGTTTCGGGGTGAGGACTGGGAAGGTGTGGTTCGAGGAGTGCACGCTTCACTTCGACAACAAGTCAAACGTCGGGATTTGGGATAACTCGGTGGAGCCCGATTACACGTGGTTTAGCCCGAACGTGTCGGATTCGGCCACGTTCGAGAAGGCGATCAACGGCTTGATTGAGATGCTCATTAAAAAAGCAGCCTACGGCGGCAATCCCATTGATTTTGCGACAGGGGAGGCAAATGTGTCAAAATACGAGACGGTGTATTGTCTGTTGCAGTGCAGCCCTGATACTACAAGGCTCCTGTGTGAGAGTTGTCTAAAGGCTAGTGGGCGTATTGGCACAATAACTACTCCGGCCATGATCCCCAAGGGCTGATTCTCTTCTACCCGAATTGCCAGTTGAGGTACAGCTTTGCGCCTTTCTACACAGTGTTGTCGGGTGTGGCTCCGACACCAACGGGGTCGAGTGCTCCGCCGGTGACACCAAGTTCTTCCGGTACACCCTCTCCCGTTGATGTGTCTCCTTCAGGTGATTATTATAGCTCTTTTACAATTACCCCTTTTTTTCTTTTTGATTAAAAAAAATAGGAATGAATTCCACAACCATATTTAATTTCCTTTTTGAATTTTGATATATCAATCTTACAGAATAAGGTTTTCTGAGTTGTATATTTGTGATGTATTCAATAAAATTTAGTAATAGCCTCAGTCGGGGTGGCTCACTGGTGAGGAGCAAGGGGATGTCATAAGGTCTCGGGTTCGATCTCTATCTCCGCCCCTTTATTTGGATGAAAATCCAAGATTTGCCTTCCTCCTTTCCAGTGGGCCGAGTCTGTTGGCGCAAGCCGGTTTACTTGGTGCGTGACTCTTGCCGATTGAGTCACGTGTCCGGATTTGCCATCAAAATGGGTTCCTCGTCATAAAAAAAAAAAAAAATTAGTAATGTATTTATCGTAAGTGTTTGTAAAAAAGACCGTGTCACAATGTCACCTGTCAACCGCCACTTGAAGTTAGATCATATTTTATTGGCAAATCGGAAGGTATTGCCGGGAAATCCCCATTTTCAAGTCTTAGGAACAATCCACATTGATAGGTTTTAATGCGTTTTGGTCCTTTGGATGAACAGAGTCACAAAAAAAAAAAAAAAACAGAGAGAGAGAGAGGGGGATAAGAAGGCTATATGCCTATATATCTCCAAACTTAACCCTATCCCCAAATCCTAATCCTACAAAATTTTGTAAATCTTAAATTAATATTAAAAAAATGAAAAAATATCTATAACTTATAAATGGTTATTATAACATGGGTGGGAAAAAATCTCCAAAAATCACCTTATAAAAATTCTAATGACATAATTTTTAAACAATTTTATCAAGTAATTTTTATAGATTTATTTTTTCAAATATGTTATAATGACAATTTATAAGTTAAAAACGATCATGATTGTTAACCACCTTTCAAACTCATGAAAAAAAAACATAAGAAACGCGTTGACTGCAGGCGCATGAAGAAGCGCGTCAAATTTGGGCACTCGCATCATTCTTGTGTAACTAACTCAGAAAGATGGCTTTTCTAATGACAAGTTTTGTTGCTTGTTGCAGGGAAAGATGCGAATCATATAATAAGAATAGTTGTCCCTGTAGTTGTTGGATTAATATTACTTGCTTGTGGTGTAACCCTAGGCATTTGGTTTTGCTCGTCACGAAGTATGAATAAGAACAAACATCAAACACCTAGAGGTAACAAGAACATGAATGCCAATTTGAAGTAATCAATACATGGATAATGTAAGAACTAAGAATTATTTGATCTTAATTGTTGTAGATGTGGAAGATTATGGGATCGAAAGTGTAGAATGTTTCTGCTTTGCAGCAATTGAGGCATCGACGATGAAGTTTTCCCATGATAATAAACTAGGCGAAGGTGGATTTGGTAGCGTCTACAAGGTGATCACTTCAAACTAACCATTTTTTCACCCCTGTTCCGGGTATGCAAAATGACTAGAAATTAACAAACATGGTTGAATACATTGATGGACACTTGGGGAAATGGCGGGTAGGTGCTTCTCTCCCTTAGGTGACTCACAACAATATGTTATTCTCATTAGTAGTTTTGTTTTGATATATTATGTGTCTCAATATGAATAACCTGCTCATCCACGCACTTTGAGATTTTGTGTGTCTTCACAACTGGTTGTATATGTACCTCTTCCAAATGTTTGTATGGGCAGGGAATGCGTCCAAACGGACAACCAATAGCTATAAAGAGACTCTCGAAGTACTCATCAACCCAAGGGATAAGAGAGTTTAAGACCGAAGTTGCAGTGGTGGCAAAGCTTCAACATAGAAATTTGGTTCGACTCCTTGGGTACTGTGATGAACATGATGAACATATTCTTGTTTACGAGTACTTGCCCAATCTAAGCCTTGACAAATTTCTCTATGGTATGAGCACATTGTATGAAAATCATTGCTACCTCATTTCTTACTCAATGCTTGTTGTAATTTGTCCGATGAAAATTTATAAATGCAGATGCTAAAATGTCTGTCAAGTTGGGATGGGAAGCACGAAACAAAATCATAGAAGGAGTAGCATCGGGGCTTCGATACCTCCACATCGAATCCTTACTTACCATCATACATCGAGACCTTAAACCAAGCAACATCTTGCTTGATGAGGAAATGAACCCAAAGATAGCGGATTTTGGATTAGCGAAACTAGTTGGTATTAATAAAACTACTCGAGGAGATACTTCACGAATTGCTGGAACATAGTATGCGTGCCCGATCCATACCTGAAAATTGGAGTCTCTCTTTACATCATGATTCATTACAAGGATATATTTTTCATTTTTATTATTTGACTAATTGAGTTACTTATTTCTTCTAGCGGGTATATGGCACCAGAATACGCAATGAAGGGAAGGTTTTCTACCAAGTCCGATATCTATAACTTCGGCGTTATAATGTTGGAGATCCTAGCTACGACTCAGAAAGTGGCTATGGACTTCTTCATTATGTACAAATATGTTTCATTTCTAATTGATTTGATTAACAGAATATAGTATTATTTTTCACTAATAACGTGCAGATTGTTGATGGTTCTTGTTGAAGGCGTGG